>CM061063.1:19661319-20230390 GCA_030762895.1 Sophora flavescens | reverse complement strand
GGAGGATTGTTAGTATAATTTATAAAGAGTTTATTTTTAATGCAACCTAGTAAGATTATATTGACTCTTAATTTCATCTAAAGTAAATTGGGATTTTAACACTAAAGTTGAATGGTGGGTATATTGCTCGTTTAATAATCTCACCTGAGAGGAGTTTAATATATATATATTAAGGTGAATTGGACCCACAAGGTGTGGTCCGAGTGGCTGGAAGCTCGGATCCTTTAATCATATGTCCAAAGTTTGAATAACAATGATGGGAATAGAACTACATATGTAGGTAGATGAGTTGTCATTTTTTCCTTAACTGGTATCATCAAAGGATTAGTTCTACGACTACCTTCTGTGGGGATACCTTGAGTTTCATCCTGGATCTAAAAAAAATCTATATACATTAAGGCGGATCGTGATTCTGCAATTTAAGAATGAATCCTAATTTTTTTCTCGTTATATGTTCACATGAAGAAGACAAATAGATAGAAAGGTTATAAATTTTTTTTGATAATATTAAATGGACCAACAAGTATTAATTGGTCAATGCAGAGTGTAAATAGACAATTAAGAGCATAATAGAGACCTAACAATAAACAACCATTGTCAACATATTTGTGACTATTGATATAACATTTACATTTTAGAGTACATTTAGATCTGCTTTAAATCACTTTACCTTGGGCGACGACATGCTCTTCCCACCACCAACATCATCATCCTTTTCTGCATACTCATGCTCCATTTTCACCCTCGGACACCTACTACTCCCTCTTAACAACCCAACATTCTATTGGATTGGGTTTGGATAGATTTGCATGGGATTGGAAACGTTTCAAGGATTTGAATTTGGATAAGCGTGGGTGATGCTTACGGGATTACAGGGTGAAAGTTATGGGCTTTAGAATTGGGCTCAAATATGGGTTAAAGATGAGGGGATAATAGAAGCATGTTTCTACACATGTATGGCCGCAGAAGATATCTCTAAGGTATCGTTTGTTACAAGTTTTAAAAAACATTCTCAAGAATGTTGGTATGAGAATAAAAGTTTTTCATATTTGGTACAGGTTTTAAAAATTTATTTTCATGCATAAAAGATTCTTGAGAATAAAGTTAATGAATGATAGTAAGAACCTTGGGAAAACTCTATTCCCATATATGAAGGTGGGAAAATTCTATTCCTATATATGAAGGTAGGAAAACTCTGCTGGAAATGATTCCTAGGAATGTAGTTTGTCCGAGAATAAAACATTTCATTCCAATTACCAAACGCTACATAAGGGTTTATTACCAAGAACAAGAAAACACTTTACAACAAGAAGCACCCCATCAACCTCAAGAATAAAGCAAAAGTTTTGCATTATCTTTGTTGGGAATAGCTTTTTTGAGAGGGAAATGATGGGTTTTCCTCTTTAGGAGGAGAGAAAAAGAATGAGAGATAAATAAATAAAATAGCAAATGGAAAGAAAGAAGGTACAGGAGATTTGTAATGAACTTAATGAATGAGAGAAGGAGAAAAACTCTCCTTGAATTGAGGCTATCTATTTTGTTACGCATATTGGCTATAAAAGCCATGCATGTTTTTCATTTCTATTCAATCCAGAAGAAAACAAAAGAAAACCAAAACTTAGAGAGTTTTGACAGAGAGAGCCTCATTATACATGAGAGAAAAATCCTTTTGAGAGAAAATCAAAAGAGAGTTTAGCCATCAATATTTTTGGTGAGATTATTATTACAACTTTTGTAACCCCATTAATTTATAATGGAAGATGTTTTTGTTGTCTCATTGTGATTATACATAGTGTGGGAAAAGTATGATCCTGGGATAATCAATTATCCGTTGGCCTTGTATTAGGTGTTTTTATTTGCTATCTTTCCCAACAAGTGGTATCAGAGCTTCGGTTCATTACACAGTTTAACTTGTGTTATTCACAATGGACGAGTCAACCTCAACGGCATCCGCAACAATGATTAAGTTAACCTCTTCAAACTACTCCATTTGGAAGCCCAGAATGGAGGACATCCTCTACTGTAAAGATCTGTACCAACCTTTGCAAAATAAAGGGACGGCAGCCGATAAAGAAGTCTGATGACGATTGGAATTTGATGAACAGGAAAACTGTTGGACAAATTCGGTAATGGATAGATCAAAGTGTCTTTCATCACGTGGCGCAAGAAACAGTTGCGTACACGTTGTGGATGAAACTAGAAACGTTGTACGAGAGAAAGACGGCCCAGAATAAAGCCTCTACTATTCGACGGCTAGTGAACCTCAAGTATAGAGAGACCCGGAGTGTTTCTGAACACTTGAGCGATTTCCAAGGATTGGTGAATCAACTCACCAATATGAAGATGGTGCTTGACGATGAATTGCAAGCATTGTTACTACTCAATTCCTTGCCAGATAATTGGGACACACTTGTGGTTTCGTTGAGTAACTCAGCACCACAAGGTGTTCTAACATTGGACATAGCAAAAGATAACATGTTCAATGAAGAATCAAGAAGAAAGGAACAAGGAATGCTGACAGAATTTGAGGCGCTTGTCACAGAGTATCGTGGAAGGAGCATCCACAAGAAGTTTAACACTAGAGACAATTCAAGGGGCAAGTCAAGAGATAAGTTCAGAGGAAGGTCAAGGACAAGAAGAGACGTAGAATGTTACTACTGTCACGAGAAAGGCCACATGAAGAGAGAATGCAGGAAGCTCAAAAGAGAGCAGCAACAAAATGGTGATGCGAGTAACGTAGCCGCTACCATTTTTCATGGTGATGAGGTAATCTTTGTTTGCGATGATGATCATGTTAATTTGACATCACAAGATACATGTTGGGTCGTGGATTCTGGTGCATCATTCCATGTAACCTCACAAAGGGATTTCATTTCTTCTTATACAAACGGTGATTTTGGTCATGTGAGGATGGGGAATGATAATAGATCCAGGATTTTGGGTAAAGGAGATGTTTGCCTAGAAACAAACACTGGTTGTCTCCTAACATTGAAAGATGTGAGACATGTTCCTGACATGCGTCTCAATCTAATATCCACAGGCCTACTAGATGAAGAAGGCTATACTAGTGTGTTTGGAGATAGGAAATGGAAGCTAACACAAAGTTCCTTGGTGATAGCCCGAGGCAAGAAAGTAAGCACTCTTTATGTGATAGAAGCCAAAGTCAATAATGGGTGTGTTAATGCTCTCGAAGAAGACTCCTCGGTTGAGCTATGGCATAAACGGCTCGGACATATAAGTGAGAAGGGACTTCAAATTCTAGCCAAAAGAGATACACTGGCAGGTGTGAAAGGATCGAAAATGTCACTTAAGCCATGTACTCATTGCTTGGCTGGGAAGCAACATAGAGCTTCATTCAGCTACAAGGCCCCACATAGAAGACCCAATGTTTTAGATTTGGTACATTCTGATGTTTGTGGTCCAATGGCAACTAGTACTCATGGAGGTGCAAGATATTTTGTTACCTTTATTGATGACCATTCCAGGAAGGTTTGGGCGTATGCCATCAAAACAAAAGATCAGGTGTTTGTAGTATTCAAACAGTTTCATGCTAGTATTGAGCGAGAAACTGGTAAAAAGTTAAAGTGTGTTCGCATGGACAACGGAGGAGAATTTATGGGAGCTTTCAGACATTACTGCACGAGTAATGGAATCCGGCATGAACGATCTGTTCCAAAGACGCCTCAGCACAATGGAGTGGCTGAGAGGATGAACAGAACTATTGTTGAAAGAGTAAAAACGTTGTTATCTCATGCCAAGTTACCCAAGAGCTTTTGGGGTGAGGCGCGATGACCGCAGCTTGATTTGATCAACTTATCCCCTTCAGCTCTGTTGAATGGTGATATTCCAAACAAGTTTTGGATAGGTAAAGATGTATCCTACAACCATTTGAAGGTGTTCGGTTGTAGAGCATTTGTTCATATTCCAAAAGATGAGAGGTCAAAACTCGACTCCAAGTCGAAGGAATGCATCTTCTTGGGGTATGGAAATGAAGAATTTGGGTATCGGCTATGGGATCCTGTTGATAAAAAGATTATTAGAAGCAGAGATGTTATCTTCTTTGAAGACCAGAATATTGAAGACATTCAGAAAGGTGTTAAGCCTATTAGTTCTAGAGAACATCCAATCAACTTGGATCCAGTTCCTCTTCCAGAGCATTACCGGGGAGATTCAATAGAAGATGTTGGAGATGCAGAAAATGAACCTCCAATTGATAACGATCCAAATGAAGAAGTAGCTGATGGTAACAGGAACGGTGGTATCGATGATGATATGGCTGAAGACTATGAGGAAGAAGAACAAGAGTCTTATGAAGAAGCTATGATGGATGACCACAAGGGAGAGTGGTTGAAAGCCATGCAAGAAGAAATGCAATCCTTGCATGAGAACAAGACTTATGAGTTGGTAGAGTTACCAAAAGGTAAAAGAGCACTAAAAAACAAATGGGTGTACAAGTTGAAGAGTGAGGAGAATAGCTCACGACCTAGGTACAAGGTGAGGTTAGTCGTGAAAGGCTTCAGTCGGAAGAAGGGCATTGACTTTGAAGAGATTTTTTCACCCGTGGTAAAGATGTTATCAATTGGGGTGGTGCTTGGTTTGGCTGCAAGTTTGAATCTAGACGTGGAGCAGCTAGATGTGAAAACTGCATTTCTTCATGGCGATTTAGAAGAAGAAATTTACATGGATCAACCAGAGGGATTCAAAGTCAAAGGCAAAGAAGATTTAGTATGTCAGCTGAAAAAAAGTTTATATGGACTTAAGCAGGCACCACGTCAATGGTACAAGAAGTTTGATTCCTTCATGATTGAGCATGGATACCAAAGGACTACTTCCGATCATTGTGTCTTTGTTAAGAGGTTTGTTGATGGTGAGTTCATCATACTACTTTTGTATGTTGATGATATGTTGATCGTAGGGACAAAATGGTGACAAGATCAAAGCAAGTTGAAGAAGGAAATGAAGAGGTCATTTGATATGAAAGACTTGGGACCCGCGAAGCATATTCTTGGTATGTCCATCATTCGTGATCGGAAGGAACGAAAGCTGTGGTTATCACAAGAAAAATATATCGAGAAGGTATTGGAGCGGTTTCACATGGAGAAAGCAAAGCCAGTTGCTACTCCACTTGCTAGTCACTTTATGCTAAGCTCAAAGCAAAGTCCTACAAGTGAAATTGAAAAGGAGGAGATGTGCAAGGTGCCATATGCCTCAGCTGTTGGAAGCTTAATGTATGCAATGGTGTGCACACGATCGGACATAACACACGCAGTCGGTGTTGTAAGCAGATTCTTGGCTAAACCAGAAAAGAGCATTGGAATGTTAGTAAAGTGGATTTTAAGATATCTCGGAGGAACTTCCAAAATGAGTTTATGGTTTGGAAGTAGAAGATCTCGAATCAGTTGGCTACACAGATGCGGACATGGTAGGAGATATTGATTCAAGGAAATCTACTTCGGATTCCCGATTACACTTTCGGGGGGAGCAAGATCGTGGCAATGGGTTACAAAAATGTGTTGCTTTGTCTACCACAGAGGCGGAGTTCATTGCAATAATGTGTAGCTTGCAAAGAAATGCTATGGATGAAACGATTCTTGCATGAGTTAGGGCAAGAACAACAGAAGTATGTCATGCATTGTGACAGTCAGAGTGCTATACACTTGAGCAAGAATTCGAGTTTTCACTCGAGGTCAAAGCATATTGATGTGAGATATCACTGGATACGTGATATATTGGAATCCAAGCAATTACAGCTTGAGAAAATCCATACTGGTGACAACAGCTCAGATATGATGACCAAGTCCTTACCTAAGGACAAGTACGAGTTTTGCAGAAGAGCGGCTGGATTGCTGGAGCCCTCCACCTAAATCGGAAGGGGGAGATTGATGGGTTTTCCTCTTTAGGAGGAGAGAAAAAGAAGGAGAGATAAATAAATAAAATAGCAAATGGAAAGAAAGAAGGTACGAGAGATTTGTAAGGAACTTAATGAATGAGAGAAGGAGAAAAACTCTCCTTGAATTGAGGCCATCTATTTTGTTATGCATGTCGGCTATAAAAGCCATGCATGTTTTTCATTTCTATTCAATCCAGAAGAAAACAAAAGAAAACCAAAACTTAGAGAGTTTTGACAGAGAGAGCCTCATTATACATGAGAGAAAAATCCTTTTGAGAGAAAATCAAAAGAGAGTTTAGCCACCAATATTTTTGGTGAGATTATTATTACAACTTTTGTAATCCCATTAATTTATAACGGAAGATGTTTTTGTTGTCTCATTGTGATTATACATAGTGTGGGAAAAGTATGATCCTGGGATAATCAATTATCCGTTGGCCTTGTATTAGGTGTTTTTATTTGCTATCTTTCCCAACACGAAAAACAAAGAAATCAAGAAACAAAAAATGCACCAGCACATTTCTTTCACTTGAATGCTGATTTTCTTTGGCTAACCTTTTGTTAGAAAAAGAAAGCAAGATACCTAATAGTATTCTCTATGATTTTGGTTGATAAAATACCTTTAGTTCTCCTCCTCTTGTAATTACACTTATGACACATTGTATATGGGTTTGGATACCCCTTATACTAATTTCAATATACTATTTGCTTATATATATATATATATATATATATATATATATATATATATATATAAAGGATACATATTCTATTAACAGTGTTAAGCCGGAGTTGAAGGATTAATAATTTTTAGGATCTTGCTAACGAGTGTCCTAAGAATATTATTAAGGAATCTAAACAAGACAATTATTCATTGAAAAACTAAAAATATCTATTTTCAATGTACCATTGATTAAACCACTTCTTTTGTAACTCTACTTTTCTATATTCTTTAAACAATGTCTTAATTTTTAGGGCATTCGTTAGCATTTGTCTAACTCTATTTGGTAAACTAAATCAAGCACAAATTCATCCACGTTAATGAAGCGCCAAACACATCATTTGAAGAAATTTATCAGTTATCAGTTATCACCCCGTCAAGTATGATCAACCTCTAGCCCTATAAGGTGATTACGTCAACGAATGAAAGATTCCCATGAGCCCAGAAGGAGGCTAGTGGTGTTGGTTGGTTGCATTTCATAAAGATTAATCGAGTTGAAAGAATTTAAAGAAATAAAAAAAAATCCAAATTTCCTATTTTGCCTGAAAGTAATTAAATTTCCTGATTTAGAGCTTATAATTAACAATAGATATATTGAGCATTTTCTATTTTTCTGTGAACCTAGGTGCTCTTTGTTTTATAAAGAAAAATATTTTGGGAGGAAGGAATCCATGGGCCAATAGGGCAGTGCCTCCATCCGATTTATTTATTTTTTTTATTCAAACATCTGAGCCTCCATCCGATTTTTTTTTTTTATAACCTCTATCCGAATTTTTTATATTGTAAATTGTAATTTACATGATATTATAATAAGTGATAACTTTGTTACGGGAGTAAAGTTTAAATTTCTCAGACGGAAGAAGTAGGTTAACAGCTTGGTTGGTTGCATGTCACAAAAGGAGAAAAAAAACTCTTAAAATAAACTTGTCTCTAAACGGACCAAGTAAGAATCGACATATCTAAAACAGATTGGAATATGTTTCGAAAAAAAAGTAGATTGGAATATTAATCTGTTAAGATTTATTACATATATATATCTTTGCTTATTTATTTATTTTTTGGTTATATATCTTTGCTTATTTACTTTAGCAACAAATTTACTTTAAGATAATTTTAGCCATAGCAAAAGTTGAATGATTGGAAAAAGAAAATATATCTTATTTTATGTCGAAGTAATATAGTTGTGATGACCAAAACAGCTGTACAAAACACAAATCAGCTTATAAAGATAGCCATATCCTTTGGTGTCTAAACTTATGTTTGATTTATCGTTGCAAATGTATTTTTAGGTCTAAACTATATATATTTGCTCTAAACATGCACTAAATTCCCGAAAAATGTAAGTCTCCGGATCATTAAGTGTAAAATAATGCAAATATGAAGACATGAACGATCCAGAACATATAGCTGTTTATAGGAGTGCAGCACAATGTGGGAAATGGTACTAATGGAAGAGTAACATTTTTAATTAGCCATGGAAGCACAATGTGGCGCATTCGAAGCAACACGTTATTATTCTTGTTTTTTATTTCGCACCTTAAATTGCTTTCTATCAAATATTACATACATATATATATATATATATATATATATATATATATATATATATATATCAAAGGTGTCAGTCATAGAAAAGGAAAATGCATGTCTCCTGCAGTCAACATAACGTCTGAGATTAAATTATATCTTCGAGGAAGAAAATAATTTTATAAGAGAGATAAATCTATTTGTATAACTCACATCACATGTATGCATTTAGGAAAAATAAAATTTTATAAACAAAAAACATGGGACGGCACAAATTATGCATATAAATATATATACCATGCAATGAAATGAATGTGCAAGCTACCATATGGCTAAAAATATAAGGAAATCTTATTCCTTTCCAGTTTTTCAGGACAGAAATGTGACTAAATGAGACTATTGAAAGTTGAAAAATCATTTATTTATTTATTTTAAAACAAAAAGGTATTCGACCATCCAACAGAAATTAAAGTTTAAACAGGGCACGATCAGCCACATCTTTGGATGACTTCATTGACCTGAGAGTTATCTCTTAGCTGTATCATAAAGCATCTGGGTTCTCGATCCCCATCGGTCTATCGCCATTTTTATAGGGCAAAATTATAATTATTTAATAAATTTTTTAAAAATAATCATGTTCCAATATCTGTAATCAACCTCAAACCTCATAACTGATCCCTCACTAATGAATTAGTTAATTAAGGACTTTCTAACCACCATCATCAATAGCACCCCTGATTATCATAATAACTTAGTTACTCCTATATCGGTACCTCACACTACATATAGTAGGTCTATCCCTTATGTAGGCTGATTTCCTTCTACCACTTACAAGTTGCTGAGTTGCACCTTGGTATTCATGATCTTTGACAGAATTAAACCAATCAATGATGAAGATTAAACATTGAAATTTCGATCATTCACATTTGTTTGGAAGAAGTTTGAAGACATTGTCGTTTTTATATTATTTTTAAGGTGTTGTCTAGCTAAGGTGCACCATTCACGAAACTTCACCCAAGCGCCACATGGCGACGAAGGATCTGGGCGTCACAGGTGGTGATTCGCAACGACATCACCATCGCACCATATAACAACCCCGAGCCATCGCGATACGCGTCTC
The DNA here is from genome assembly GCA_030762895.1 of Sophora flavescens. NCBI lineage: Eukaryota > Viridiplantae > Streptophyta > Magnoliopsida > Fabales > Fabaceae > Sophora > Sophora flavescens. Next base: position 20,221,132 of record CM061063.1, on the reverse strand, counting down.
CCAGCTCCTCTCTTGCTAGACGGCGGCGCCACTGTCACGATATGCCCCACAACCACACGACCCGCATAAGCCACCGCACGCTGCCTACCGCTGTTGAACCTAGCTGTCACACAACCTGAATGCATCTCTGCTCCCTCTGCATTTGAGATCAGTCTATGTTAGAGGGGATAGGGGCCAGAGGAGGGGTGGGGTTGGTGGTTTCGAGAAACCTATGCAAATACAAACATGCAGATACAAAAGTACTGAACCTAATTTTGCAAATACAAAAATAATATTTTTGGCGTTTTAATCATTCAAGTGGCAATCTGATTGATCGTATTTGGCCACATCATAGAAGACACCTCTTTTTAATGGTAAAGGCCACTTTAATATTCCCCAGACTTGCCGACATTAGTTCCCTAATGGGACCTCTAATTACCTACTCCGTTAAACATTAACCAGCACACGTATATTAGTATCGAGAAGCTTAAAGAATATTGTGATTCCTTTATCATCTTAATTTACGTTTCCATCTACATCTCATACAAACATTTCATTGATTGTTCGATTATCATATATACACATTTTCTAAAGCTTTGATAAAAAAGATCCCGAAAGAATATGGTACTCCGTCAACCATGGCTCTAGGAATGTGATCATCTGAACGAAACATGGCATTTCCCCACGTCCCCATATGCCATATGGTTTCTTGAACTATTTTTTTTTATTAGTTATGATATTTGGAAACAAAATTGTTGCCCAGGATATTGTATGTATATATTTTCCGGTATTTATTTTTTTTTTCTCTCATCATGTATTTTACTATTCCAATTTCCAAACACACACTCAAACTTACTGTGTCCATATACGGTGTCCAATTCAGATATCAACAAACCATTTTTTTTATCACTCCCACGTATAAGAAATGTCAAAAAAAAAGATAATAATAATAATAATAATAATAATAATAATAATAATAATAATAATGCATATGTACGCTGTATGTACGAATCATATTCTTAAAAGTTAATTCATGTATTTTTTTTACTAAGAATTAATTTGTGTGGCACTTTATAAAACATTAAATTATTATGTATTATTAGTATAAAGATTTATTATACTTTAAATCAATTATGATTTATCACATAATTATTTAATTTTCATAGGGAGATTTGTAATTGATCTGTCACATACTTTAAATATATTTGTCATATAACTATAGAAAATATGTATAGCTTCAGTAGCTAAATATTCTGCAACATCCATTTAGGGGACATTGAGATTGAAACTAACACTCTTTCCGAACATGAGGACTGATCAAAACGAGAGAGATAAAAGAGAAAATGAAGCTACAATTTCATTACTCTGGTCTCGTTACGCTAAACGTGTTATCTTAGGACAATTTATTTAGAAGGAAAACATGTCTTCTAAAGTGAATTTAAATATAAAATAAATAAATAAAGTATGTGTATTCTTAATTAATCAAAGTGAAATAAAATTTCAAAACACTATAAATAATTAAGAACCATCCTTTACAGTTTACACTCAACCTTATTTTTGAGAAGTTTTTTCAAATAAGATATATCACATGTCCCCTTCGTTGCTACAGTTCGAATCATAACACGTAAGAGTTAAATTAAGGCTTGTTGGCGTATACGGTATATCGATCATGGTCAGAGATGAAAGCGACCACCATTTAAATGAAATAATATATTCTTTCCGATATTTTTCTAATAAATTTGTTATTATTAGGTCACTTTTGTGTTCTATGATTCTATCCACTAAGTACAGACCTGAACTCATTATTTAGGTACTGTGTTATTTGAATATAAATTTTAGATATTATATATGATATCGTATATATTTATTTTTATTTTATATTTATTTTATATTTTTTTTATATACATGCTTCTTAAAAATATATTAAAAAAACAAAAAAAAACATCATGAGATATCCCCATTTTATGTATCAAAATCACTCCTCTATAATTAAGTAGGTGTCTCGCATGAAATTTGCCTCATAATTTTTAACTTGGTCGACGTGATAAGGGCTCGCACACCTTGTGTTTTGTTTGTGAGTTTGGAATGGAAGAAAAAGGAGGGATCAAAAGGAAAAAAAAAAGGGAGGGAAAGAAAAGAAGAGTGTTATTTCTTCTCTTGTACGTGAGTGTATATTGTATGAGAAAAAGTAAATGAAAAATTTATAACATACTTTTACAATCTTATCCTTATTTCAGAAAATTATCATAAGTAATATTTTTTAAATAATATTAATAAACATTTCAAAAAAAATTAATATTAATCCAAAAAAAAATTATTCTTTTTCCTTTAAAAATTTAATTATTATTCCTCAAAAACCACCAAATTGGGGTAAACAAAAAAATGAGCTTAGGAGAGGATTGGGTGATTTTTTAAAATCCTCCAAAACTTCTTCTCCAAATTTTTAAACTATAAACAATGGAGAGACTCTCTCAAAGACCTTTCATTTTTCTTACTTCCCCTCATAAACAAGGGTTAAAATTCTAGTCTTTGTGTATCGGAAAATCTAATTGGGAGATGTATCTAAACGGTTCCTAAATTACTCCCTGCTAACGAATGAGATGATAAAGAAAAATATTAACATTTATCTTACTATAATATATATATAATAATATTATATTATCCAAGTGCAAATCGCAGGTGCCTCCAACACACCAGCTCCATTATTTATTCTCTCTCGTTCCTCCATATCAAATCAAGTCCATGATTCACTTCACTTCACTTTGGATCGGAGTTTGGAGTTGCAGCAAACAAACAAAGTCATCACCATAGTAACAGTGTAACACGAACAAAACAAAATCAATCAACAATGGCAGCATCTTCAGATCACAGTTCCTCCAAGCTTCCCCTGAAACCCATCCCTGGAAGCTATGGCCTTCCCTTCTTCGGACCCATCAGCGACAGACACGACTACTTCTACCACCAAGGGAGGGACAAATTCTTCGCCACAAGAATCCAAAAATACAACTCCACTGTCATCAAAACTAACATGCCACCAGGTCCATTCATCTCCTCAAACCCTAGAGTCGTCGCTCTCCTCGACGGTGCTTCCTTCCCCATCCTCTTCGACAACTCCAAGGTCGAAAAACGCGACGTCCTCGACGGCACCTTCATGCCCTCCACCAGCTTCTTCGGCGGTTACCGCCCCTGCGCTTTTCAAGACACCACCGAGCCCAACCACCAGCTCCTCAAACGCTTCTTCCTCCAGTTTCTCTCTTCCAAACACGACACCTTCATCCCTCTCTTCAGAAACGCGCTCGCTGACCATTTTGCTGACCTCGAAGACCAGCTCGCCGGAAAACACGGCAAGGCGAGCTTCAACTCCTCCATCGGCACGGCCACCTTCAACTTCCTGTTCAGACTCATCTGCGACAACAAGGACCCCGGCCAGACCGCGATCGGTTCCAATGGGCCCACGCTGGTGCAGACGTGGCTCGGGGCTCACCTTGCGCCGCTTGCAACGCTTAACTTGCCAACGTTAGTGGGTTACGTTGAAGATTTCTTGATCAGAACCGTGTCGATCCCGGCGTGGACGGTGAAGTCGAGTTACAAGAAGCTGTATGAGGGTTTCTCGGTGGGGGCTACGGCGGCGCTGGAGGAAGCGGAGCGGTTGGGGATAAAGAGAGAGGAAGCTTGCCACAACCTGGTGTTCATGGCTGGCTTCAACGCCTTTGGTGGCTTGTCCAATCAGGTACATGCTTGAGGGGATGATCATAGTTGGATACATAATGATGCTTGCACGTCCAAAATTGATATATTGATTAATCTATATAAATAGGTTGATTATTTGATTAATCACGTATAAATATTTGATTAATTTATAATGATTTATTAATTATATAAAAAATTGAATTAATAAGATATTCACGTGTCATTATTTTTTTTGAAAAATACTAAATAGTACCAATAGATTTTCGTAGAACACACGAATTTGAATTTAAAGAAGGTTTTGTGTAAGTTGTACCAGTATTGTGCAAGCTTACTTCATTTTTCATTTTGATGAACCAATGATGTGATAAAACATGAGTAAATAAATATCCTATATGATAAAATGATTGATCTAAAATACATGATCAAATTAAGAATAGCGAATTCATAATATTTTTCATAATTTTATTGGAAAAGTTGATTTGGATAACTTTTCATATTGGAAAACGCTCTCTTACCTTACGATGTAATCGAAAGAAGTAATACCAATATATTTTTTCTTACTCTCTAAAGTCTTAAGTCTTACGTTAATTTTTTAAGAAATTAGCGGTGTTTGACATGTTTTTTATTTTGTTTATAGTTTTTAATTTTTTTTGTAATAAAAATGGTAAAAATAATAATATTTTTTTTGCTTTTATTGTTTATTTCAAGATACAAAATAAAAATTATATATATTTTTATAATTATTGATAAAAATATATTTAACAAAAACTAACAAAACACTACTTTTTTATCTTCTAATTTAGTTCTATTTTTATGTTAAAAATAGTTATTACATAACAGGCGAGCCAACTCATATACCTCACAACTTCTTTTGAACATCAGGGACTTTACATGGTTTTTTTTATGTATTTTGTAAAATGAGTATATATAAAATAAAAAATAAAAAAGTAAGTAAAATATAAAAATAAAAATATATAATACCAAAACTACGATACTAAAAACTTGATGTGGACCGTGAAACAATCAATTAAACCCACTCACAGTCTCACGTTATAAATAGTCTGCACAGTTAAGTAGATTCGACACATTTTTCTTATTTTAGATCACAAATGTCTCTTTTAATTAAAAAGATCAGTGGTATGATTTTATTAATTATAGTAATAATAAGCTGTTAAATGTGTACCAGTTTCCAATCCTGGCCAAGTGGCTGGGATTGGCCGGGGAGGGTCTTCACAAGCAACTGGCTGATGAGATCAGGACCGTTGTTAGGGACGAAGGTGGGGTCACTTTTGGTGCATTAAATAAGATGACTTTGACTAAATCAACGGTATACGAGGCCCTCAGAATCGAGCCTGCTGTGCCGTACCAGTACGCGAAGGCGAGGGAGGATCTAGTGGTTGAGAGCCACGATGCATCCTTTCAGATCAAGAAGGGTGAGATGATCTTTGGATATCAGCCGTTCGCTACGAAGGATCCTAAGATATTCGAGAACCCCGAGGAGTTCGTGGCCCACAGGTTCGTGGGTGATGGCGAGAAAATGCTGAAACACGTGTTGTGGTCCAATGGACGTGAAACGGAGGAGCCCACACCGGATAACAAACAATGCCCCGCTAAGAATCTGGTGGTGCTCTTGTGCAGGTTGTTCTTGGTAGAGTTCTTCTTGCGTTATGACACGTTTACGTCTGAGTTTAAGCCACTTGTTCTGGGTCCTACAGTTACCATCAAGTCACTTACCAAGGCATCCAGCTATTGATCATCGACAACACAAGGACCTACCACCCTTCCTTTTCTTATGTCATATTAATAAAATAAGGTACAGTAATGATAGAAGCACTGGAGCGACGCTGGTTGCATTTTGTGAGGTATGTACATTATTACTTACTTGGTGTACATGTTTGTAAAGTGAAATGTGTGATGTTTAAAATTTCTTTGTTTTGTATGCTTTTCAAGTTATCATTTGTTTTCTCAATTGATTTTGCAGATTCTTTTAATTAATTTTTTATTTTGTACTGCTTATCCATCACCTTCAGTATGTTTCAGCTACACAAAGTACATTATTAATTATCAATGTGTATATCTGAGATGGAGTGGTGTCATTTTATTTTCCAATATTAAGCAAAATGGAAAGAAAGATGGAGGAAAGAAATAGAGAAGTATATACAGTTTTCTATCGTTTGGTGGAAGGTAAGAAAATAAAAGGAAGATAAAAACACAGCTGAGACCGACATCCAGAGTTTTCTTCTCTATTTGGACGAAAAACATAGGTGAAAGTTGCTTTTTGGTAATAAAAAAAAAAAGGCTTTCAGAAAGGGAAAGCATCATGTTATATCAACAGGATCTAAAATTTCTTCACTTTTCAAAATCAGTAATTCTATATTGTACGAAAGCCGTTTCCTGATTATATTCAGGAATGACTAGGCATTTGTTTGTTTAGCCATTGATTTCAAGCCTGAAAAAATAGCACAATCCAAAAAGGCAGTTCAGATATATTATATATTCGCATTGTCAGTTTGTACGAAATTCATTCCTATTAAATAAATAGGAATTCTTTTTCAAAAGATACATTGCCAAGCTGTGTTGTCTGCATAAGTTGAAGATGTTTGTATATTTGAGCTCATTAATAGAGAAGATGCGCTGCTTGATGTTTATATTTTCCCAGCGGACAGAAATTAGGGAATGCATTCGGAGCTCTTAATTCAAGTGTTTTATCTTTTCTTTTTCTTTTTTGGTTTGGTTAATTCAAGTGATTTTGTGGTAATGTATTGCAACCTCTTTCTTTTTAACAACGCAATGTTCTGAGTTTTGTTTGGATTTCCTTTGTTTTGAAATATTAAATTCCATGTTTCTAAAAATAGGAGATTACAAGTGAGCATCTAATTTCCTGAAAACTTTATAACCACCCGTATAGTATATATGAAGGTGACAGCATGTGATACACGATGAAAGGATCCTACCACCTGCAATTCATCATGATTCATTCGTCGTAACATATATAGTTCAGTTGTTTGCGTCGAGGTAGCAATAATGATTTGTCTTTTTCACTCTCTCTATAAATGCAACGGGTCCACATTTTTCTGCATGCCAGGACATGATCTGATGATCACAATGGTGCTGTCTTCAATACTCCCCCCAGATGTTGGAGGATGGATCCGACCATAGATATATTATTTAAAATAACGAGTGGCTGAGATTGAATAAGGGAAACCGGATGAGTCCTTCTCTCCTTCTCCCTCTTGACTCTCTTCTCTTTCACCTCTACTTCTGTTCTCCGAGAAGCTTCGGTGCATCTTGTTCGGCTTCTAAGTTGTGCCGTTTGCGGTGGTGCAACTAACTTTAAGACAAATTCAAAATTTTACCAATATGATGTTGTTAACAATATTTCAAAGAGTTTCCTCTACTACATAGAAAAATAACATATACCTTTAACTTCTGGGGAAGGAAAAGGTTCGATTAAAGTATAGGTGCACCATCACAGGATCAAAAAACAGTTAAAATGATCATTCCTAGCAGTAGCTTGTCAACTCCGAGAGCAAGGATTTGTTGTAGAAGTGGAACAAAATCCCACCAATCTACCGCAAAACATCAACGCTGAATGCATAGTTTGAAACAAATACAACCTCTAAGAAAATAGAATGCACACAAACAGCACCATTTTGCTAAATAAGAGAATTAAGTATAATCCGACCAGCCCTCAATTTAATTCCAAGTTCAAGAAATATCGGCAAATAATATCTTAACATAGCATGTATTTCAAGATGAGTCAATTGCAGTAGGCCACTGGCCATGGTGTCGGTGGATCTATTTCATGAAATTCAAATTAACCTTCAGATCTGCTCTACGGTGTCGGTGGTTCTGTTTCAGACGAGTGCGCGATGTGGCAGCGGCGGCGCCGTTTGGCTTCGGATCGTGGCGACTGAAGGGTCTAGGACGGCGCACATGAGCTTCGTACATGCGGAGAAGACGAAGCTGAATTATTTTTAAAAAAAAATGAAATAAAAATGACCGGAGAGACTGGCTATACCGGATCAAACAGCAGTGCGTATCAAAACTCAACCTTGGAGATTGAGTATTGTAGAATCCTCGATCACAGTGTCTTATTCAGTTTTTTTCTTTGAAAAATGTTTTATTAATGTAATACATACTCTTATGGTAGTCTCCTATTCACTTATGAGAATACATCTTATGAAATTGCTTCGTATTTAGATCATCCACCTAATTAAAAACATATATATATATATATATATATATATATATCAAAGTATTTATCCTGTAAACAGGGAAGAACTTGGGAATTGCTAACATAACATAAGATAAAATAGAAACTTTAATGTAGCACTCAAAATTTACACTTCATAATGAATTGCATACTAGCAATACACATTTTGATTTTTCATCTCAAACCATAATTCTAGACTTTTATACTTAGCTCCGAAGTAGTCATTCCCTATGTACACATGTCAAAATGATTTATATTTAACTAGTTCACCACTTCACCTCACTCACTTAACATCGTATAACCCAAAACTATTTACACATGAGCAAAATTCATAAGAGACACCGGCTACAAACTCAACTTTGTCCACTAGGCCCCACACTACTAACTTCGGCACATGGAATGGTTGCATAGGAAAAACAATATGAGATGTACATCTTAGTCGCTAGCATAAGTTCACAACATAGTTTGACAATTCCAGTCCTTAAATCATATTAACTAATAAGTAAATATTTCACATAAGCTGAAACTCATAATCAACGTACAATTTAAGAATCACATCCTAACTTGATTATTTCATTCTTATATGGGGAAGCATACGACTTTCCCCTGGGCAGCATTCAACTTACACCTCTCTAATATCACAGGGCAACATTTAACTCACCCTTGCTCTGCTTATCACTTTAGGGCAACATACGATTCACCCAAAAAATATTTGTGACTTAAGGCAGCATGCAACTTACCCTTACTCTGTTATCATTATAGGGCAGCATACAACTTACCCATATATTTTCTATGGCTTAGGGCAGCACGCAACTTACCCTTACTCTGCTTATCACTTTAGGGCAGCATACAACTTACCCATTTATTCTTTGTGGCTTAGGGCGGCATGCAACTTACCCTTCTATTAGAAATATAGCAACAGATTGATTGAATGATATTCAACTAGATAGATGAATTGAATTGAAAGCAAGGTGATAACCAGCTATGATGAACTCAAAGCCAAAAACAGAAAAATGGAAAGATAACAAATTAACCTAAAGTAGTTATGCTAACCACTACTTAACTGATAAACCTGAACTAGATAGGCCCAAATGCTCAACCCAATTGCTCAACCATACAACCAACTAAAACAACTACTTTATGCAAAAGACTAATACTACTACATTAAGTTGAACATAGGACTTAAGCATGGGACTCAGGGTGTATTTTATTACTCCCCCTCAAGATTGAGTGCGATAGGTTGATGAACACCTATCTTGCCAGCAAGCTCCTGAAACACCTTAGCTCCCAAGGCCTTTGTGAAGATGTTTGCCTGTTGTTGTTTTGTGGGAATGTACTCTGTTTCAATTGCTCCTGTTTGCAAGTGTTCCCAAATGAAGTGGCAGTCCACTTCTATGTGTTTGGTTCTCTTGTGGTATACTGGATTTGCAGCTAGATGCTATGCTGCCTGTTTATCACAATGGAGAGTTGTAGGAGTGCTACAACTGACTTGTAGACATTGTAGGAGGCTGCGCAACCAAAGTATCTCACTTGTTGCATGTGTCATTGCCCGATACCCTGCTTCACTAGTGGACCTTGAAATTGTGTTCTGGTTCTTAGTTTTCCAAGAAATTGGTGCAGTCCCAAGTTTCATTAGGTATCCAATGATGGATCTTCTAGTCAGATGGCATGAAGCCCAATCAGAATCGCAGTATGCAGTCAGATGTAAGTCATTGTCCTTTGGCAAAATGATCCGCTTTCCTGGACAGGATTTCAAGTATCTGAGCACTCTCACTGCTGCATCCCAGTGAGCCTGCCTAGGTGACTGCATAAACTGACTGAATATATGCACAAAATAGGCTAGGTCAGGTCTAGTAATAGTCAAGTATATAAGCCTCCCAATCAATCTTCTGTATTGTGAGTGATCCGAATAGAAATTGCTTTGATCTAAAGCTAACTAATGATTCTGTTCAAGAGGGAAAGAAATTGGTTTACAAGCAAGCATTCCACATTCATCAAGGATATCAAGAGTGTACTTTCTTTGACACAAAAACATGCCAGTTTTCCCTCTAGCCAGTTCAAAACCAAGAAAGTACTTAAGAGTCCCTAAGTCCTATATGGAACCATTTATTTAGGTGTCTTTTAACATCTGTGCAAGCAAGGCTACTGTTTCCAGCTATGATTAAATCATCAACATAAATCAAGACATCTATGAAAATGGTGTCATTTGTGTAAGTGAACATGCTGTGAACAGTCTGTGATTCAATAAAGCCATAGGTGACCAGGGATTGGGATAATTTTGAATACCAATTTCTAGAGGCTTGTTTTAAGCCATATAGAGATTTTCTCAACTTACACACCATGCCTTCTTTATGAACAAAATATCCTTGTGGTGGCTCCATATAAATCTCTTCATCCAACTATCCATGCAAAAAGGCATTGCTTACATCCATTTGATGGAGCTCCCAACCTTATGCAACTGCAATGGACATTAGGCATCTAACAGTGGTCATTTTTGCCACAGGGGCAAAAGTTTCATTAAAGTCCTCTCCCACAACTTCTGTGTAGCCTTTGGCTACTAATCTAGCCTTATGTTTCTCTATTTCACCAGTAACTGTATACTTAAGCTTGTATACCCACTTATGTCCTATCGGTTTCTTCCCTTTAGGAAGCATGACAATTTCACAAGTTTTATTATCTTCTAGAGCTTTTATATCTTGTTTCATGGCCTCTCTCCACTCATTTTGTTTACTGGCCTGAATAAAGGTCTTAGGTTCTTCATGTTCTGCTACAGCAGCAAGGTAAGCTAAGTGCTTTTCTGAAAAGTGTTCATAATTCAAAAAATCTGAGATAGGATAAGCTATGTGTTGCTTGTGTTCAATATCAAGGGATTTGCTACTGGGGTTTGCAACTACAGATTGAAGATAGTAGTCTTTGAGATAGGCAGGTGGCTGCCTAGTCCTAGTGCCCGTGATTATGTCTTTTTGGGGAAGGTTAGCATCCTCCCCCTCACTATGAGCATTGCCATCTATGTTAACAGTCACAATGCCCTGCTCATTACTGGTTTGATCTAGGGAGTTCACCCTTAAATCCTCTTGATCCTCCTCACTGTGAGACTCAGTCTCATCAGGAAAGTGCAGTAAAGGCTGAGATGAGTCTACAAGTTAGGAGTGCTATCATCATCTCTTCCTGGATCAGTGTTTGTAATAAAAGGAAAAATATCCTCATAGAAGATAACATCCCTAGAGACAATAAATTCTTTGCTTCTCAAGTTGTAGACTTTCCAGGCTTTTTGTCCTATAGGGTAGCCAATGAAAACACACATCTCAGCTCTTGAATCAAATTTATCCTTACTTTTAGAAGAATTTCTAACATAACACAAACAACAAAAAACCTTCAAGTGCTCATAAGTTGGGGCTCTATTATATAGCATTTCATAGGGTGCAACACCTTTATTTGACACGATAGGGGTTCTGTTAATGATATGTGTTGCTGCAAGGACACATGCACCCCAAAATTTCAAGGGTAGGTTCCCTTGAAACCTAAGAGCCCTAGCCACATTTGAAATATGCCTATGCTTTCTCTCTACTTGTTGACGAAATCTGGGCAAGTATACCCAGTCGTGTAAGTAATACGGTGGTGAGACCGTGGTCGTGCTGTCGTGCACGCGCCAAAAAAAGCGAGCGGGTTTGTAAAAATGTAGTTTAGGGCGACAACTCGGATATCGTCTCACAAGGACTCTTGACTTGTTATTTACCACAAAAATCAGTTTTTGGAGGGGGTTTGGATTGAAATTCAAATTGAAAACAAAGCATAAGCAGAGCAATGAAAACAAGGCAGTTTAAAAGATTATCAAATAACTAAAGACGATTAATCTACTGTTCTCGATTTCCCAACTATCATCGGTTCATGTAAATTCCAAGCCCTAAGCAGATTCTAATCCCCTTTCGGTTGTAGCAACAATTAACAAACGAAATCACTACTACAGATATATGTTCCTATTCCCGAATTAAACAAACGGGGTTAAACCCTCATGAACTAAACGAACATGAACGAACACACGCGAATTAAACAAACGCGATTCAATATAGGAACATAACATCACCGAAATAAATCAACACAACACTATACACTCCTGAATTAAACAAACAGAAATATATAGCATAGTATTGAAAAGGGAAAAGCATACAAAACAGGAATTACAAGAACCTCAAGTGTGATGGAAATCAATTACAGTAGACTAATCAAAGAAATTTAGTTCTCCATGGAAAAACGAAACACACAGAAAATATGTAAAAACAATGGAGAATCCAAAAGTTCTTCCAATCTGCCCAGAACAACAATTTATAATATTCAAAAACTGCGCCCACTCGCGAGGCGAATATCATGAACAGTCTGCAACGTTTGGTCTTCTCGCGGGGCGAAGTACTTCTCGCGTGGCGAGGAATGGAAGAGTCATGGCTTCTGGTCTTCAGTCTCACGAGGCGAGACATGGATCCGCGAGGCGACACAGAACGGGTTGTATTTCTCTGGAACAGTCAGCTATCAGGGTCGCGAGGCGAGGTGTTGTTCTCGGGGCGAACCAGAGAGGATGACATTTTTGCTGTTCAGCTGGCTTTCAGGTTTGCGTGGCGAGAAGACTCTCGCGAGGCGAACAACTCCAGACTTGAAATTTCCCTGATTCTTTATTCCCTTAACTACTAAGTTAACATGAAATCAATAAAATAGCCATAAGTGCTTTATTTGACTCAAAACTGGCTAAATTAACCTAAAACTACTTTAAGGACTCAAAACATTGCTTGAGGACAATCTAATCTAATTTGGGTAAAAATGAGATATAATTAGCATAAAACCCTGGTCATACTAGCCATAAAACTAGATGGGCTTATCAAAATACCCCAAACTTAACTTTGCTTGTCCCCAAGCAAACTAAAACTCAAAAACTTTAAAAGACTCGAGACATGGCAAGCTTAAAGATTCAATCAACTTTGCACAAATTCAAGCAATTTCATCAAAACAGTTTTCTTCAATGTTCCCCCCTTTCAAACAAAGTAATCCCCACAATCATTTATTCTGAACAATTGAGAAATTAGTCATTCAAACAATCAGTAATCTAAGCAAGGGATCCAAGTTACACACAAGAGGGAGATCACCAAATTCAAACAACTGCCTTCCTCACAAGGGAGTTTAGTGTTTCACTCAATCGCTCAGTTTGTCTAGGTTATCAACATTTCACTCAATTTCACTTTTAAAAGCACTTCCCATGAATTTAATTTTCATCTCAAAATGGTTCCCACAGAAAACATGCATGCAACATCAAAAGGTCTTTTATGGTTGTAATGGGGCCTGGCTAAGGGTAGGATATACAAAGGTACTGGCTTAAGTCCCTAGGAACTAAGAGAGCATGAAACACTTCAAAACATTGAAATGCCACTCAAGTTCCTTTCTTCATTTTTCTTTATGCCTTGGGTGACTAAACCATTTCTTCTAATACTTTTATTTTTAACATTTTGACACTTTTCTTTTTTTTTTTCCTGCTTTTCTTTTCTTTTCTTTTCTTTTTTTTTTCTTTTTGGCTCCAACCTTTTTATTATATTTTTTTCTTTTTTTCTCAATCCCAAACAACACATTACACCTTGTAGCCACCCCAAACTTAGTTTCTTGCAAACATTCTCTTGTCAAGATTCCATGCTCTCCTAATCCTAAGATCGGGTTAACATTGTTTTCCAGATTTTAACTTATAACATAAGGTTAACAAGAATTAACAGGCTAATCAGGCTCAAAGGGGTTAACTATGGAACATGCATTAGGGATTGGTTCTTTTAGGCTAAGCAGTTATTTACAAAGAAAATGCCTAAATCATTTGCTACACACACATAAACATGCAAACCATAAAGAAATTCAAGCAAATTCGAGAAAGTGCAACTTGAAAGTGATTCTTACAGTCAAAAACATGTTGGAGTCTCAAATCCTCACCTGGACATTTTTGCAAATTGTTTGACACAGATTCTATCCCTAGTGTGTGCTTCCCTTCACCCCAAACTTATCATAAATCATGCCATCACAACAAAATCTCAAAGTTCAGTTTTCAATCACATGGGGATCACTTTTCAAAAAAATTTCAACCTAGGGGGAATCATCACATAATTCATGCAATCAATCTGTGCAAAAGCAATCAAAACCAATCAAGCTCACCGACCAAAGACTTACACAATTTATTCAAGAGCTAAAAGAAACAAGACAAAACACAAAACAAAACTACAATTAGTTCCCTCCCCCACACTTAAAACATACATTGTCCCCAATGAAACAACATGACTATAAAATCAAAGTGAGGGAAAGGAAAGGGTGCTCCCTGATCAAGTGGCAGTGTAGGTGGGAGCTTCCATGGAGAGCTCCTCAACAGTAGCATCGTCAGGAACACCAGCAGCCACACCATGGAATGGCTTCAGCCTCTACCCGTTAACCTTGAAGGACTTGTTGCTACTTGCATCTTTAATCTCTACTGCACCATAAGGAAAAACATTAGTAACAAAAAATGGTCCAATCCACTTGGACCTAAGTTTCCCAGCCATCAATTTCAGGCGGGAGTTAAACAGTAAGACCTGTTGACCCACAGAAAATTGTTTCCTAGCAATCATCCTATCATGAAAATATTTTTGTTTTCTCTTTATAAATCTGGGAGCTTTCATAGGCTTCTAGCCTAAGCTCCTCAAGCTGCTGCAACTGGAGTTTCCTTTCAATACCAGCTTTCTTCAATTCCAAGTTACAACACTTGACTGCCCAATATGCACGGTGCTCAACTTCCACCGGGAGGTGACATGCCTTACCAAATACAAGCCTAAAGGGGGACATCCCTATTGGCGTCTTGAAAGCGGTCCTCTGAGCACACAGTGCGTCTTCCAGACGGCGGCTCCAGTCCTTCCTATTCGGCTGCACCATTTTCTTTAAGATCTGCTTGATCTCCCTGTTTGATATTTCAGCCTGGCCATTGGTCTGGGGATGGTAAGAAGTGGAGACTCTATGCACAACTCCATACTTCCGGAGTAGGGCTTCCATGGTGCGGTTGCAGAAGTGAGTGCCCTGGTCACTGATAATAGCCCGAGGTATGCCAAACCTGCAAAAAATATTGGACCTAACAAATTTGGAAACAACTTTAGCATCGTTAGTCCTAGTGGGGATAGCTTCCACCCACTTTGAAACATAGTCAACAGCCAAAAGAATATATACAAAACCAAAAGAGGCAGGGAAAGGACCCATAAAATCAATCCCCCACACATCAAAAACCTCATAAAAAAGCATGGGCTGCTGAGGCATCTCACTCCTACGAGTGATGGCAGGGCCTGCTGTTTGACATTCCTTACAATTCATGTAGACCTCATAGGCATCTCTAAAAATTGTGGGCCAGTAGAACCCAGAATCTAGGACTTTTCTTGCCGTCCTCTGTGGTCCAAAGTGTCCCCCTACTTGAGAGGCATGAGAAAAGTGCAAGATGGACTCTGTCTCATAATCGGGGACACACCTCCGAATCACCTAATCACTGCCAAACTTCCAAAGGTACGGATCATCCCACACACAGTACTTTGAATCACTCTTGAGCTTGTGGATCTTGGATCTACCTGTACCTGCAGGGACAACACCAGCAACAAGAAAGTTAACAATCTCAGCAAACCATGGCGTTACCCCATGCAGATGTAGAAGCTGTTCATCCGAAAAATCATCCTGGATAGGAGAAGGATCCTCATCCTTTGCTATTCGGCTCAAGTGATCGGCTACCAAATTTTCAGCTCCACTCCTGTCTTTTATCTCCACATTGAACTCTTGGAGCAAAAGCATCCACCGAATCAATCTTGGCTTCGCCTCTGGTTTCTTCAACAGGTACTTCAGAGATGCATGGTCAGTGAAAACAATAACCCTGGAACCTAGCAAATATGACCTAAATTTATCAAGTGCAAAAACAACAACTAGCAGTTCCTTTTCAGGGGTGGTGTAATTAGATTGTGCAGCATCTAATGTCCTAGAAGCATAATGAATGACATGGGCAGCCTTGCCCACCCTTTGTGCTAGAACCGCTCCCACAACATAATTAGAAGCATCACACATGAGCTCAAAAGGGAGGGTCCAGTCAGGGGGCTGGATGACGGGGGTAGAAGTCAATGCTCTTTTCAGGTAGTCAAATGCCTTCTTACAGTTGTCATCAAAATGGAACATGGCATCATTCTTCAGCAAGTTTGACAATGGCAGAGCTATCTTGCTGAAGTCCTTAATGAAGCGCCTGTAGAAATCTGCATGGCCAAGAAAAGAACGGATCTCGCGAACGCAAGATGGGTAAGGCAATGTTGAAATCACATCAATTTTTGCAGGATCTACTGAAATACCCTCTTTAGAAATAACATGAGCCAGAACAATCCCCTGTTCTACCATAAAGTGACATTTTTCATAGTTCAAAATCAGATCAGTCTCAATGCATCTTTCTAGAACTAAACTCAGACTATGCAGACATGCATCAAATGAGGAGCCATATACAGTGAAGTCATCCATGAACACTTCCATGCAATTTTCAATAAATTCAGTAAAAATGCTAAGCATGCATCTTTGGAAAGTGCCAGGAGCATTACAAAGGCCAAATGGCATCCTCCTATAGGCAAACGTGCCGAAGGGACACGTGAAAGTGGTCTTTTCCTGATCCTCTGGGGCAATATGTATCTGGAAGTACCCGGAAA
Organism: Sophora flavescens; assembly: GCA_030762895.1. NCBI lineage: Eukaryota > Viridiplantae > Streptophyta > Magnoliopsida > Fabales > Fabaceae > Sophora > Sophora flavescens. The sequence continues at coordinate 20,204,545 of CM061063.1, read as the reverse complement.
AGCCATCAAGAAAACAGTAATAAGATTTACCAGCTAGTCGTTCTAGCATCTGATCTATGAACGACAAAGGAAAGTGATCCTTTCTGGTGGCCTGGTTCAACTTCCTATAATCTATACAGACTCGCCAGCTATTCTGGACTTTAGTGGGTACAAGCTCGTTATTATCATTTCTTACCACTGTGAGGCCGGACTTCTTGGGTACAACTTGCACTGGACTTACCCAAGTACTATCAGAGATGGGGTATATGATACCCGCCTGCAGAAGTTTAGTCACCTCTTTCTTCACCACATCCAGAATCAATGGATTGAGCCTGCCTAACTGGTTTAGCCCCATCCTGCAACAGAATTTTATGCATACATCTGGAGGGGATAATTCCTGGGATGTCAGCCAAGGTCCACCCAATAGCCTTCTTGTGCTTCTTCAGAACCTCCAATAGTTTTGCTTCCTGGTCAGAGTCAAGGCTGGAAGAGATAATGACTGGAAGTTGTTCATTTGTCTCCAAGTAAGCATACTTCAGGTTCCCAGGAAGTGGTTTGAGCTCTAAGGAGGGTGGCTGCTCAATGGATGGTACATTTGGAGTAGCCATGATGTCAAGAACTTCGGCTGAACAAACAGCTTCACTCACACTATCACCCTGCAAAGTTGAATCAAGAAACTCAGCACAAACAGCACACGGGTTAGTGTCGGTCAGATCAAGACATGAATATATATCATCAAATCCAGAAATAAATGGAAAATCAGAAACAAGGTCCTCATGGGTGTCATCAATAATCTCAGAAAGCAACCCTAATTGGAAAACACAGTGCTCCTCCAGGGGATGCTTCATAGCATCAAAGATGTTAAACTTTGCCACAATATCACCAAACTCCATAGACATGGTCCCATCATTAACATCAATCTTAGTCTTAGCTGTCTTCATGAATGCTCTGCCCAAGATTATTGGTGATCTACTTGAATTTGTCTCTCCTGCCATGTCCAGGATGTAGAAGTCAGCAGGGAAGATCAACTCATCAACTTGCACCAGCACATCTTCTACCATTCCCATGGGGCGAGCACTGGTCCTGTTGGTCAACTGGATAGTGAGACCTGTATACTGCAAGGGATCAAGATCAAGGTTATTGAAAATAGAGGTGGGCATGACATTTATGGAGGCTCCCAAATCCAACATGCAATTTTCAAATTTTCTGTCCCCAATAGTGCATGGAATAGTAAAAGTGCCTGGATCCTTGCACTTCTGTGGTAGTGCCTGAGTGGGGGCTGAAACAAGAACTCTTTTTGCAGTGCGGGCTTAGACTGGATAAGAGCTGAAACATTTCTTCCCAAATTAACTCTCTCATTACCCTTCAACTTCCTCTTGTTGGTGCATAGATCCTTCAGAAATTTTGCATACTTGGGCACCTGCTTGATCACATCCAGAAGGGGAATATTCACAGCTACCTTTCTGAACACATCTAAAATTTCCCTCTCCTTGTCTTCCCCACCAATCTTCTTATTTTTCTGTACTCTGTGTCGGAAGGGGATCGGCGGTATGTACACTTTCTCAACTTCAACATCAACTGAAGGCTCAGGAGTTACCTCAACAGTTTCTTCATCTTTTCCAGAGACTGCCTCAACAACTTTTCCAGATCTCAGAGAAATGGCACTCACATTAGGATTGGAGACATTGGGATTTATCACTGGTTGTGCAGGCAGTTGGTTTGATCCTTGAGCTTGCTGTATGTTGTTTATGGAAGTGGCAAGCTGTCCAATCTATGTCTGCAAGGCTTGAATGGTAGCATCCGTCCACTGCTGAAACTATCCAATCTGTGTGTTCAAAGTCTGAATACTAGTCTGTGCTTGCTGCTGAAACTGGAGATTATTTGCAGCCAATTGCTTGACCATGTCCTCTAGGGAAGGTTCGGAAGGTGCAGAAGTGGTCACTTGAGGAGGATTCTGAGGTGCTGCCATCGGTTGTTGTTGGGATGAGTTCCCATACCGAAGATTAGGATGATTCCTCCAGTTGGGATGGTACCTATTTTTGGAGAGGTCAGGAGTGTTGTACCGGTTCTGACTGTTGCCTTGATTGTAAGGATGGACTGCATAAGCCTGAGACAATTCAGTAACTGACCCTTCCTTCAGAATGGGGCATGCATCAAACGGGTGTTCAGGAGAGTTGCACATGCCACACAACATTGCCGGCTGAACCCTATCCATTGCCAATTTCTCCACCAAAGAAGTGAGCCTATCAATTCTATCATCACGGGCCTGGTTGGAAGAAGAACTATGGACCTCATGCACACCTCTTGTCTCAACAGAATTTCTCCTGGTAGTAAACTACTGGGAGTTCAGTGACATCTTTTTAATTAATTGCTTGGTAGCAGCTGGAGTCTTGTCAACAAGTGCTCCCCCACTAGCAGCATCCAAAATATTTCTATCCATCGGTAGTAGCCCTTCATAAAAATACTGGATAAGAAGCTTCTCGGAAATCTGATGCTGAGGGCAACTGGATATCAACTGCTTGAATCTCTCCCAATATTCAGCCAATGACTCATTTCCTTGTCTGATGCCACATATTTCCTTCCTGATTGATGCAGCTCTAGAGGCAGGAAAATATCTCTCTAAGAAAACCTTCTTCAAATCGTTCCAGGTAGTAATAGAGTTTGGCTCAAGATATAACAGCCAGTCCTTTGCAGCTCCCTGCAGTGAGAACGGGAAAGCTTTCAGCTTGATGTGATCCTCAGTTACTCCCTCTGGTCTCAAGGTTGTAGAGTAGACAACCTGGAATTCCTTCAAATGCTTGTGTGGATCCTCACCTGCAAGACCACTAAACCTTGGCAACAAATGGATTAGACCAGATTTTAATTCAAAGAGAGTAACAACACCAGAATATTCAATACACAAGCCATTATAATTACCATCAGGGGCAGCAAGTTGTCTTAATGTCCTTTGGTCACCCATGTTATAAAAAACAGTTTTTGAATTAGAATCACTACTAGTGCTAGCTCGAATTTCTCTACGGCGTGTGTGCAGTGTTCTTTCAATTTCAGGATCAAAATCACACAATTCAGGGCAAGTAGACCTAGTAGCCAGACCAATTCAAAACAAAAACAAAAAAGAAGAAAAAAAATGCGAAAATAACAAACAAGAGTCCCCGGCAACGGCGCCAATTTTTGGTCGCGCTGTCGCGTACGCGCCAAAAAAAGCGAGCGGGTTTGTAAAAATGTAGTTTAGGGCGACAACTCGGATATCGTCTCACAAGGACTCTTGACTTGTTATTTACCACAAAAATCAGTTTTTGGAGGGGGTTTGGATTGAAATTCAAATTGAAAACAAAGCATAAGCAGAGCAATGAAAACAAGGCAGTTTAAAAGATTATCAAATAACTAAAGACGATTAATCTACTGTTCTCGATTTCCCAACTATCATCGGTTCATGTAAATTCCAAGCCCTAAGCAGATTCTAATCCCCTTTCGGTTGTAGCAACAATTAACAAACGAAATCACTACTACAGATATATGTTCCTATTCCCGAATTAAACAAACGGGGTTAAGCCCTCATGAACTAAACGAACATGAATGAACACATGCGAATTAAACAAACGTGATTCAATATAGGAACATAACATCACCGAAATAAATCAACACAACACTATACACTCCTGAATTAAACAAACAGAAATATATAGCATAGTATTGAAAAGGGAAAAGCATACAAAACAGGAATTACAAGAACCTCAAGTGTGATGGAAATCAATTACAGTAGACTAATCAAAGAAATTTAGTTCTCCATGGAAAAACGAAACACATAGAAAATATGTAAAAACAATGGAGAATCCAAAAGTTCTTCCAATCTGCCCAGAACAGCAATTTATAATATTCAGAAACTGCGCCCACTCGCGAGGCGAACCCTCACTCGCGAGGCGAATATCATGAACAGTCTGCAACGTTTGGTCTTCTCGCGGGGCGAAGTACTTCTCGCGTGGCGAGGAATGGAAGAGTCATGGCTTCTGGTCTTCAGTCTCGCGAGGCGAGACATGGATCCACGAGGCGACACAGAACGGGTTGCATTTCTCTGGAACAATAAGCTATCAGGGTCGCGAGGCGAGGTGTTGTTCGCGGGGCGAACCAGAGAGGATGACATTTTTGCTGTTCAGCTGGCTTTCAGGTTCGCGTGGCGAGAAGACTCTTGCGAGGCGAACAACTCCAGACTTGAAATTTCCCTGATTCTTTATTCCCTTAACTACTAAGTTAACCTGAAATCAATAAAATAGCCATAAGTGCTTTATTTGACTCAAAACTGGCTAAATTAACCTAAAACTACTTTAAGGACTCAAAACATTGCTTGAGGACAATCTAATCTAATTTGGGTAAAAATGAGATATAATTAGCATAAAACCCTGGTCATACTAGCCATAAAACTAGATGAGTCAGAGGCTTATCAGACCGGTTATCGTATCCACGGGGATTGGATGTCAATTACCAATTCACAAACTCAGCAACTATCTAGACTGTGGAGAGAAATCAAAATAAACAAAATAGAAGGAATAAAATCTTTTTGTCTTTTTGGGGACTTTTAACAAACACTTGGAGTGTAGAAAGAGGTGTTGGGATTAGATTTCACCAAACCTCTGCCTCATGTACTACCAGGACTAGATACCTTCCATTCATGCTTCAAATATTAAAATCAATCCACTAAATTACTCAAGCCCCGATTCCTCGGATGGCAAGAGCCTAAATCCACTAATAGACCCTAATTCCTTAGGTGGCCTAGATTAATGAATTTGCATTAAGATTAAGGATTACGCGATTACTTGTAAACCACACTCCATTCCTAGATGCAAGGATTACTAGGTGATTAATTCCAATTCCGGTTCTAATACGAATTTCCCAATTGCATATCAAAACACTAATCAAGTCATGGGGGTGCTAGCCACAACAGGCATTAAGCGAAGGAAAATCAATCACTAACAGAGAAGCATAAACATAGATTAATCAATCGAGATAAACACATGAAGTTTAGTTTAGTTACATCTAATCCCAACAAACTGGGATTAGCTACTCATAATTACAGAGAAAGCCAAACTAGAGAAATAGGAGAAGAGGAGAGAAGACGCTCCATGGAGCTTTCCACCATTGTCACAGCAGCCCCTCTCAGCAACTCCCTTCTAGGGTTGAAACCCTCTTCACAGCCTCCAAGTGCGTCCCCCCCAAAAAAAAAAAAAAAACTCCCCTCATCTACCCTAAAACAGTAACTTATACCAATCAGACTCTGCGCGCGCTCGCGAGGCGAATAGCCTCTCACGACGCGAATATTAAAATGGCGTCTAGTTTGAATTTGAATTCTCGAGACGCGAATGGTGATTCGCGAGGCGAGATAGAAAGGGTCTTCTCATTACGCCCGTGATGAGTATCATGGCCTGGGCGTGATGGCTTCTGGTCCTCAGACTCGCGAGGCGAGTAGCCTCTCGCGACGCGAGGCAGAGAAGATGACATTTCTGGCACAGGCTGATCTTCAAGCTCGCGAGGCGAGTGGTCTCTCGCGGGGCGAAGCTTCAGAATTCTGCTTGGCTCAATTTCTTCTCTTTTCAAGCTCTATTTCATCCAAGCTCCATCAAGGCTAATTCTGAGCATTTTTCCTTAAATTCCTGCAAAACAACACCAAGAAACCGCTTCACCCGTTCCAAGGGAAAAACTAACTAAAATCAAATAAAGAATGCCTAATCTCTATGAAAAATGCATGCAAAAGTGTACAGGAAACATGATGTAAAATCACACTATCAAATCACCCCAAGCTTATTCAATTGCTTGTCCTCAAGCAATCACTAAGGCCAGAAGATCAAAATAATCAAAGCATGGATAGTGAACCAAGAACCCGAATAGTGATTAATCCAAGTAACAAGCATTTCAAATAATTCAGCAACAGACAATCAGTTCAAGCCCAATTAGAGGCTTAGGTTTCTTAGACTCATATTCTCACCGGTTAGGGCACTCTTTCTCACCTGTAACTCACCCCAAGCTTGTTCATTTGCGTGGTTCTCTTTCTCACCTCACTCAAGTGTTTAGGGATATATGACAATTCGCTCGATTTTCCTCAAGGAAAGAATTCTACCATAGGCTAGACTATCAACCAAATCTCTACTTTATTAATGAAAACAATTAAGAATCAAGAGGTCTTTACTTTGGTTGTAACGTGGCCATGGGATTAATCGTTAGGTGGGGAAATCGAGAAAAGGAAATTTCAAAAAGGCTAAACAAAACATCAAGCATTGCAAATCATAATACCTTCTAAAATACCTTTGTGGGTTTTGATTCACTTTTCCACCTTTCTTTATTTCTTTTCATTTTATTTATCATTTCTTTTTGTCATCCCCTTCTCAATAGATTTTTATTTTTCTTTTGTTTTTCTTTTGCTTGGAGAAGGGGAGATTTTTCAATTCAAGAGAAATATTTTTCTGATTCTTTCATCCCAAACTTTCAACTACCTTTTTACCCTTTTGTAATACTTTAGAAGGTCCCTTATCAAGCATCATTCATCCACATATTTCAGGGTACCAAGAAAAGCATTTTTTTCATGTAGGCTCAAAATTGGGCAATTAAGGGGTAGCATTTAGTCGTTCAAAGCTCAGAAGGCCGGAAAAATACCTAGTGCCTCAATCATTTTCAAAAATGTTTTCAAAATTTTTTAAGCTTCAAAACGGTTTCAAGTCAAGTTCTAGAGAAATGCAATCCAAGAGGAATAACACTCTAACACAAAGAATGGGGTAGATTTGGTGAGTACCCCTTTGGCTCAAAATCTCACATTTTAGTAGTTCAAAAATCAACGAGAAACACAAATCTATAGAACCATATGCTAATTATCAACTATCACAGATCATCTCAAGCATTTTTATTTGTAGCCTTATCACAAGAATAAAAAATTGGATTCAGAAATTCACTATCTAAATTTAATTGGCACTCAGTTCTCACAATTGGATGCATTATCTAAGCAAAGGCAATCTGATCATGTGATCATGCAAAACTTATCATGCAAAACTATATGAATGCAACATGAAAAATGCAAATGCAAAATACCCGTACCCCAAGCTTAAGAATTTACATTGTCCCCAATGTAAACAATCAAGTTGGAAAGAGGAGAAAAATGGAATGACTTACCGAGGCGGTAGCGGGTGTTGGCTCTCATTCCAGTCAGAAACTTGTCGGGAAATGCATCACGACCGTGAGCCTCATCACGGGTAGGCCGTGATCAATTCTGATCCATGGGTGTTGGCCTGTCACGGCCGTGAACCCCATCACGGCTAGGTCATGATGCTCTCTGCTCTTCAGGGCCTTCTCATCACGCCCGTGATGTGGATCACGGCTGGGCCGTGATCCTTTCTGGTCTTCATGATTAGCTTATCACGACCGTGACCAGTGTCACGGCCTGGGCGTGATGGTTGCTGCCTTTGCTCTTTTCCTTGTCTTCTTGCTCCCCCTTCCTTCTTTCCCTGAAATCACTTGGCAAATCTCAATTTATTATTTTTCCTCTTGATCTTCTCAAATTATTCAAGAGGTGAAAATCAAAAATAAAATCTAACTAAAGAGAAGGGTTAAGAAACTTGGGTTGCCTCCCAGTAAGCGCTTCTTTAACGTCACTAGCTTGACGTTCTAAGATCCTCCTCCCGGATCCCATGGTTTGTGGAGTGGAGATTGCAGAAGTAATATGACTTCATCCTCAACTCCACCCAGCCAGTGTGTGAAAACTCAATTGACCTCTGCAATTATGAACTCATTCCTCTCGGGTCAAATGGTGTTTTCACGAGGAAGTGTGCCAGACAAGTGGAAGGGACTAACTTACCAGTGTCCACACATGCATGCAAGCCAACATATTTATTTAATGCAGCAAAATCAGATTGCTCAGCAAGCATGGTGGAGTCCACTACCACTTCATCTTCATTTTGAACTATCCCCCAAACCAGATTTTACTCGAATTGTGCTTCATCTGACTCTTGTACTAACTGTTTGCAAATCTCCTCCACTTCCATTTTGAAGTTCTGCTTCACAGTTTCGATACTGTCATAATTGGCTCTTGCCTTGGCCTCAGAGGTGGATAGTTCTTGGGAATACTATTCTAGAGCAGCTTTCAACGGTGTTTGCTCCTTCCATTCCCATTCCTCTTCTTGTTGCTCTTCTACCACCACCACTTCATCTTCAATCACGTCCATGCTTGCCAATAGATTCTCTTCAATTTGAATTCCATGTGGCTTTTCTGCTAGTAACTTACAGAATTCACTGGCTTGTTCTTCCAATTTCTGAAAGATGTCGCTTAGTGACGCCATTATATTACTAGCATTTTTCCTTGCTCGCATCTCAGCCCTTTGAATCATGGAACTAATTTCCTCCAGGATACGCTCTATGCTCAAGCTCAGAGGATAAGCTTCTATATCCCAAAGAATCTCTAGCAAATCAGGATCCAGCTCGAAGTGTGGTGGTGGTTGCAAGGATGACAAATAGGACTGCCATTCCTCCTTGGAGTAAATCTTCACGTGCTTAACAGTGATACCATCAAACACGATCCAGTCAAGTTGAGCTTCCCAAGTTGGATGGTAATGATAGTCCATGTGTTTCCTCCCCCTTGCACAAACAAACACTCAAAAGAAAAAAATCAAATCTGTACAGAGAAAATGTCAAATTTATATACAGAAAAATAAAAGATAAAAATGTCTAAATTAGTTGCCTCCTTTGTTACTAATGATATTGGCCAAACCAATCCCTTGCAACGGCGCCAAAAACTTGTTGACGAATCTGGGCAAGTATACCCAGTCGTGCAAGTAATACGGTGGTGAGACCGTTTATCGTTCCCACGAGGATTGTGACAATTACTAACACATACCGAATCAATTACTATCTAAGCATATATTTGGATTGAAGGGAGCTCGATAATAAATACCAAGCCCAAATAAGATTTAAAACCTTAAACAGTCAAAATAAGAGAAAAAGTTCTTTGTGGGATTTTGTCGAACACTTGGGAGGCGATTAAAGGAATTCTTCAAATATAAGAACAACGATGGGATTAGGTTCACTAAACTTCATCCCCATGCAATGACATGACTCATAAACAGTTTCTACTTCAATTATGACAATCAATCCACTAAATTACTCAAGTCCCGATTCCTCGGATGACAAGAGCCTAAATCCACTAATAGACCCTAATTCCTTACGTGGCCTAAATTGGGAAATTCGTATTAGAACCGGGACTGAGATCAATCACCTAGTAACCCTTGCGTCTAGGAATAGAGTCCAAAAACTTGTTGACGAAATATGGGCAAGTATACCCAGTAATGCAAGTAATACGGTGGTGAGACCGGTTATCGTATTCACGGGGATTGGATGTCAATTGCCAATTCACAAACTCAGCAACTATCTAGAATGTGCAGAGAAATCAAAATAAACAAAACAGAAGGAATAAAATCTTTTTGTCTTTTTGGGGACTTTTAACAAACACTTGGAGTGCAGAAAGAGGTGTTGGGATCAGATTTCACCAAACCTCTGCCTCATGTACTACCAGGACTAGATACCTCCCATTCATGCTTCAAATATTAAAATCAATCCACTAAATTACTCAAGCACGGATTCCTCGGATGGCAAGAGCCTAAATCCACTAATAGACCCTAATTCCTTAGGTGGCCTAGATTAATGAATTTGCATTAAGATTTAGGATTACGCGATTACTAGTAAACCACACTCCATTCCTAGATGCAAGGATTACTAGGTGATTGATTCCAATTCCGGTTCTAATACGAATTTTCCAATTGCATATCAAAACACTAATCAAGTCATGGGGGTGCTAGCCACAACAGGCATTAAGCGAAGGAAAATCAATCACTAACAGAGAAGCATAAACATAGATTAATCAGTCAAGATAAACACATGAAGTTTAGTTTAGTTACATCTAATCCCAACAAACTGGGATTAGCTACTCATAATTACAAAGAAAGCCAAACCAGAGAAATAGGAGAAGAGGAGAGAAGACGCTCCATGGGAGCTTTCCACCGTTGTCACAGCAGCCCCTCTCAACAACTCCCTTCTAGGGTTGAAACCCTCTTCACAGCCTCCAAGTGCGTCCCCCAAAAAAAAAAAACTCCCCTCATCTACCCTAAAACAGCAACTTATACCAATCAGACTCCGCGCGCTCGCGAGGCGAATAGCCTCTCGCGACGCGAATACTAAAATGGCGTCTAGTTTGAATTTGAATTCTCGCGACGCGAATGGTGATTCGCGAGGCGAGACAGAAAGGGTCTTCTCATTACGCCCGTGATGAGTATCAGGGCCTGGGCGTGATGGCTTCTGGTCCTCAGACTCGCGAGGCGAGGCAGAGAAGATGACATTTCTAGCACAGGCTGGTCTTCAGACTCACGAGGCGAGTGGTCTCTCGCGGGGCGAAGCTTCAGAATTCTGCTTGGCTCAATTTCTTCTCTTTTCAAGCTCTATTTCATCCAAGCTCTATCAAGGCTAATTCTAAGCATTTTTCCTTAAATTCCTGGAAAACAACACCTAGAAACCGCTTCACCCGTTCCAAGGGAAAAACTAACTAAAATCAAATAAAGAATGCCTAATCTCTATGAAAAATGCATGCAAAAGTGTACAGGAAACATGATGTAAAATCACACTATCACTACCCTTCCATTTTGTTGAGGTGTAGCCACACAAGAGGTTTCATGGGCAATTCCTTCCTTTTGAAAAAAATCCTCTAATGGTAGAGTTAACAAACTCAGTGTCATTGTCACTCCTGACCCTCTTGATACTTCTATTGAATTGTATTTTTACCATCTTATGAAAATTCATTTGGATAGTGCTAGTTTCAGTTTTATCTTTCATCAAATAAACCCAAGTCCCTCTACTATAGCCATCAAGTATAGTAAGAAAGAAATGTGATCCATTGTGTGAAGGTGTGTGATATTTTCCCCATAGATCACAGTGTATTAGACCAAAAGGTTCCTTAGTTTTATTAATACTTGAATTGAAACTAAGTCTACATTGTTTTGATATGTGACAAATATCATAGCAAGACATATTATTGAAATTGAAACTACACTTAATGAAAGGAGAAAGGTACTGTAAAGACTGATTTGAAGGATGTTCCATTCTTGCATGCCATAAGGTGGTATGATCCTTTGTTATTGCTGCCAATGAAGTCCATTTTGCTTGAATCTTGGTCACAGACACTCCATTGAGCAATTCACCCGATCCAATCCTCTTCTTCGAGTCCAGGTCCTGTACATGACAAGAGTTCACACTATAAATTACTTGGCAGTTCAAATCTTGAGTCAGTTTATGAATAGAGATCAAATTACAATTAAAACTTGCACATAAAGAACATTTTTCAGTTTCATATTGCCATTCAACTGTATAGTCCCATTATTTCTACTGAAATTGACTCTCCAATATGCACTACTATACTAAAAGGCTTTTCAATTTTCTTTGCTTCCTCTAAAAGAGGAAATAAATGGGTCATGTGGTGTGATGCACCACAATCAAGAACCCAAAAATGCCTTTTAAAAGTGCCTACATTACCTGCCATATCCTCATGAGGCACACAAGTTCCATGCAGAGCATGTCCTATAATCTTGTGGCTCAATTCATCCTTTTACCCTTCATCAGCACAGGCAAGATGTGCATTATTCTGTCATTCTCCTCTACCAAAACTCCTTTGTGTTCATCGTGTGTCCCAATTTGGTGGATACAAACACTTTACCTTGACATGCCCAATTTTACCACAATGGTCACACTTGAGCCTTGGGACATCACGCCCCTTTTGCTTGTTGTTGTTTGAATAGAATGCTGTTACTGAATCATGCATTCTTCAAGACCTTTGTTTTTTCTGTTAAGAACCCAGACTCCTCCCTTAAGACATGGTTGAATGTGGTTTGAAGGGATAGAAGAGGTTCTGTATTGAGTAAATTAGCCTTGATGTGAGCAAATTGTTCACTATCAAGGCTTCCCAAGAAAGGTGAACTCGATTTTCTTCCTCCCGCTTCATCAAAGCCCTAGATGCACCACATGTGCACTCAGGAAAAGGTTGCAGCTCATTGAGGCACTAAGCTCATCCAGGTACCCCTTAAATCGTGTGTAGAAGTCCTTTATGGTTGTACTCGATTCTTGTTGAATCAAACAAAGAGTGCGCCATAATTGGCGGACCCTAGGTACGCTAGTTTGTGCGAACCTTTCTTCAAGATCATCCCAGATTTATTTCGCGGTGGTGGCATGGGAAATGCTTGCGTGGAGTTTGGGATCTACAGAATTGAGAATCCAAGCTAACACCATGGAATCGACTTTGTCCCAACTATGATAATCGGACGATTCTTGATCCGGTTTCTCGATGCTCCCATTTATGAACCCTAATTTGGTCTTTGCACGTAAGGCTGTCTTCATGGATCTTTCCCAAGTTCGACAATTGTCTCCATTGAGCGTTGTTGCTACAAGAGGGATTCCTGGATTATCAGAGAGGAGTTCAAGAAAAATGCAGGGTTTGGGTTTGGATTGTTGAGGCCACTGCCGTCACCAGAGGTATGGGGTTTCTTCTCCGATGGCTTCTTCTCATCCCCAGAATCGTCGCTCTGTGATACCATATTAGAAATCTAGCAACGGATTGATTGAATGATAGCCAACTGAATAGATGAATTTAATTGAAAAACTTCAAGAGTCTACAAGCTATATATAGCAAGGTGATAACCAGCTATGATGAACTTAAAGCCAAAAACAGAAAAACGGAAAGATAACAAACTAACCTAAAGTAGTTATGCTAACCACTAATTAACTGATAAACCTGAACTAGATAGGCCCAAATGCTTAGCCCAATTGCTCAACCATACAACCAACTAAAACAACTACTTTATACAACAGACCAATACAACTACATTAAGTTGAGCATAGGAGTTAAGCATGGGACTCAAGGTGTATTTTATTACCTTCATTGCATAAACCATGGGGCAACATACAACTTACCCCATGCTCTTTATCATTTTAGGGCAGCATACCACTTACATTCTATTACTCAATTTATGGAACAACAAACAACTTATCCCATTGACCTCATTTAGTTAATCATATTTCTCAATGAAATGCTTCTTTGTACAACTATCAAAGGCAAGAAACTAAATCATGACTTATAGCATTAGTGGCTAACATGCCATATGACTCTGATTTTTCCAAAATCATGCATCAAGAATTAAGTTTTGTAAGGTTCAACAAGAACACTAAGAACAATGATGCATACTTATGAACATACATTTACTATTCTTTATTGTCTTCTTAAAATAGACCACTACAATACTAAAACACAATTTTCCAAAGACTTAAATCATCATTTAAACACTCAAGAACAAGTTTCTATTGGATTTAAAATTCAAACATCTTCCAAAAATTCTAAAACTTTTACGGGAGATAACCAATATATCACTAAACAATTTAAAATTGGTTTCACTAAAAAATTCGAAGGTAATTAATTATGAAAATTCACACACTGAAGCTGTTCTGACAGTGTATTACTCAAAACAGATCCCTGGACAGTCCAATGGTTTTGGAATTTTCCGCACAGGCAAATGAAACAGGAAAAGTATGCCAATTTTTTTAGCAATAGCCAACACATACATAATCATTTTAAAATTGGTTTCACTTAAAAAATCAAATCCAATAAATCCGAACAATTCACACACTAGGACTGTTTTATCGAGAAATTTCCAGATTCACATTTTCTCAACATGCAATCATCTTTCATTTCTTTCCTACTCACAGCACCACCATTATAACACCCATAACAACAACCCATCATAAATATATTTTAAATTGTTAACTATCATGATTTAAGAAGTGCGCCTGGAAGTGGGTGAAATCCTAAGTTTCCCAAACTCTTGAAGAGATTCCAAGCTTGCTTGAAGAATTCTTCTTGTTCTCTAACTCAAAGTTCATTTTCTTCATTTCCTTGCACCAACTATCTTCTTAGACTACAAGAACTTGAGGGAGAGATGGACAACATAAGGAGAATCTCATTGAACTCACATGCAAACCAAGCTATGAGGAATCTTGTGGACTGGGTAGCTAGAGAGGATTGGGTAGAGAGTAGGTCACTTATGAGGAATGAAAGGAGAAGTGATTCTCCACCCTAGAAAAAGAAACGAAAGGGGCAAAGATAAAAATAGATTTTCTCCCACTTACCCCAAATCTTGCTTCCCTTTATATATATATATATATATATATATATATATATATATATATATATATATATATATATATAGTTATTTTATAATTGCTTTATTTTATTACTATAATTAGGCTATATAAAACATGAAATTGTCACGTTATAAATGTAACTTATTGTTTATATATATATATATATATAATTCGAGTGTTATATTTTAAATATCTAAATAAAGCAACTCAAAATTGAGTATTCTAATTGCATTATATATATTTCTTGATTAGAAATATCAAGGTTTCCAACAATGCCATAAGTTAAAATATTTTTTGGCTGAGTCATATCATATTTCTCAACTTTATAATGATAAATGGTTGATAAAAAATATTGAAAAATACACTACCCCAATATTGTACCAACTAGATATACACTATAAATCCAATTATTATTTTTTCCTGAAAACAACAATACACAGTATCAATTCTCAAAACAGCCGTAGTCTACATATGTTATCTCAAAATGAACTTCAATAGCAATGTGCCAACAGAACTTGTCAATCGACTTCTTTATTATTTGTGGTATCGCCTCTGGAACTGATGTTATCCAATAATTCTGTCTTCTATTGTGATGCCACCTCGCCTCATTTATACACCAGACCATAATCTCTGGTGGTGTTCCATCGTGAAACACCTGTCGCGGGTTCCTGATCTTGTCGTAACAATGTCCTAAGACATTTTTGACAATAAGTTGATCCTCAGTATATTATATGTATATCTAGAAACTCCATTGCCACCAATGAATTCTATGTAAGTTCCGATATAGATGTAGTGTATGACGACATATTAGAATGCCAAATCGGTCTCCACATAAACAATGAAATATTACAATTTCCTATTGCATTAATAAATGCAACAATTAGATAAAAGAGATAAAGAAACTCAATGCAATAAAGCTATAATAACACAATAATGTAAAAGGGGGAGCTTTAGGAACATGATTGAAAAAGCTAGTTATTAATGCAATAGGAAAATGAAATATTTCACCGTTTTGTGGAGACCGATGCGGTATTCCAGTATGTCGTCAAGCACTACATCGGTAAGGGAACTCCCATAGAATTCATTGTTGGCAATGGAGCTTCTAGATATACATATAATATATTGAGGAAATCCATTATCTATATTTGTATACAAAACTCCATAGTTTCCACTGTTCACTGTTTTACATTAAACAACTCGTGAATAGCTCATATCGGTGTTGTGGTCTTTAAGTTGTTGCAGTGGTTTTTTGTTGGGTGAAGTTGGTCTGGTAGCATTGGACTAGATATCTCAATAAATAGATGGTGGTCATGTTTTTTTGGACTCATGCTTTTTTAATGGTTAAACATAAATTGTATATTTGTACTCATGTTTTTGTAATGATCAAGCTTAAATTATATTTTGCAAGGTCATGCTTTTAGGATGTTTTGGTCAAGCTTTTAAAGTTGCTTTTTGAAGAGCTTGTTTGGGAATGATAGATTTTTTTTTTCATTTAAGCTGTTTTTTTTACTTGAAAAAGCCGTTTCCTATAAAATCATCATGTTTGGGTATTTATCTGAAATTTTGAAAAACTTTTTCTTTGAAAAAAAGCTGTTTTAACATGTTTTCATCCATCTCTTTTGGAGGACTGTGTGATTATTTCACTCCAGATTACTCACTTCCAAATGCAAACTACAATAAATGCCCCTTCTCAATTCTCATGCATTAACCTGCTCCCGATAAAACATCTTATTACCAAAAACTTGTTATGTACCGCAAGTGCACGGTTATGCCAAGTTATCGTTCGCCCAGGACCGTGTTGTTAAGTACCAATTACACACAATCATGATTATCTAGACGAATCAATTTTTCAATATATTAAAGTAACCAAGAAAAAGATAATTTCAAAAGAACAAAATTTATAAGGCAAAAGAGTTGAATAAGGATAACAATTTATAAAAAGCTCTAGGATTCAGGATTGACCACAATAGTATCGACAAGTCTATAACAAAATCACCCCCTTAATCATCTGAATTATCTATGAAAGCTAATTATCTTATTTAATTATCGTTCCCTTTTAGAATATGACAAAGTGCCCAAAAATAATCCAATACCTATTTTCATGGCATTCAAATTAAAATGAACCCTTTAAGAACAATGATAATTCAACAATTGCTTCAAAGAAAGTTAATCTACTTTCGTGATTAACAATTCAAGTTCAGTTTTAGAGTTCTAAAATTAAGGTTCGCCTTTCAGTTCATCCCTTAAGATCAATAATCATGTAAAACATGTGGCCACATATTCACAAACAGTTGGTGTGCAAAAACTGAAACATAGACATAATTCATAGATTAAGGAGAGAAAATATCAAGACATTGTCAATAACAATTGGGCTAATCCCTCATCCTAGAATAAAGAACTACTCAAACATATTCAGAATAAAACCCATCAGTATCAAAAAGAACATTCAGAAAACTAGAGGTGAAATACAAAATAGGAGAAGGAAAAGAACTCCGAGAGTTTCCGCTGAGAATCCTGATGTCCTCCACTTTTCTCTTGTAAAATACCTTGATTCTTAGTGTTCCTTTGTGTTTTGTAGTGTTCTCTATGTTGTTCTTCTGCCCATTTTCGAGCTCCCTAACCTCCTTTTTATCTTTTCCCCTTGTTTGTAACCATCCATCCCTCAATAAAAGACAATAAGTTGAGAGTTATGATTCTGCTGCACGCGATCCATGGCCATTGAATGTTCCCTGGCCGGGCCATGGATCGTTCCAGTTGTCTCAAAAATTCACGCAGCAATAGTTTTCCAAGATCCACGGCCATGGCAGGTTCCATGGGCTGGCCATGGATCTTTCAGCTGTTTTCTGAAAAGCTCCTCTATGTTCCACGGCCATGGCAGGTTCAATGGTCAGGCCGTGGAACCTTCAGCAACATGAAAGAAGTAGTGCAGAACCATCCGTGGGTGTGGTACATTCCATGACCAACCTGTGGAACCTGCAAATCCACCTACCTGTTCAACAAAAACAAACAAAAATCATCCGAACTAAAGGTAAAATACAAAATGCATGCTAAATGCTAAAAATTACTAAAAACTGTGCTAGAAAATGCAACCATTAAATGCTAACTAATATGAAAATATATGCATATTTCACACACATCAAACTCCCCCTAGCTTAAGACCTTGCTTGTCCTTAAGAAATAACTATGGCCAAACTAAGATGTGGGATCAAGAGACAATATTAAATAAGAAACCCGAGAAAACACACAACCAAGCAATAGGCAAAGGCAATCCAAGAAATAGAGAGGTAACCAAAATCAAGTCCAATTAGAGGCTAAGGTTCTCAAAATTCATGCTCATCATCGAATTAGGATCACTCCACTAACCACACTCAAAGTGTTTAAGGGTAAAGACAATGCGCTCAAGATTCCTCAAAGAAGATGCGCTTCCATAAGCTTGATAAGAAACCAAATTTCCACTAATAAATTGCTCCATGTAATATTCTACTTGTTTACCAACGATGAATCATCATAGGCATCAAGAAAAAATAATTATGCAATAGGCTCAAGATGGGCAACTAATGGATGAAAATGTGACAATTATTTTAGAAGGCCTAGAAAAAAAACCAAAGATGCCTTTATCATATTCAAGCATGCAAACAAAAATTTCACCTTAAAATGGTTTCAAATCAAGTTCTAGAGCACAAAATCAATGAGGAATTATCACTCAACACAAAAAATGGGAGCAAAGAAAATCATGTATTGCATACATCCCATGAAGGCTCAAATCTCACATTTAGTTGTTCAAAATTAGATGAAAAGCACAAATTCATAGAACCACATGCTAATTATCAACCATCAAAAGGTTACCTCAACTATCAATAAGAATCATGCCAGTTGCCTACCACAAAGATCAACAAATTGGGTTCCAAATCAATACTATCTCACAATCCTCAAAAGAAAGGGGCACAAAGTTCAACAAAAACAAAGAGAGATGATGTGTGTGAATTTTTTATTTTTTATTTTTATGCAATGAAATATACAACATGCAACATGAGAATGCAAACATGAAAACAAATGCATGATAATGCAATACTCCCCCAAGCTTAAAATCAACAGTGTCCTCAATGTAAGAAAAATCAAAAAGGGACTAATCAACACAAAACCTACTCAAGTGGTGGAAAGTGGCCCTGGGATATGTGCCAGTTATAAATAGCCTGCACCATCCTCTCCATATGCTGATTAGCCTGGCGCAGTTGCGCCTGTTCTGCCCGAATAGCCTCAATGGAGGTTTGGAGCCTAGCATAGGCATCCCCAGATGAAGTACCTGTAGAAAAAGTAGACCGAGGGGGAACACAGGGAGGAGCAGGAAGGGTATGTTGAACATCTAATGGCTCAGAGGCATTCTCACCGGGATTGTACCAATTGTGCTCATTATGAATAGAAAGTCTCTCAGGATTAGGAAGGGGAAGAGAGTCACAACCACTCAAACAAAGGAAATAAGTGTCATCTTTCTTTTCAATCATTTTAACAGCAAGACATGCCTCTAAATCAATGCGAGAACTACCAGTGGCCTGCTCCAGGTCATCCAAATCATAATCTAAGTAAAGGGCTATTGGTGTAATAAGCCCTCCAACAACAATAGTACCTTTGGATGCCCGACCCACTTTGGCAAGATGCCTCGCCAAATAAGAACCCGTGTCCACATGGAATCGATTCAGCATAGCCCATAAGAAGATGAGCTCATCCTTTCGGACATTACCATCACTGTCTCCACGTCCAAAAATAGTATGTGACATGACATGGTGCATATAACGGAAACAGGGATGCTCCAAGGTAGTGGCCTTGGCCCTAGAGGAATCATATGGAGTATCCTGCTATCCTAAAAGTGTGAAACAATAAATCCATTATGGTCCCTACGATCCCCTCCAGTTGGCAAATTAAAAATTGAATTAAACTGAGCCAAATTCAGAGTGTGTTCAGTATTAAAAAGTCGGAAGGTGATCCGGCCATCATCACTTCCCTCCCCATACAATATATTGGCTTCAACGGAACCGAGAAATTATAAAGTAAGGCGAATATCGGTAGGATACTTAAATTCAGTCATGAAATCAGTCCAACCTATGCCCTCTAACATCCAGATAATATCATTTCTCATCCCTAGAACATCCAAAACATTATCATCAAGGTATCTTGTGTTTACTATTTTTCTCCTAATTAGCACATTGAATCTATCTTTGTTCAAGAGAACCAAACACAATACCTAAAGAGGAAGCAGCATTACCTCTAGACCCGGTCCTTCCGGAGACTCTGGTGACCCTGGAACTTGAAGGTTGGGAGACCTTTTGCCTTTTTGATGCCATTTGTCCTTGAAAAGTCAGCAATTGCAGCAGCTACCAACAATTCATCCCTCCTCTTAGTGAAACCCGAAATTGGGGTTTGGGTTTATAGAAATTGGGGCTTTTTTGGATTTGATGGAATTTTGAGTGGGTAACGGTTGGGTAATGGTGTTTAGTGGTGGGGTAGGCTTGGGATGGTGTTATGTTGATAGAAAGGGGTGAGTGGTGGTGATTGATGGTGGTTTTCGAAAATGGGTATGGAGGAGTTTGAGTTTGAGAGGTAGAAGATGATGGTTGGTGGAGATGATGATGGTGGGGCGGTAGAAGATGATGATGGTGGGGCGTGTTTGGCTTGAATGGAGGAGGAAGATGATGATGCTTGGTGGCTATGGAGTTTGTGAGGAGGAAGAATGGGGTGTTTAGGGCGGCTGATGTGGGAAGAGAAAGGGGAGGGGAATGGGTCGCAAAAGTGAGAAGAGAAGGGGGCGTCAATTTTTTTTCTTTGCTGGGCCCGATCCACGGCCGTGGAATGTACCACGGCCAGGCGGTGGTTCTTTCAGCCGTGGCCCTTCTTTTTTTCCTGTTGTGCGCGACCTGCTCCCACACACTCCATGGCCGTGGCAGCTACCATGGCCAGGCCGTGGAGTGTTCAGCTACTGCACCAGATTTTTTTTGTGATTACTGGTTATAGTCCACGGCCATGATATATTCAACACGCCCCCCATGGACTTTTCAGTATTTAAACCCTGAGCACATCTTCTAAGATCCATGGCCTTGCCACGTTCCACAGCCGAGTTGTGGATCCTCTTTTCTTAACTGATGCTCTGTACCATACTCCAACCATGAAAAATCCTGCAAAAGAAAATGAACAACCAACAAAAAACAACCAAACTAACACAATTAAATACCAAATAAACCAAAAATTAAAATTTAACAAATTAAAACTTGGGTTGCCTCCCAAGAAGCGCTAATTTACGGTCATAAGCTTTACCCCTTCAATTCTCAATTTGGCGAGTCTGTGTTGAGAAGGTTATGAGTCACTCCCCTCTCAATATTGTCATCCATGAAATATCTCTTCAAACGTTGCCCATTCACCTTGAAAGAACCTGTGGCTTCACTCCATACCTCTACAGCTCCATAGGGAATAACTTTTTGAACTTGGAATGGCCCGGACCATCTAGACCGGAGTTTCCCTGGAAAGAGTTTCAACCTTGAGTTGAAAAGTAGTACAAGATCTCCTTCCCGGAATTCTCTGCGAAGGATGTGCTTGTCATGCCAAGGCTTGGTTTGTTCCTTGTAAGTCTTAGCAGTTTCATATGCATCAAGCCTCAATTCATCCAGCTCATGAAGTTGTAATTTTCTTTTCTCCCCAGCTGCCTTCATGTCAAAATTCAACAGCTTGATGGTGCAGAATGCCTTGTGTTCTAACTCAACTGGGAGATGACATGGCTTACCATAGATCAACCGGAAATGAGTCATACCAATGGGAGTCTTATAAGCTGTCCTGTATGCCCACAAAGCGTCATCAAGCTTCAAAGACCAATCCTTCCTTGACTTTGACACAGTCTTCTCCAATATATTCTTGATCTCTCTATTGGAAATCTCCACTTGTTCGCTTGTTTGAGGATGGTATGGTGTAGCAACCTTGTGAGTCACTCCATACTTCTTCAAGACGTTTTCAAACTGTTTCTCAATAAAATGCGAACCTCCGTCACTTATAACTACTCTTGGGACTCCGAACCTTGTAAATATGATCTTTTTGAATAGCTTCATCACAGTCTTGGCATCATTTGTTGGGGATGGCACAACTTCCACCCATTTTGAAACATAGTCCACCGCCACAAGAATATATTTGTTGCTACAAGATGGCGGAAATGGCCCCATGTAATCAACTCCCCAAACATCAAAAAATTTCAACTTCCAATATGGTGTTGAGAGGCATTTCATGTCTCTTGGATATATTCCCGGTTCTTTGACAGTTGTCACAAGAAAGAACATACCTCCGGGCATCCTTGAAGATATTAGGCCAATAAAAACCAACTTGTAGAACTTTTTCAGCTGTCTTTGAAGTACTAGCATGGCCTCCATAATTAGAAGAATGACAATGATAGAGTATGTTGTCAACTTCAACTTCCGAGATGCACCTCCTATAAATTGTATCAGCACGTCTCCTATAAAGGAGAGGTTCATCCCAAACATAATTTTTCACATCAGCAAAGAACTTCTTTTGTTGATAACTAAGCTTCGGTGGCAATACTCAACATACAAGAAAATTCACAAAATCTGCATACCAAGGAGCATTGAGTTTTGCCACAGCTAATAATTGTTCATCGGGGAATGAGTCATCAATGGGCAATCCGTCTTCTCCATCTACATGAAGATCTTGATGCAACTTTGAGAGATGATCTGCCACCACATTTTCAGTACCCTTCTTGTCCTTTATTTCTAAATCAAACTCTTGCAAGAGTAAAATCATCGGATGAGTCGAGGCTTAGCTTCCTTTTTGCTCAACAAATACTTGATGGCAGAATGATTTGTGTAAACTATGACCTTAGAACCCACAAGATATGATCTAAATTTGTCGAAGGCGTAGACAACCGCCAACAACTCCTTCTCTGTAGTAGCATAATTTACTTGTGCATCATCCAATGTTTTGTTGGCATAGTAAATGGCATGCACCTTCTTGTCCTTCCTTTAGCCCAACACCGCTCCTATGGCATAGTCACTTGCATCACACATGACTTTGAATGGAAGATTCCAATTGGGTGGTTGCACTATAGGAGCTGAAATCAAAGCCTCCTTCAACCTGCCAAAAGCATCTAAACAAGCAGCATCAAACTTAAACTCAACATCTTTCATTAACAAATTTGTTAAAGGTTTTGTGAATTTTGAGAAATCTTTTATAAAATCGGTAAAAACCGACATGCCCTAAGAAACTGCGCACTCCCTTCACATTGGTTGGTGGTGGCAATTTTTCAATTACCTCCACCTTGGCCTTATCAACCTCAATACCCAGCTCGGACACCATGTGTCCCAACACAATACCTTCCCTTACCATGAAGTGACATTTCTCCCAGTTTAGAACAAGATTTACTTCCTCACATCTCTGCAAAGCCTTAGACAAATTTGTCAAGCAATTATCAAAGTTACTCCCATACACAGAAAAATCATCCATGTAAACTTCCATTATATTTTCAATAAAATCAGAGAAAATGGCTATCATGCAACGTTGAAAAGTAGCAGGTGCATTACAAAGACCAAAAGGCATACGTCTATAAGCAAAAGTACCATATGGACATGTGAATGTGGTCTTTTCCTGATCATTAGGATGTATGGGAATTTGATGAAAACCAAAATATCCATCCAAATAACAGAAATATGAATGCCTAGCTAACCTTTCAAGCATTTCATCAATGAAAGGGAGAGGAAAATGATCTTTTCTTGTAGCTTAATTCAACTTTCTATAATCAATGCACATTCTCCACCCCGTCATTGTCCTAGTGGGTATTAACTCATTATTTTCATTTTTAACCACAGTCATCCCTCCCTTTTTAGGAACCACTTGAACAGGACTTACCCATTCACTATAAAAAATTGGGTATATCACCCCTGCATCTAACAATTTTAGCACTTCTTTCTTGACCACCTCTTTCATGTTAGGATTTAATTTCCGTTGATGCTCAATAGAGGTTTTGTGGTCATTTTCAAGTAAAATTCTGTGCATGCAAACAGAAGGGTTAATGCCCTTAATATCATCAATAGTATACCCAATGACCTTCCTATGCAATCTGAGTTCTTTAAGCAATTTTTCAGTTTCAATTTCATCCAGATTTGCATTTACAATCACAGGATATGTAGAATTGGGACCAAGGAACTCGTACCTGAGGAGTGAAGGAAGAGGTTTAAGTTCTACCTTTGGTGCCTTCTCTTCCTTCCAATCCACTGATTTTGGCTTAGGATCCAACTTCTAAATTTTGGCTTTTTGAGGAAGAAGGTGTGGATTTGCCTCCAAAAGGCATGTGTACTCACCAACCTCTCCATCATCACTTATAGAACCTTCACCTATCAAGCATAGCTCCAATGGGTCTTTAGAAGTGCTTTTTGGCATTTCTTCCTTTACCACCTGTAACATCCCTGGCTGCTTTATGAATTGACGACTGTCCCCACAAACCAACACGGGTCTTTTCAGCGTGCTTTGTCCTCACTCACACATTTCCTGGGAAAACTTCCCAGGAGGTCACCCATCCCATAATTGCTCCAAGTCAAGCACGCTTAACTGTGGAGTTCTTAAGTGATGGGCTACCGAAAGAAGATGCATCTTATTGATATGGGTAGTACCAATCAATTCTTATAAGCCATCCTCAATTGTATAGTCCCATACCTACACAGTCTCAGGATCCCTCTCATTCGGGTGTGTAATCGGTTCATTCACGTGCCCCTCCGCCTAGAAGCCTGCCAGGAGTCGCTCCTTGTCCGTGCCTTCTTGCACCGGCGACCACTCCCCGCCGTCGTCGGCACTCAGGTGTTACATGCCCACCAGCTTCCGCTTGGTTCATCCTTGAACCACACCGTACTGGGAGATGTGTCACTCTGATACCATTTGTAACATCCCTGGCTACTTTATGGATTGACGACTGTCCCCACAAACCAACACGAGTCTTTTCAGCGTGCTTTGCCCTCACTCACACACTTCCTGGGAAAACTTCCCAGGAGGTCACCCATCCCATTTAAGTGATGGGCTGTCGAAAAGAAGATGCATCTTATTGATATGGGTAGTACCAATAAATTCTTATAAGTCATCCTCAACTGTATAGTCCCATACCTACACAGTCTCAGGATCCCTCTCATTCGGGTGTGTAATCGGTTCATTCATGTGCCCCTCCGCCTAGAAGCCTTCCAGGAGTCGCTCCTTGTCCGTGCCTTCTTGCACCGGCGACCACTCCCCGCCCTCGTCGGCACCCAGGTGTTACACCACCTGCTGTAATAGATCAATCATGCAACAAGAGTCCTCAACAGAAGGTTGTTTTACAGCGTTAGACAAATCAAATTCAACCTTATCATTACCAATTGTCAAAGATAATTTACCATTTTTCACATCAATTATAGCTCCAGCAGTGGCCAAGAAAGGCTTTCCAAGAATTATGGGGATTTGAGAATCTTCCCCCATCTCTAAAACCACAAAATCAGCCGGCACAAAGAACTTTCCGACTTTAATGGGAACGTCCTCTAAAATACCTATGGGGTATTGATAAGCCTCTGGCTTATCTAGTTTTATAACTAGATGGACTGTGGTTTTCGTGCAAATTATTCGAGTTCACTCTCGTCTTCGCCCAAATTTGCCTTGTTTTTTTCCTAAGTTGGACTTTGACTCGTTTTGCGTCTTTTGTGTAGTTTTAGCTTATTTTGGATAGAATTATGCTTTTGGTTGCTTTTGTTGTTTCAGGTGAAGCTCCGGGAGTCAAGGAAAGTCAAGAAACAGAGGAAAAAGCACTTCTGGAGATGCTCGCCACGCGAGTGGATGCTCGCCTCGGGAGCCTGAACATCAGATAAAGCAGGAACAGTCATCACTCTGGCTCGCCCCGCGAACAGTACTCTCGCCTCGCGAATCATGAAGACCTGGAAGACAGAGACCATCACGGCCTAGCCGTGATGAAGGTCACAGCCTAGAATTGAAGTCTCGCCCCGCGAAAAGAATCTCGCCCCGCAAAAGTTTGAAGACATGGAAGACAGAGACCATCACGGCCTAGCCGTGATGAAGGCTGTTGGTGACGCCGGCAAGTGTACCGGGTCGTCGCAAGTAATAAAAATAACACGGTAAGTAATTACCGAGGTCGAACTCAGGGATTGGGCTACCAATTTGACTAATCCGCGGGAAATCCGATACGTTTGGTCAAGTTACAGAAGGTGGTTGAGAGAGAGAGATTAATATCAAAAATTCAATTAACGAATCTAATAAACTAATTAACTAAAAATCAGAAATTAAAATGTCCAAGGTCACAAATCCACCTACCCAATATGTATTCCCAAGTGATGATGAATTCCTCCCTAAGTTCAATTACAATGTCAACCGGGACCCCCAAATTCTCCTATATCCACTGTCGTGCTCAATAGGACGTATTCGACGATTGGATTAATTACTTGTTCTGTCTCATAACCCTAATCTCGAATTCTATTAAACCTTGCTCCCTATATGGTTGCACTAATCAAATAAATCCACGGTCGTGCTCATTATTCAATTAATGATTCCAATTCAAGTTCTAAAACGCGACTCGCCGTTCGGCATCAAACACGTTAACTAGTTAATCACGCAACACATATGATCAACGCAATCAAAACAGAATCGGAAAACATTCATAAGAGAAGGGGAGAAAAACATACATCACAAGAACACTACACCGCCATGGGTGGCTTCATTGATCCCTCGGACGAGGGGATTAGTTCCTCATGCCCGTGACGACGCACAAACAATCGTCAATAATCTCCATAATAATAAACTAAAAGAAGAAAAGAAAAGAGAAGGGAGACGCAGCTCCAGAAACAAGGATTCGCACTACTGATCTAAACAAGTGGCTAACAACTTGATCCCCAATTCTGATCTGAGACAGCCTTTAAATAAGGATTCTGTTTCTCGCCTGCTCGCGGGGCGAGCTTACTCTCGCGACGCGAATTTTAGTTTTGGCGCGCATTCAAGTTTGGATTTTCGCGAGGTGAGGTGTGTTCGCGGGGCGAGTCTTCAAACCTCAATCTGTCACAGCCGTGACCTTCATCACGGCTAGGCCGTGATGGTCTCTGTCTTCCAGGGTCTTCAAACTCTTGCGGGGCGAGATTCAATTCTAGGTTGTGACCTTCATCACGGCTAGGCCGTGATGGTCTCTGACTTCCAAGTCTTCATGATCTCGCGAGGCGAGCTGTCTCTCGCGGGGCGAGACTTCAAACCTAAATTTTTCACAGCCGTGACTATGCCGTGATAGTCTCTGTCTTGCAGGTCTTCAGACTCTCGCGAAGCGAGAATATTTTCGCGTGGCGATCCAGAAATGATGACTTTTGCTGCTTTGTTGACCTTCAGTCTAGCGAGGCGAGCATACACTCGCGGGGCGAGTGTCTCCAGAAGTGCTTTTTCCACTGCTTCTTGACTTTCCTTGACTCCCGGAGCTTAACTTATTGACCTGAAAACACCAAAAGCAACCAAAAGCATAATTCTATCCAAAATAAGCTTAAAACTACACAAAAGACGCAAAACGAGTCAAAGTCCTACTTAAGAACAAAACAAGGCAAATTTGGGCGAAATCGAGAGTGAACTCGAATAATTTCCACAAAAACCACGGTCCATCTAGTTATAAAACTAGATAAGCCGAAGGCTTATCAAAACACCCCAAACTTAAACCTTACTTGTCCCCAAGCAAGCTTAAAACTCAAAAACGACTCAAGACTTGGCAAGCCTAAAGGAATCAATCGATTTCGCACAAATTTAATGCAATCAAAACAGTTTTTCTCCAATGATCTCCCCCCTTATATTAACGTAATCCCCACATTCATTTACTTTAAACATTTGAGAACTTCATCATTCATGCAATCATTAATCTAAGTTGAGGTTCAGAGTCACACACAAAAAGAAGATCACCAATTTCAAACAATTGCCTTCCTCACAAGGGTATGTAAAATTTCACTCATTCGCTCAAATTCGTCTAGGCTTTCAACTTTTTCACTCAATTTCACTTATCAAGAGCACTTCCCATGAATTTGATTTTCATCTCAAAAGTAGTTCCCACGTAAACATGTATGCAACATCAGAAGGCCTTTTAAAGGTTGTAATGGGGCCTGGCTCAGGGTAGGATATACAAGGATAGAGGCTAAGTCCCTAGGATCAATGAGAGCATGAAACTAGTATCACAACAATTGAATTCACTCTCATATTATTCTCTTCCTTGCATTTGGTGGCTACTCACCTCTTCCTTTTTATATTATTTTTCTTTGCCCTTTTTGGCACATATTCAATGCTTTTCATCACCCAATATTTTTTTTTTTCAAGCCTTCGGCCCTTACTTCCGTTTTTCTTTTTCTCAACTATGATTCATGAACTTGTAGCCACCCCAAACTTAGTTCCACAACAACACTCACAAAGCTAAAATTCCATACTCTCCTAAATCCTAGGATAGGGGAAAATCATGGTTTTTCTGAGTTAATGGCTTGTAATGTAAGGTCATCAAGAACAATAGGCTTCAAGGCTCAATGTGGCTAACTAGGGATCATTCATCAAGGTTGGTTCAATTTATGGCCAAGTAGTCAATTCAAAGAAAATTGCCTAAATCATTTGATGCAACACATAGACATGCAAACCATATAGAGATTCAAGCAAATTCGGGAAAGTGCAACTTAACAGTGATTCACACAATCAAAAACAGAGTTGGAGGCTCAAATCCCCACCTGGACATTTTGCAAATTGTTTGACCGAGATACAATTCCTAGTGTGTGCACCCCCTCACCCCAAACTTATCATAAATCGAGTAATCACAATAAAATTCTCAAAGTTCAGTTTTCAATTTTTAAGTGGGGATCAATTTTATAATTTCAGAACCTAGGGGGAAATCATCAATGGTCACAATAATTTATGCAATCAATCTATGCTCAATTTAAATAAAATCCAACAAGCTTGCTGACATGACATTTCATACAAAAACTCTTGATCTTCTCAAATTATTCAAGAGCGACAAACAAAAACAAAACAAAAATCAAAAACAAAACAAAAGTTAGGAAAAGAGAGGGATACCTAGCTTGGGTTGCCTCCCAAGTAGCGCTTGTTTAACGTCCCGAGCCTGACTTATTAGGAAGCATCCACCTGGATCCCATAGCCTGTGAAACAAGGGCCAAGAGACACTCATCATGTGAGATCCTCCACCCAGATCCCATGGTTTATGAAGTGGCCCTTGCAGCAGCAATACCACTCTATTCATTATTCCACCCGGCCTTTGTGTGAAAATTCCATTGACCTCTATAATTATGAACTCACTTCCTCTCGGGTCAAATGGTGTCTTCACGAGGAAGTGTGCCAGACAAGTGGGAGGGTCTATCTTACCGGTGTCCACACATGCATGCAAGCCAACATATTTATTTAACGCATCAAAATCAGGTTGCTTGGCAAGCATGGTGAAATCCTCTGCCACTTTATCTTCATCTTGATCTCTACCCCCTTGCTCCGGTGCCTTGTCCTTTGCCAACTCCTCTTCCTTGGGTTGCTCTTCCTCAACATGTGGCTGTTCCTGGGCCTTGTCGCTTGTCAATTCCTTTTCCTTCGGTTGTTCTTCCTCAACATGTGGTAGTTCTTCCTCAACTCCCTGAGAACTAGTTACATCCCAGTCATATCCCAACACCCCACTGCTTCTAGTTGTTGTGGCATTGCATTGGTTCTTAGGGTCGTTCTCGGTATCAACTGGGAAAGTCTCTGGGGGATGCTCATTTAGTTGCCTCGCGAGTCGGGCAATCTTCATCTCTAATGCCGCATTCACCTTCTCAAATGATGTGGCCATCTTGTCAATGACTGCATTTGTATTGATTGACACTTTCTCAAATGTCGCACTCAACCTCTCAAGAGCCAACTCCCAAGGTTGTGGTTGCCAATTTTGTTGAGGTTGTTGTTCCCAGTTCTGTTGAGGTTGTGGTTGCCAATTTTGTTGAGGTTGTGGTTGCCAGGCTAGACCATCGTCAGCATTACTCCAAGCGAGATCCGGATGGTCTCTACTCATATCACCCCAATACTGATTCTGACTCTGATAGTTGTTCTGGGGCACGCTGTCATTATGCCATGGTTCCACATATACTTGAGGGAAGTAGAACGGACAACTCCAAGTGTCATGGTTCCCATTACAATATTCGCAACCCGGAAGCATTCCTTCATGTACCTCGCATACAAAACACGGCAAGACCAAGTGGAATCAAAGAAGTAGAGAGAGATAGTAGAAAATAAAAAGAAAATAATAAAAATAAAAATAAAAATAAGAACAAAAATAACTTAACCAAATAATCAAACTTCCCTAAAAAATTAGGAAAATTGGTTGTGCCAATCCCCGGCAACGGCGCCAAAAACTTGTTGGTGACGCCGGCAAGTGTACCGGGTCGTCGCAAGTAATAAAAATAACACGGTAAGTAATTACCGAGGTCGAACTCAGGGATTGGGCTACCAATTCGACTAATCCGCGGGAAATCTGATTCGTTTGGTCAAGTTACAAAAGGTGGTTGAGAGAGAGAGATTAATATCAAAAATTCAATTAACGAATCTAATAAACTAATTAACTAAAAATCAGAAATTAAAATGTCCAAGGTCACAAATCCACCTACCCAATATGTATTCCCAAGTGATGATGAATTCCTCCCTAAGTTCAATTACAATGTCAACCGGGACCCCCAAATTCTCCTATATCCACTGTCGTGCTCAATAGGACGTATTCGACGATTGGATTAATTACTTGTTCTGTTTCATAACCCTAATCACGAATTCTATTAAACCTTGTTCCCTATATGGTTGCACTAATCAAATAAATCCACGGTCGTGCTCATTATTCAATTAATGATTCCAATTCAAGTTCTAAAACGCGACTCGCCGTTCGGCCTCAAACACGTTAACTAATTAATCACGCAACACATATGATCAACGCAATCAAAACAGAATTGGAAAACATTCATAAGAGAAGGGGAGAAAAACATACATCATAAGAACACTACACCGCCATGGGTGACTTCATTGATCCCTCGGACGAGGGGATTAGTTCCTCATGCCCGTGACGACGCACAAACAATCGGCAATAATCTCCATAATAATAAACTAAAAGAAGAAAAGAAAAGAGAAGGGAGACACAGCTCCAGAAACAAGGATTCACACTACTGATCTAAACAAGTGGCTAACAACTTGATCCCCAATTCTGATATGAGACAGCCTTTAAATAAGGATTCTGTTTCTCGCCTGCTCGCGGGGCGAGCTTACTCTCGCGACGCGAGTTTTAGTTTTGGCGCGCATTCAAGTTTGGATTTTCGCGAGGCGAGGGTGTGTTCGCGGGGCGAGCCTTCAAACCTCAATCTGTCACAGCCGTGACCTTCATCACGGCTAGGCCGTGATGGTCTCTGTCTTCCAGGGTCTTCAAACTCTCGCGGGGTGAGATTCTTTCGCGGGGCGAGATTCAATTCTAGGCTGTGACCTTCATCACGGCTAGGCCGTGATGGTCTCTGACTTCCAAGTCTTCATGATCTCGCGAGGCGAGCTGTCTCTCATGGGGCGAGACTTCAAACCTAAATTTGTCACAGCCGTGACCTTAATCACGGCTATGCCGTGATAGTCTCTGTCTTGCAGGTCTTCAGACTCTCGCGAGGCGAGAATATTTTCGCATGGCGATCCAGAAATGATGACTTTTGCTGCTTTGTTGACCTTCAGTCTCGCGAGGCGAGCATACACTCGCGGGGCGAGTGTCTCCAGAAGTGCTTTTTCCACTGCTTCTTGACTTTCCTTGACTCCCGGAGCTTAACTTATTGGCCTGAAAACACCAAAAGCAACCAAAAGCATAATTCTATCCAAAATAAGCTAAAAACTACACAAAAGACGCAAAACGAGTCAAAGTCCTACTTAAGAACAAAACAAGGCAAATTTGGGTGAAATCGAGAGTGAACTCGAATAATTTGCACAAAAACCACGGTCCATCTAGTTATAAAACTAGATAAGCCAAAGGCTTATCAAAGGCCACGGCTGTGACAGATTGAAGTTGGAAGACTCGCCCCGCGAATACACTCTCGCCTCGCGAGAATCCAAAATTCAAAGCGCGCCAAAACTAATATTAGCGTCGCGAGAGTAAGCTCGCCCCGCGAGCGGGCGAAAAACAGAATCCTTAGTTAAAGGCTGTTTCAGATCAGAAAAAGGAGGAGGTTTTTCCACTAGTTTAGATCAGTAGTTACGAATACTTGTTTCTCTTTAGAGCTGCATCTCCCTTTTTCTTTTTATTTTACGATGGTGATTATGTCCGATTGTTTGTCTATGATCATGAGGAACTAATCCCATCGTCCGAGGGATCAATGAAGCCGCCCATGGCGGTATAGTGATAATGTGATGTATGTTTTTCTCCCCTTCTCTCAATTTATGTTTTCCAATTCTGATTTGATTGCGTTGGTCA
Organism: Sophora flavescens; assembly: GCA_030762895.1. Classification (NCBI taxonomy): domain Eukaryota; kingdom Viridiplantae; phylum Streptophyta; class Magnoliopsida; order Fabales; family Fabaceae; genus Sophora; species Sophora flavescens. The sequence goes on along the minus strand of CM061063.1, from coordinate 20,172,897 downwards.
TATGTGTTGCGTGATTAACTAGTTAACGTGTTTGAGGCCGATCGGCGATTCGCGTTTTAGAACTTGGATTGGAATCACTAATTGAATGATAAACACGACAGTGGATTTAGGAGATTAGTGCAACCTTATAGGGAACAAGAATTAATAGAATTCGAGATTAGGGTTATGAGACCTGCAAGTAATTAATCCAATCGTCGAATACGTCCTATTGAGCACGACAGTGGATATAGGAGAAATTGGGGGTCCCGGTTGACATTATAATTGAACTTAGGGAGGAATACATCATCACTTGGGTACTATACATGATTGGGTAGGTGGATTTGTGACCTTGGACATTTTAATTTCAGATTTTTAGTTAATTAGTTTATTAGATTTGTTAATTGAATTTCGATCCTATTCTCTCTCTCTCAACCACCTTCTGTAACTTGACCAAGCGAATCTGATTTCCCGCGGATTAGTCGAATTGGTAGCCCAATCCCTGAGTTCGACCTCGGTAATTACTTACCGTGTTTATTTTATTACTTGCGACGACCCGGTACACTTGCCGGCGTCACAACAAGTTTTTGGCGCCGTTGCCGGGGATTGGCACAGCCAGTTTTCCTAATTTTTAGGAAGTTTGATTATTTGGTTAAGTTTTTTTTTTTACTATTATCTCTCTCTACTTCTTTGATTCCACTTGGTCTTGCCTTGTTTTGTATGCGAGGTACACGAGGGAATGCTTCCGGGTTGCGAATATTGTAATGGAGACCATGACACTTGGAGTTGTCTGTTCTACTTCTCTCAAGAATATGTGGACTCATGCCATAATTTCTATGACAGCGTACCCCAGGACAACTATCAGAGTCAGAATCAGTATTGGGGTTATATGAGTAGAGACCATCCAGATTTCGTTTGGAGTAATGATGGCGGTGGTCTAGCTTGGCAACCACAACCTCAACAGAATTGGCAACCACAACCTTGGGAGTTGGCTCTGGAGAAGATGAATGCGGCAGTTGAGAAGTTTGCAATCAACACAAGCACAGCCATTGACAAGTTGGCTCAACTCGTAGAGCGACTAGATGAGCGTCTCCCAGGCACTTTCCCAGGTGATACTGAGAACCACCCTAAGAACCAATGCCACACCACAACAACGAGAAGCAATGGGGTGTTGGGATCTAACTGGGATGCAACTAGTTCTCAGGAAGTGGAGGAAGAACTGCCACATGTTGAGGAAGAACAACCGGAGGAAGAGGAATTGACAAGCGACAAGGCCCCGGAACAACCACATGTTGAGAAAGAGCAACCTAAGGAAGAGGAGTTGGCAAAGGACAAGGCACTGGAGCAAGGGGGTAGAGATCAAAATGAAGATAAAGTGGTAGGGGATTTCACCATGCTTGCCAAGCAACCTGATTTTGATGCGTTAAATAAATATGTTGGCTTGCATGCATGTGTGGACACCGGTAAGTTAGACCCTCCCACTTGTCTGGCACACTTCCTCGTGAAGACACCATTTGATCCGAGAGGAAGTGAGTTCATAATTACAGTGGTCAATGGAGTTTTCACACTCGGTCTAGGTGGGATCATGGATAGAGTCGTATTGCTCCTGCGAGGGCCACTTCATAAACCATGGGATCCGGGTGGAGGATCTCACTTGATGAGCGTCTCTTGGCCCTTGTTTCACAGGCTATGGGATCCAGGTGGATGCTTCTTAATAAGTCAGGCTCAGGACGTTAAACAAGCGCTACTTGGGAGGCAACCCAAGCTAGGTATCCCTCTCCTTTCCTCACCTTTGTTTGTTTTTATTTTTGTTTTTGTTTGTCACTCTTGAATAATTTGAGAAGATCAAGAGTTTGTGTATGAATAGTGTGTCGGCAAGCTTGTTGGATTTTGATTGAATTGAGCATAGATTGAGTGCATGAATTATTTTGACCATTGATGATTTCCCCCTAGGTTCTGAAATTAGAAAAGTTGAGCCCCACTAAAAAAATTGAAAATTGAACTTTGAGATTTATTGTGATTGCTTGATTTATGATAAGTTTGGGGTGAGGGGGTGCACACACTAGGAATTGTATCTCGGTCAAACAATTTGCAAAATGTCCAGGTGAGGATTTGAGCCTCCAACTCTATTTTTGATTGTGTGAAATCACTTTTAAGTTGCACTTTCCCGAATTTGCTTGAATCTCTTTATGGTTTGCATGATTATGTGTTGCATCAAATGATTTAGGCGATTTTCTTTGAATTAGCTACTTGGCCTAAAGAGAACCATCCCTCATGCATGTTCCCTAGTCAGCCACATTGAGCCTAATTAGCCTATTGTTTCTTTATGACCCTATATTATGAGCCAAAATCTGAAAAAACCATGTTAACCCAATCTTAGGATTAGGAGAGCATGGAAGCTTAATGAGAAAAGAGTTGTGAGAAACTAAGTTTGGGGTGGCTACGAGGTGATATGTCATATTGGGATGAGAAAAAGAAAATAAAGGTTGACCCAAGGCAAAAAGAAAAGAAAAGAAAAGAAGAAAACAAAAATTGCCAAAAGAAAAGGGGCAAAACAAAAAGATTAGCAAGGAAAAGGATGTAGTCACCCGAGCCCAAATGAAAAATGGAAAAAGGAATTTGAGTGGAAAAAGTGTCAAAATGCTCATGCTCTCTTAGTTCCTAGGGACTTAAGCCTAAATATCCTTCATTATCCTACCCTTAGCCAGGCCCCATTACAACCTTTGAAAGACCTATTGATGTTGCATGCATGTTTTCGTGGGAACTATGTTTGAGATGAAAATCAAATTCATGGGAAGTGCTCTTAGAATGTGAAAGTGAGTGAAAAGTTGATAGCCTAGACAAACTTGAGCGAATGAGTGAAATACTAAATGCCCTTGTGAGGAAGGCAATTGTTTGAAATAGGTGATCTTCCTTTGTGTGTATCTTTGAGCCTCAACTTAGAGTAATGATGGCATGAATGATAAATTCTCAATTGTTTAAAGTAGATGAATGTGGGGATTACATTGATGAAAGGGGGGGGGGGGGGGGGAAACAAAGAAGAAAAACTGTTTTGTAAAGTCGCATGAAATTTGTGTGAAATTGATTAGATCTTTCAGGTTTGCCAAGTCTTGAGTCATTTTTGAGTTTTAGCTTGCTTGGGGACAAGCAAGGTTTAAGTCTGGGGTGTTTTGATAAGCCTCTGGCTTATCTAGTTTTATAACTAGATGGACTGTGGTTTTCGTGCAAATTATTCGAGTTCACTCTCGTTTTCGCCCAAATTTGCCTTGTTTTGTTCCTAAGTTGGACTTTGACTCGTTTTGCGTCTTTTGTGTAGTTTTTAGCTTATTTTGGATAGAATTATGCTTTTGGTTGCTTTTGTTGTTTCAGGTGAAGCTCCGGGAGTCAAGGAAAGTCAAGAAACAGAGGAAAAAGCACTTCTGGAGATGCTCGCCACGCGAGTGGATGCTCGCCTCGCGAGCCTGAACATCAGATAAAGCAGGAACAGTCATCACTCTGGCTCGCCCCGCGAACAGTACTTTCGCCTCGCGAATCATGAAGACCTGGAAGACAGAGACCATCACGGCCTAGCCGTGATGAAGGTCACAGCCTAGAATTGAAGTCTCGCCCCGCGAAAAGAATCTCGCCCCGCGAAAGTTTGAAGACTTGGAAGACAGAGACCATCACGGCCTAGCCGTGATGAAGGCCACGGCTGTGACAGATTGAAGTTGGAAGACTCGCCCCGCGAATATACTCTCGCCTCGCGAGAATCCAAAATTCAAAGCACGCCAAAACTAATATTCGCGTCGCGAGAGTAAGCTCGCCCCGCGAGCGGGCGAAAAACAGAATCCTTATTTAAAGGTTGTTTCATATCAGAAAAAGGAGGAGGTTTTTCCACTAGTTTAGATCAGTAGTTACGAATCCTTGTTTCTCTTTGGAGCTGCGCCTCCCTTTTTCTTTTTATTTTACGATGGTGATTATGTCTGATTGTTTGTCTATGAGCATGAGGAACTAATCCCATCGTCCGAGGGATCAATGAAGCCGCCCATGGCGGTATAGTGATAATGTGATGTATGTTTTTCTCCCCTTCTCTCAATTTATGTTTTCCAATTCTGATTTGATTGCGTTGGTCATATGTGTTGCGTGATTAACTAGTTAACGTGTTTGAGGCCGACCGGCGATTCGCGTTTTAGAACTTGGATTGGAATCACTAATTGAATGATAAACACGACGGTGGATTTAGGAGATTAGTGCAACCTTATAGGGAACAAGAATTAATAGAATTCGAGATTAGGGTTATGAGACCTGCAAGTAATTAATCCAATCGTCGAATACGTCCTATTGAGCACGACAGTGGATATAGGAGAAATTGGGGGTCCCGATTGACATTATAATTGAACTTAGGGAGGAATACATCATCACTTGGGTACTATACATGATTGGGTAGGTGGATTTGTGACCTTGGACATTTTAATTTCAGATTTTTAGTTAATTAGTTTATTAGATTTGTTAATTGAATTTCGATCCTATTCTCTCTCTCTCAACCACCTTCTGTAACTTGACCAAACGAATCTGATTTCCCGCGGATTAGTCGAATTGGTAGCCCAATCCCTGAGTTCGACCTCGGTAATTACTTACCGTGTTTATTTTATTACTTGCGACGACCCGGTACACTTGCCGGCGTCACAACATGTATTTCACAGAACGATCCGCCAATTGCAAAGAGATTGTTGTGGGCTTTAGTTCACCCATCTCCAGCTTTTTTCAAACAGATAGGAGCATAAGACTAACACTTGCCCCAAGATCACAAAGAGCTTTATCAAAGCTAACATCACTAATCAAACAAGGAATTGAAAAACTACCTGGATCCTTGAGCTTTGAAGGTAATTTATTTTGAATCAAAGCACTGTATTCCTCCGTCAAAGCCACAGTTTCACATTCCTCAAGTTTCCTTTTATTAGACAAAATATCCTTCAAGAACTTAGCATAAGTGGGCATTTGTTGCAAAGCTTCCGTGAAAGGGATATTTATGCATAACTTTTTCAAAACCTCCAGGAACTTACCAAATTTCTTATCAAGCTTGGCCTTATCCAACCTTTGAGGGAAATGTATAGGTTGTCTAGGTACAACTAGAGGTGTGTGACTAGAATCCTTACCCTTTTATTCAGTTTCTTCCTTACTCTCATCTTCCCTGGGTGGAATCACAACTTCCTTAAGCTTTCTTTTCTTTTCCCCCTCTTGTCTTTCTTTAGGATCCTCAAGTTGCTTACCACTCCTCAACATAACAGCTTTACATTGGTCACTAGGATTTTGCTCGGGTTGACGTGGAAATTTACCTGGGGTCCTAGTAGAGGAACTAGCTTGCTGTGCAATTTGATTCTCTAGCATCTTCTTATGAACAGCTAGAATGTCAACCTTAGACGCTAGCTGCTTAATTACCTCACTCATGACATGACCATTTTGCCTAAATTCCTCATTTTGCTTAGATTGAGATAGCACAAAATTTTCCATCAAGGTCTCCAAGTTAGACTTTTGTACCTGTTGTTGGAATCCAGGAGGTGGCCTAGCATTTCTTTGCCCTACTTGATTCTGATTGCCCCGGTAGGAAAAATTGGATGGTTTCTCCAACCAGGGTTGTAAGTGTTAGAGGATGGATCATTTGGTCCCCTCTGGTTGAAATTATTGACAGCATCCACTTGTTCCACCATTGCATCCTGAGAAGGAGCCATGCCTAGCTGGCAATCTGTAGCTGCATGTCCTGTATTACCACAAATCTCACAAGAGGCATTAGAAGCACTAACGGCATTAACATTTATTTTATCAAATTTTTAAGATAATGCTTCTACCTTAGCAGCTATGAGATCCAAGGCATCTACATCATACTTACCTACAGCTTTCTTGGGAGTACCTCTTTCATTCACCCATTGATGTTGATTTTTGGCTACCCTCTCAATGATATCATAAGCTTCTTCCAAGTTTTGTTCATCAAAGCACCTCCAGTAGCGGAATCCAATGACACCTTGACTTGATAAGATATTCCATTGTAGAATGTATGGACAACCAACCACTTTTCAAGCCCGTGGTGAGGGCATTCTTGCAATAGCCCTTTAAACCTGTCCCATGCTTCAGATAATGTCTCTGGTTCCTTCTGCACAAAGCCGGTGATTTGATTCCTTAGATGAGCAGTGATAAGCCTCTGGCTCATCTAGTTTTATAGCTAGTATGACCAAGGTTTTGTGCAAATTATATCGTATTTTCACCCAAATTAGATTAGATTGTCCTCAAGCAAGGTTTTGAGTCTCTAGAGTAGTTTTAAGTTAATTTAGCTAGTTTTAAGTCAAAATAATACACTTATGCTTATTTCCTTGTTTTCAGGTTAAGTAGAAGCTGAGAAAATAAAGAACAGAGGTCTCGCCCCGCGAAGGACACGCTCGCCACGCGACCCCGAAGCCTGACTGTTCCAAGAAATTGCTAAGTCTCTGGGTCACCTCGCGAAGAAGGTCTCGCCCCGCGAGTCTTCCAAACCTGAAAAAGTCAGAGACGATCACGGCTTGCCCATGTTGAAGGTCATGGCCGTGGCAGTTTTGAAGCTGAAGAGTCTCGCCTCGCGAGCATCCCTTCGCCTCGCGAATCTGAAAGTCAGAGAGCATCACGGTTAGGCCCTGATGGCCATCACGGGCGTAAGAAGGAAACTCTTCATATCCTCGCCTCGCGAGAAACACTTCGCCTCGCGAGAATGCCAAGGGTTGCTGACAGTTCATGAAATTCGCCTCGCGAATGTTTGCTCGCCTCGCGAGCCATCTGAATTCTGAATTTGTATAAAAGGCTGTTCTGAACATTTTGTAAAGACTTTTGCTTCTCCAACTTTCTAATATACATTTTTCTCTGTGATTTCGTTGTTGCCATGGAGCACTAAGTCCTAGGATTAGTCTACTGTTTGAGGATCCTATATACTTGAGGTTATGTAAATCCCTATTTTATTTGCTTTTCCCTCTTCAATACCATACTTTGTATTTCTGTTTGCTTAATTCAGGAGTATACTGTATTGTATTGATTTATCTCTGGTGATATCATGTTCCTATAATTAATCGCATCTGCTTAATTTGCGTGTGTACATTTCGTGTTCGCTTAGTTCACGAAGGGCTTAATCCCGTTTGCTTAATTCGGGAATAGGGACATGTATCTGTGGTAGTAGTTTTGCTTGTAAATTGCTACTACAACCGGGAGGGGATAAGAATCTGCTTAGGGCTTGGGTTTACATTAACCAGGGATAGTTGGGAATTCTTGACAGTAGATTAATCGTTGTTTGATAATTGATAATCCCTTTTCAACTGCCTTGTTTTTTATTGCTCTGTTTTGTTGTTTCTTATTTTGCACTCCAATCCAAACCCCCCCCAAAACTGATTTCTGTGAAAAGTAATATTCTCAGAGTCCTTGAGAGACGACATCCGAGTTGTCGCACTATACTACACTTTTAAACCCGCTCGTCCTTTTTGGCGCGTGCGCGACAGCGCGACCAAGCAGTCTTGCTAGGAGGAAAGTATTTGTCTAGGAAGCATTGTTCCAGCTGCTCCCATATTGTTATAGACCCTAAAGGAAGAGAATGCAACCAAGCTCTAGCCTTGCCCCTCAAAGAGAAAGGGAACAATCTTAGCTGGATTGCATCTACTGCAACTCCATTGTGCTTCAAAGTCTCACAGAACTCCAAGAATACCTCCACTTGAAGGTTAGGATCTTCGGTTGATGTACCTCCAAATTGATTCTGTTGAACCATAGAGAGAAGGGAGGGCTTCAACTCGAAGTTGTTGGCTTCAATAGGAGGTCGTGTGATGCTAGATCGCAAGCCTCGTGCACTAGGCGCAGCATAATCCTTAAGTAGCTTATTTTCATCACGATTAGCGGCCATGACTGGAGTAGATTGTCCGTTGGCCGCTTCTTTCTCTCTTTGAAGTCTTCTTCTTGTATGAAAGGTTCTTTCAATTTCTGGGTCAGCTTCTAGAACTTCTCCAAAACTCCTAGACCTTCGCATACAAGAACTATTGCCTGCAAAAAGGAAAGGCAAACAAGGGAATAGGAGAAGATAATTAAAACAAAAAAAAAAATCTAGATTAACCAACATGTAAGTAGAACTGATATCAAAAATTCACAGTCCCCGGCAACGGCTCCAAAAACTTGTTATGTACCTCAAGTGCTCAGTTATGCCAAGTAGTAAAATATTGTTCCCCTAGGACCGTGTTGTTGAGTACCAATTACACACAATCATGATTATCTAGACGAATCAATTTTTCAAGATATTAAAGTAACAAAGAAAAAGATAATTTCAAAAGAACAAAATTTATAAGACAAAAGAGTTGAATAAGGATAACAATTTATAAAAAGCTCTAGGAATCAGGATTGACCACAATAGTATCGACAAGTCTATAACAAAATCAACCCCTTAATCATCTGAATTATCTATGAAAGAGAATTATCCTATTTAATTATCGTTCCCTTTCAGAATACGACAACGTGCCCAAAATAATCCAGTACCTATTTTCATGGCATTCAAATTAAGATGAACCCTTTAAGAAGAATGATAATTCAACAATTGCTTCAAGGAAAGTTAATCTACTTTCGTGATTAACAATTCAAGTTCAGTTTTAGAGTTTTAAAATTAAGGTTCACCTTTCAATTCATCCCTTAAGATCAATAATCATGTAAAACATGTGGCCACATATTCATAAATAGTTGGTGTGCAAAAACTGAATCATAGACATAATTCATAGATTAAGGAGAGAAAATATCAAGACATTATCAATAACAATTGGGCTAATCCCTCATCCTAGAATAAAAAACTACTCAAACATATTCAGAATAAAACCCATGAGTATCAAAAAGAACATTCATAAAACTAGAGGTGAAATACAAAATAGGAGAAGGAAAAGAACTCTGAGAGTTTCCATTGAGAATCCTGATGTCCTCCACTTTTCTCTTGTAAAATACCTTGATTCTTAGTGTTCCTTTGTGTTCTGTAGTGTTCTCTATGTTGTTCTTCTGCTCATTTTCGAGCTCCCTAACCTCCTTTTTATCCTCTCCCCTTGTTTGTAACCACTCCTCCCTCAATAAAAGACAATAAGTTAGGAGTTATGATTCTGCTGCACGCGATCCATGGCCATTGAATGTTCCACGGCCAGGCCATGGATCGTTCCAATTGCCTCAAAAATTCACGTAGCAATTGTTTTCCAAGATCCACGGCCATGACAGGTTCCATGGGCAGGTCGTGGATCTTTCAGCTGTTTTCTGAAAAGCTCCTCTATGTTCCGCGGCCATGGCAGGTTCCATGGTCAAGCTGTGGAACCTTCAGCAACATGAAAGAAGTAGTGCAGTACTATCCGTGGGTGTGGTACATTCCATGACCAACCTGTGGAACCTGCAAATCCACCTACTTGTGCAACAAAAACACACAGAAATCATCCGAACTAAAGGTAAAATACAAAATGCATGCTAAATGCTAAAAATCACTAAAAATTATGCTAGAAAATGCAACCATTAAATGCTAACTAATATGAAAATATATGCATATTTCACACACATCAAACTCCCCCAAGCTTAAGACCTTGCTTGTCCTCAAGCAATAACTATGGCCAAACTAAGATGTGGGATCAAGAGACAATATTAAATAAGGAACCCGAGAAAACACACAACCAAGCAATAGGCAAAGGCAATCCAAGAAATAGAGAGGTAACCAAAACCAAGTCCAATTAGAGGCTAAGGTTCTTAAAAATCATGCTCATCACCGAATTAGGATCACTCCACTAACCACACTCAAAATGTTTAAGGGTAAAGACAATGCGCTCAAGATTCCTCAAAGAAGATGCGTTTCCCTAAGCTTGATAAGAAACCAAATTTCCACTAATAAATTCCATGCATACAAGAATCGAAAGGTCTTTCAATGGTTGTAATGGGACCAAGGGAATGATGTTAGGAAGGGTAAATAAAGGAAGGTACACACTTGTAGTAGATAAGAAATCTTGAATTTCACATACCATATGTTAAGTACATATATCTATTTTTCTAGATTATCATATAATATTAAAATCTTTATTAAGTACTAAATTGATAAAATTAAAAAATAATTAAAGAACATTTTTCATAAATGCGAAAATAATTTAATTATAAACCAGACGATGGAGCCGTGTGATGCACAGGTGAAATATACATTAGCGATATAATTTCATATTATTTGAAAACACGATACATGATTAAGTTAAATATGAAATTAACAAATAAAAGTATAAACCTTGTAAAAAAAAGCATAAATGATACAATGCATTTTTTATTTTGAAATTTGTTTTTTTTTTTTTTTGTATCTTAAAAATAGTAGGATTGTAAAATATTATTGATAAATAAATATTAAGGTAACGCAAATACAACACAGTCGTGTATCACATGTATACATATGTGATGCACGGGTAAAGTATTTGTTGGAATAATGTATATATAAATTAAAATTTATAAGATAAAGAAAAGGTATTGACAAATTAATATTAACATGATATAATGAGATCTAAAAGTTTTCTACATAAAATAAGACTGTATATATATGCAAGAAAACATAAATTATTATACTTCAACATTCTTTTGATCTACTTTCTTCAACTGTCCATTGTACTTAGTTCGGTCAATGCTTATAGTTTATATCAGAAACACAATACATAATGAATGAAATTTCACCTCAAAACAAAACTTTTAAATAAAGGAGTTCTAAGAAATTTTATAAATGTTCCTGCCGAGATCCGTTTTGTCGGAGTCTCGCTATAGAACGTTAAACCAAGGGGGTTGTTTTAGATTTTGGCTTGACAGAATTCTGTGATTCCGGTCCTACGTATCCCAGTGGGAATCAAAGTCAGACGTAGTTCTAAGTTCATCCCTTGGCGGGGCGGTGATCTCGATCCCTTAATTTTGTATCGGACGAGTACTAGGGAGCAAGGACTGTCTGAGAGTCTCTTGGTCGACGCTAGTTCCTCTAACACGCTTAAGGGAGAGTCACCGGGATTCAGTAAAAAGCGAGTCTCTTATGAGGGGTACTCCTCCTTTTATAATAGGATTCCCCTATCTCTTAGAGATCTGATTTATCTCTTAATATCTTTTAGAGATTTGATTTGTCTTTTGATATCTCTTTTGATATATGATTTATCTCTTAATATCTCATTTGAGATATGATTCCTTAATTTAAGGGATATTATCTCTTTTAACCAGATAAGGTTATTTTAGATAATATCAGGATTTAATACCAATATCTTATTTCTTCAATTAAGTGATCTTTGATTTATTATCTTTAATTTCCGGACTGGGCCGGGTACTTGAGCTCGGTGGTCGGGTTAATAACCTCGGCCAGTACACAAGCCCCCCAAGCTTTGAGCTGATTAGGCGTAGAAGCTTTCATGATGTTTTAGCCGAGCTCTGTATCTCGGCCCATACACAAGCCCCCCAAGCTTCGAGCTGATTACGTGGAAGCTTTTTCGAAGGAGCCGAGGCTAGGAACTTGGTTTCACCTTTTGATCTTTTGCTTCGGCGAGGTGAGTGGCCGAGCTTCATACCTTATATATGTGTTCACATCCTCCAACTCGGTGAGCATCTCGGGTGACCGATCTTGACGCTTTCGTGGTACCGAGGCGAGGTGGGGATGGTTACTCGTTTCCTGTTGAGGCTATACTTTCTCGGTTCTCGAGATGGAAAAGAGACGTTATTGTGTGTGACGCGTGGCCTTCACGGCATCATTTCTAAGGCTTGCGCTGTAGTTGCGTGCTCAACGGTAAGTCAAGAGCCGGAGCTCAACCGAGTGGTCGGGAGCCGGAGCTCAACCCATTAGGGAACCTGAGCTTCATGTTTCAGGTTGTCGAGCTTTACATTTCGGTCAATTCTTAAGTTCAGCGGGCTCGGTGGGCGAGCCTAGTAATCATTTCCCTTTGATTGTTTGGGTTTGGAGATCTAGCTTTATTTCTCATCCAATATTTTAGTTTGGTGGGCTCAGTGGCCGAGTTTAACATCTCGGTCAGTATAGAAGCTCTCCAAGCTTTGAGCTCAGAATAAGCGAAAGAGTTTTATGAATGAAGCTGAGCTTGTCCTTGGTATTGATAAGGTACTGGATTTGCATAGATCCTCTTACTTCGGTTAATACCTCTCGGGCAGTACTCGAGTTTAGTGGTTGAGGTTCACATCTCGGCCAGTAACATGCTCTGAACATAAGATACTTCAATCTTACCTTTGTTTAGAAGCTGGTAGCTGAGATTCGACTTAGCAGTGGTTCAGGTTTGAACCGATCTTCTGAAGAGTCAAGTTCAAACTCGGCCATTAGGAATTCACCTCGGTGCTTGTATTTCATCCTTTAACTTTTGATGCTTTCGAGATGCTTATCTTGAGAGTTTGAATTTGACTAGCCCTTTGCCGAATGTAGCTTGGTCTTTGAAGCTCTTGGGAGCTCTTAACATTCTCTTCGAGTAGCTCATAACCCTTTCATTTGGTGGATTTTGAAATACCCACTAACTTTGCAACTTGACCTCAAATTATTTTTCCCGATCTTGAAGGTGTGCCTCAGAATAAACTTTCCTAGTATCTTCTCCAATTTGTATGAGAAAATAGTTTTCATACAGGTTCTTCGAGTTGTAGGCTAAGGGATATCCTTTCTCTGTAATATCCGAGAACATCCTTCCTTTATCCCTGTTAGCCCCCCAAGCTCCAAGCTTGAAATAAGCGAAAGAGCTTGAATGTCAACCCGCATGTCTTAACACGGCTTTTGGTGCCGAGGACTTTGGACTATGATTCGCGGAAGCATTGCTCGGAAATCTGCTTTTTGTAGAACCAATCCTTTCTTGGGTTATCGTCTTGCTTGGCCGAGCACTGCTCGAAATTTTGTGCGGAGGGAAACATTGCTCGATTTCGACCTTTTCCAGTGCATAGTGCGAGGGGGCATAGCTCGACCTCGGCTTTTTGGTGTGAGGGGGCAATGCTCGACCTCGGCTTTCTGGGCTTCTGCCCTTTGTTCTTAGTTGGATGATTATAACTCTGGCCCTATAGTGGGTTCTCTAGTTGTTAAGCCAGCATATGCTCGGCTTTTACTAGAATTGGTGCATGATGCGAGTAGGAAAGCTGCGGTCTCTTACGCTCTTCTGAGTCTCCTCCATTGCCTGTTTTTCGAGCCGCGAGCTTTCTAATAATGAAAAGTATGAAGGTGGAAGCTGCCCGAACTTTGCGCACTGGGGATGAGCTTAAAAATAGCCATGGCAAAGTGTGAAGAGCAAGCTCGGCTAATCGGGCAGTTGACAACCCAAAAGGTGGAGCTGAAAAAAGGCAATACTACCCTTATGACCGAGCTGGAAATGGAAAGAACCGACCGGCTCAACCTTCAGAGGGTCGTGGAAGGGCTTCAAGCCGAGAAGGAAGCCAGTCTTGAGTTGTGGAAGTTGCTGGAATCCGAGAATGGGGAGAATCTGAGGCTCCGTTCTGATCTAGCCGAGGCTTATCATGAGGGAGGATGTTAATGGCTTTTCCCGAGCCGTGAAGGAGCTTCAGCATCCGAATACCGACTTCTCCTGTGCTGACGTGGACAAGGATTTCAACCGAGACGGGATCCTTGTGGCATTGGCCGAGCTGGAGGATGAGGATGAGGCCGCAACTCCTGGAGAAGAGGGCGATGATCCATTGGACGAGGAGGGACTCGAAGGTGAAGTGGGCCAAACTGGCCAGATTAATACCGTTCCTTCCGAGGCGGAGGAGAACCTAGATTCCTGAAGTTGTATAAGCGGTTTAGAAATATCTTTGTTTTTGTAAGACTTTATGTACTTGGGGACTTGCCCCTAAAATTTCTTTTTTTTCTTGTGGATTTATTTATACTTTGGTGAATTTTTTGATGTTTTATGGGTTGATCCTGATTGATCACTTATCAACTTGATATATTTATATAGGCTCGGCACTTCGACCCTGATCGGTCGAATGTGGCTCTTGCTTAGGATTCGAGCACCTTTAGAGGCTTTGGTTGACCTCTTCAGGGTTTAGTACCTGCTTAGGAGTCTCCTGCTTAGGAGTCAAGTACCTTTAGAGGATTCGGTTGGCCTCTTCAGGTTTTAGTACCTTTAGGTGTTATCTCCTGCTTAGGAGTCAGGTGCCTGCTTAGGCTTTATCTCCTGCTTAGGAGTCAAGTATAAGTAGTTTTTCCTCTTACTTAGGAGTCAAGTGTAAGCAGTTTTTCCTCTTACTTAGGAGTCAAGTGTAAGCAGTTTTTCCTCTTACTTAGGAGTCAAGTGTAAGCAGTTTTTCCTCTTACATAGGAGCCGAGTGTAAGTAGTTTCTTCTCTTACTTAGGAGCCGAGTGTAAGTAGTTTCTTCTCGTACTTAGGAGCCGAGTGTAAGTAGTTTCTTCTCTTACTTAGGAGCCAAGTATAAGTAGTTTCTTCTCGTACTTAGGAGCCAAGTGTAAGTAGTTTCTTCTCGTACTTAGGAGCCAAGTATAAGTAGTTTCTTCTCGTACTTAGGAGCCAAGTGTAAGTAGTTCCTTCTCGTACTTAGGAGCCAAGTATAAGTAGTTTCTTCTCTTACTTAGGAGCCGAGTAGTGGTGTCTGAGTGCTGAAGCCGATGGAATTTTATTTTCCAAGGGAGAGCTTGATCTTTCGGGAGCCGGAGCTCAATCACTTTGTAGCCGCAAATCTTGTGACTCTGGGAGTGGTATCAGCCGAGCATCACTTTGCTCAAATAAATAACTTGATATGATGCTACATAACACAATATTAAAGGCGTGGAGCAAAACATACCAAAACATATTAGTTTTACTAGATTTAAGGAATAATATCACCTGGGCATTTTGCAGCCTCTGATCTAGGCATTCCCTGAAGTTGCCATGGTCGAGCTCTGGGAGTGGTATCAGCCGAGCATCACTTTGCTCAAATAAATAAACGATATGATGCTACATAACACAACATTAAATGCGTGGAGCAAAACATATCACATTATATTAGATTTAAACTAGATTTAAAGAACAATATCACCTGAGCATTTCGCGGCCTCTGATTTAGGCATTTCCTCAAGCCCATATGGTTGAGCTCTCCTAGACCGAGCTGTGCTGGCTGAGCTTTTGTAATATTCAAATGCACCAGCGATCAAAGTTTCAACAGCAATAGCAAACGATGCAATGGTCAATGTCAACTGAAGCTGAATAAGTTCATTTCTATGGTTATCGAGTTGGATGTTGACATAATCTTCTGTATCATCAATATACTCCCTAACAGACAGTATCTTGTTACGAGTTCCATCCAACTGCATAAAATATGCCTCAAGCAACATCTCCAATTCCTCCACATCATTATCATCCCCAAAGTTGCTAGTCACAAGACTTCCACTTCTGTTAGAACTAAGTCGACGAACAATAAGTGCAGTATTAGAAAGGTTATTTGATGTTGCGGCTCCTGAGTGAGCCTCAAATTGCTGATTCAGCAACCACTTCCTTGTCAAATATAATTGTGCCATATCTTCATTGTCATCTAACAGATGTTCAATTTCATCTCGCACCTTTTGCACGCGTGCCAGCAAACGTGTAAGGTTGCTCTTCAAACTTCGCACATGTTCAAGATTCTTGGTGCTAACACTCTTAGCCAATTCATCTAATACAGGGTAAGCACCTCTCTCAAGGTCTGCCACACTTGAGTCCAGATAAGTACAGACAACTTCTAAAGCAATCTCCAAAACTTGAAACTCAAATGGAAGCTCGGCCTGCAAACCATCGGCGACCTCTCCGCACAGGTAACCATTATCTGCCAGTAGAAACCTGCATTTCGTTTTCTTGCTCGTCTGCAGGTCCATGTAGTTTAGGTTGAGTTTTACATGGAAGTTGTTGCCTGAGTTGTTCAACAAATGGAAGAACCTCCTGGCGGAGAGGATCAAGTAATAGCACTTCTTCAGCTGTGACTATAGCCTTTATAAATTCCAAATTAACTACCATTGCTTTCTCTCTGGCAAGGTTATTAGAGGAGTGAGAGAAGACAGGGCCCAAAATCCTCAAATCCCTAGCAGGAATCGCGGCGTGGCGGATGATCATATTCTTGTCCCACTCCACGAGCTCCGACCGACCCGACCGGTCAACCCGCATCCACAACCTTGCTCCGCCGGTCTTCTTCTTCATCTTCGTCACCGCAGCACCGTTGTTGGCGTTATTATCGCCAAGGGATAAGGCTACCGCGGGCGGCGGCGTCACCATCGGAGACTGTGGCGGCCCCGCAGGCTTCTGGTGGCGGCGGCGGGAGACTGAGCGGCGGAAGGAGAAGGGGCCCTTACCCATTATTAATTATTATTTAATATTTGAATGTTGGATAGCGATAATATGAAAGAGAATCTTCTTCTAGTTCTTGTTCTTCTTCTCCACTTTGATCTTCCATACATTAACGCAACCATTTGGATGGATGTGTGGCCGGGGAAGGTTTGCCTCGGCCCCACGGTGGGCGCCAAATGTTCCTGCCGAGATCCGTTTTGTCGGAGTCTCGCTATAGAACGTTAAACCAAGGGGGTTGTTTTAGATTTTGGCTTGACAGAATTCAGTGATTCCGGTCCTACGTATCCCAGTGGGAATCAAAGCCAGACGTAGTTCTAAGTTCATCCCTTGGCGGGGCGGTGATCTCGATCCCTTAATTTTGTATCGGACGAGTACTAGGGAGCAAGGACTGTCTGAGAGTCTCTTGGTCGACGCTAGTTCCTCTAACACGCTTAAGGGAGAGTCACCGGGATTCAGTAAAAAGTGAGTCTCTTATGAGGGGTACTCCTCCTTTTATAATAGGATTCCCCTATCTCTTAGAGATCTGATTTATCTCTTAATATCTTTTAGAGATTTGATTTGTCTTTTGATATCTCTTTTGAGATATGATTTATCTCTTAATATCTCATTTGAGATATGATTCCTTAATTTAAGGGATATTATCTCTTTTAACCAGATAAGGTTATTTTAGATAATATCAGGATTTAATACCAATATCTTATTTCATCAATTAAGTGATCTTTGATTTATTATCTTTAATTTCCGGACTGGGCCGGGTACTTGAGCTCGGTGGTCGGGTTAATAACCTCGGCCAGTACAATAAATATGACATGTATTAGACTAAACCGATTGTCGTTATGTTATCTCCTTATAGAAGCAAACGTATGACGCAATTTATTAGAACCCAAATATAGAATCAAATTGGTCTCACTTACACACAAAAAAATGTATAGAAAATTTAAAATTGCTTAAATAAATGAAAGTTTTGACAAAGAAATATATTTATGATAAAATTATTATAGCAATGATTTAAAAAAAAGTGCTTAAATTATGACAAATTATAATTTTCCCTAGCAATAGAAGAAGAATTGAATTTGATCATCGGAAAAAAAAAACCTTGTTGAATAAATTACTTATGTGCAAATATAATAAAATAGAAATAAATAATCAGTTATCTCAATTAATAAGAAATTAGTGTGAATAAATTGAAAGATTTACATAACTAATAATCGTGATCAATAATTGAATAAATTGCTTGAGAAGATATTAAACAAAAAGTTTTCTTTAATTTTGAAATCTTAAGATTATTAAAATAATGAATTACAAATAGGTTTTTTTAATTATATTAAAATCTAATTTCTTCTATTAATTCATCTATAAAAATGTTTTTATATAAAATATTCATTTTTATATTTTATGTGTATTTTTTTTACATACATTAAACTATCGGAACAACAAAAGCCAAATAAATTATTTCCTTATTTTAATGATCTCCAATTAATACATGCAATTTTAAATGAAATGATAAAAATGGGCTACTTTTTGGAGGGAAAAATGCCCTAGCGAATACTACTTTATATATAAAGATTATTAAAAATATATATTAAATTAAATTATTAAATGAAATGAAAAAAATGGGCTACTTTTTGGAGGGAAAAATGTCCCAGTGAATACTACTTTATATATAAAGATGCAATTTGAAATTTGAAAAAGTATTAGGAAGTTGAAAGATGTTATTTAAGATGAGGCATTAACTTATTTATTAAAAAATATATTAAATTAAATTATTAAATGAAATGACAAAAATGAGCTACTTTTTGGAGGAAAAAATGTCACAGCGAATACTATTTTATATATAAAGATATTTTATGTTTAATTTTTTCTACAATTATAAAACCATCAGAACAACAAAAACCAAATAAAGTGTTTCCTTATTTCAATGATCTCCAATTAATACATGCAATTTGAAATTTGAAAAAGTATTGGAGAGTTGAAAGATGCTATTTAAGATGAGACATTGACTTATTTATTAAAAAATATATTAAATTATCAAACGCTTGGATGAGATGGCATGAGTCTTTTGAGGGAGAGTTTTGCAGCTCTTGTGGTCCTACCCGGCTCGAGGAATTAGTCTCCACAGTTGCACATGGAGGATATCCTTGGGAAACCAAATAAATATAAATAAATAAATAAATATATATATATATAATTAAATCCTTAAATGAAATGGCCAAAACGAGCTACTTTTTGAAGGAAAAAATACCTCAACAGATTCTATTTTATATATAAAGATAATAAGTTTTAAAAAGTTTTAAAAAAATTCCAGTATCACTTCTTTTTCTTCGAGACGTTTAATTAAATATATATTTGTCACTTAAATTAGAGGAGCAAGCAAATTTTTTTCGTATATATTTATGAGAAAGACATTACATTGTCATGGACTTTAGGGTATTGGTTATGAAATCTAAAAGAATAAGTTTTGCATAAAAAGTTTTGTATTCAATATATCGAGAAATAATTTATTTAATTTTTTAATGAATAATTTTATTTTTTGAAAGGAATGAATAATTCTCTTTCTTGATTTCCTTAAATAATATTTTTACAATCCTGTTAGTAACCAAAATTATGTTACTCTGAGTGGAACTAAACTCTGATTCCTTTACATAAGATATCGAGTTCGAACCTTGTGGATGAAAACCTCACTAAAGATGGACAGCTTGGTTCTCCGATGAATTTATCCATGAAGTCAATAAATACTTAACACTTATGTGATGGTAAAAAAAAAAAATACTTGTCAACACTTGGCAAGACACTATAAGAAATTATTAAAGTTTGAGTGGGGGCGTCATAACTTCACCTGTCAAGAACTCACCGGCTAATGTGATGTAAATGCAAATTATTAAAAATTTAATTGGTATTTATTGTCAATATAAATTTTTTTATAATGTCAACAAATTAGAAATCAAAGTATGAAGATTCAAATATTTTTAATAATGTTTCAATTTTTGATTGGTTAATTATATAAACTAACATTGTATATCAATTAAATAATATTATTAATACTGGCTTATTAAATTCGCCCGCCAACTTGATCTAAAATGTTTTTTTATTGAAAAAATATTAATTTGAGCATAAGTAGTATTCAAACAAGTATACATACTCCCGCAATCAACCAAAAAGGCCAAATACATGATTCATGTCCCTGGATAACTACAAACCCAACACATCAGTGCCCTTAAAATATTCTCAACTCAGAAAAAACAGAGAGCTGCAGACTGCAGAGTGCCAATTGGAAAGGAAAGGAAACCAGCGAAAAGATGAAGCATTTTAGTAACAAAAGATAGACATTCAGCCCAAAGTCACATCACCGAGGTCCGAACGGTAAGACAATCTTGTAAACAGACAGCAAAAATCGATACTTGTAATTCCATCATACGAAACAGTAGGACCCGACCTAGCAGATCGCAAACTGCCGCTTCAAACATTAGCAGAATTGCAGAACAAGTTATTGGGAATAAGACTTACGATCAGTATATTTTAGATGGTGATAAAATTGATTTTAAAAAAAATTAAGGTTAAAAAATTGATTTATTTTTAGTAATGATTTTTTAAAAGTGAAATTATTTGTATTTGGATGATAAAATAAAATTATTTTTAAAGTATAAATATAAAAAATTTTGTGGATCTCATATCCATAATCAACTCTACTCAATCTAAAAATTAGGAAATTCTTACTTTCACTAAAATCATTTATATCTAACCCAAAGTCAATCTTTTAGATGCAATCAGGCCTGTCGAGACTGCAAAGCCAATGAGTCAACAGTCTTAGGCCTCAAAGATTTTTTGATTATTACTATACATTTTTTTACATTATTATCCTATAGTTATTATTATTGAAGAAAGAAAACAAATTCCAAGTCCCATACTCCCAATGCTGCACGTTAGAAAACCAAGGAGTCAAGTGACTAAAGTACGGTGCTGGCAACTTAACGTTTAAATAATAAAGAATAACGATATGGAATAAATACTAACTCTTCAATTCCAACTTTTCAACGTTAACTTAGCAATTAGCATCACATAACCATTGAAATTTAAGTGGTAAATTAATTGCTATATTATTATATATATATTTTATAAAGAGTTTAATTGCTATACATTGATAGTGTAAAACTATTTTACACAAACATCCAATCACAAACTGTCATGTCAGCAAAAATGGAATAAGTCGTATATGAAAAATACGACTTTTATTATTTTATTACAAAAAACAAAAAGTGAAATCGTACATGATATGTACGACTTCTAAATTCTTTTCAACTTGTACCAAATTGTTAATTTGCTAAGCAAATTACACCATAGAGGTCAAAAAGCCCCAACCTTCTCAAGAATATTTTTTTAAAAAGTTATAGCAAATGCTACCGAAGTGAAGTGTCAAAGTGGATATTTGATATCAAAGTGTAATTATTTTATTTTCGACGCTCAAAAGATTAGAAAATTAATATAAAGATTGATAATTTATATTATATTAACTCTCTTAAAATTTTTCAACTTAGCCCCGAAATGTCTTGAGAGGCCCTGGATGCAATTTCGTAAACAAATAGGTACAATTATTGTTAAAATTGCTTTTGGGATGAAAATCAGTTGTAAAAGCCGCTTTGAACTGTAACCAAACAGGTCCCTTATTCTAGCTTCCGACCATTGTACGATCCAATTATGACTAAAGCATCTCATGCCAATAGCGTTTTGATATACATGAATGGTGGTGTCACGTCACAACCACCTTTGGTTGCCCTCATGTGTGATCAACTAAAAGATGATTTATTCTCTCATTTTAACATATTATACTTTATATCTAATAATATTATTGTCATAGTGCAACAAAAAATATTGTCATATATTTTATTTTTTTAATATTATATAAAATTTGATGTACGTGATTGAATATTATTATTGGGTCAAAAATTTACTATACCAAAATAGGATAATTAATCTTGATCTCAAATCAACATAACATTGCTTATTATTATATTATAAATATGATCCATGCTTTATTATATATTAACATTGTCGGCCCCAGGGAAGACAGTGCCAGTGCCACACACGACACCCAAGGGCTACAATTATGTGCCACGCTCCTTTTTCTTTGAAAAAAATTCCTAAGTTAGAATGTTTATGTGGCATATGTTTGCCGACGCAGCAACCAATAGGAGCGAGAGCGAGGTTTCAGTTGGTACGTGGCAGATATGAGTTGTATTTTTCTTCTTATTTTCTTTCTTCAATGTGGATAAAATATTACTATATGCTTATAGATGTAGATACTGGAGCTTTCTTGCTTGCAGGACTTTTCTTTAAAAAAAAGTAAATTCTCTTGTGCCAATATAATGTTTTGGATAAATGTTATACTGTTTATGTGGCCCAGTCACCATTTACTAACTCCTTTAATGATGATAACTCACATGACAACCATCCCTAAGTTCTTAATTTATACTATGCCCCTTCACAACCTTTTTGTTTTCACCATTGTCCATAGGGACCTCATTTCAAACTAAAAATTATTTGTCTTTTTTTAAATTTTTCAGATCGAATTAGCCCCAAAACTCCTCTATCTACCATCGTCTCCTTTTCAAACCCATAAACTTCAGCAATTCGACCCCTCTATTCATCCCTTCCCATCATCCGTTGCAGAATTCGTCACCACATTAACACCACCCTCAGGTTGAATCCTAAGTCGTAATTCCGGTCCAATTCCTCAACGATTCATCCATCCGTTTGAACCCTATTTCATCACAGAAACAAAGGTGTTCACTGATTCAGGCAAAGGATAATTCAAACAAAGGTGCATATTTTGGAAGTTGATTTCTAGAAATACCCTGCCATGGCTTCGTGGTTCACTTATGTAGTTATGTCCTATACTTTGCATGTGTAAAAACTAAAAATGTGAAATCAAATCTCATCGAAAGACTTTACACCTCATCTAATGTAAAAAATAAAAAATAAGTTCAGTTTTTATTATGTTTATAATTCCTCTAGGAATAATAGTTTTAACTTTATTACACTTTAAAAGTTCAGTTTCCACCAAAATTTTAAGCTATCGATATCTTGCATAAGATTAATGTTCCGTGGACTTCACTATATTCTAATGGCTAAGATGCTGTCAAAAAAAAAATTGACAGATATAAATTCGATGATAATCTTCTGCTTAATTACTGCATTCTTAAATATGGGAACAAACAGTTGGTGCCGAATTAATTTACCAAAGGGAGCAAAAACCAGATGTTGCAAAGCCGACGAAATTTCAAACCTGGCCCACACGATCTTTCCCTTTGCTTCCTTGGATAGTTGATCAATACAATCCTGCAATCAATGTTGGCAAAGACTTTTATATTTTGGTACATGAGTAACATTAAATTTAATCAGCAAGTAAAGCACTCCGACATCTGATTGAAAATCATCACAAGCATTACCTAATAACCTAAAAAGTGATGCACATTTGGTACAAATTGTGGATCATACTAAAGTGTAATAGAAAGTTGGTAGTTACAATATTGATCACAGACTATGACACAAACCTTATAATGCTTGAACAATTGCGGTCTTTTCAATTTGAATGTTGGAGTTATTAGATCTCTCTTCATGTCAAAGGGAATTGGTTCCAGATGAACTGCTTTTAGCAGCTCAAAACCTCTAAGCTGAGAGAAGAAAATCAATCATGTCAACTGTAGCCAGCAAGATCAAAATATAGCATATTAGAAATATCAGAACGTAACTGCATGGAATTGGGCATTCTATATACATACTTGGTATTTCTGACCAGTGCTGTTGAGCTCATCCAAAGTGTATTTTCTTGCCTTCGAATTTTCACATAATGATATAAAATCGTCAGTCAAATTATGCTTCACTGCCCAATCCTCAAGGTCCGTTCTTTCAGGGACCGCCACAGCCACCAAGAAAGACTCAAAACTGTTTCCATAGACCCAAATCTGCATATGAAATGAAAACCATGATACACTGATTGAACTACATAAAGTTAAAAGTTGAGGTACACAACAATGTTACTTTGTAAGTGTGTGTTTGGATAAACTTTTGACAAATGTGATTTTGGGAAGAATTGATTTTGGTTAAAAGTGAGTTGACAGTGAAGTGATTTATGTTTGGATGACTTCATGGAAAAAGTGATTTTTATCAATTCTTGTTGTTTGGATCAAAATTGCTTTTAGTTGTGTAATTACCAAAATGGGTTTTAACTAGATTTCATTGCCATTTTATTTAATTACCAAAATGGGTTTTGATATATATATATATATATATATATATATATATATATATATATATATATATATATAAATTAATAAATCAAATAAATATAGTAAGATACAAGTTACAACTTGCATTCAAATCGGTTCTGGTAATTTGCATTCATATGCTATCCAATTTTCAATATCACAAGTTACAAATAGCAAGCAATAGTGTAATAAATAGACTTCATAAGAGGGGCAATGCAGTTCTTATATCATAGCACGCTTCCAGTCAACCATCAAAGTCACAAAGCATTTTGTCAAAAAAAACCATATAGGCAACAAACCACCAGGATGCAATAATGCTCACACTTTTGTCCTCTCACAACAATGTCACACCATTATATATTATTTACACTAACTCACGACACACAGGGAGTAAGAGAAGCTCTGAAGTCTGAATGTTAGTTCTCATTCACATAGAATCGCCTTTCATAGGCAAAGTTTCACAACTGTGGAGACCTATTGTACATAAAGAATCTTAATTCTCATTCACAGAGAATTGCCCACATTCTTGATACAACATAGCATGAGTAGATTTGCTTATTAAAAAAAAAAAAAAAAAAAGAGCATGAGTAGATTGGTGAATCCCACACAGTAAGCATCTTATTTCCAAATTCACCACTAATCTTATTTTTTGGTTGAATTTGTAGCCTATAACAGTAAGCATGATATTACAAATGGAAAGATTAAATAATTTTCAATAACCCAATATCATGATTTCGATGGCATTAGCTTGTATAAAAAAATATACATATCAGAATAATATCACTAGTTAGCTAGTATGGCATATGGCTTTGTTTACTATTAAGGCATTTTGTCAAACACTTTGAAGACACTCTTTAAAGCTATTTTATACTCATGCAACTGAAACAGAGAAGAGCTACCATTTCAGACAAGTTGGGAAGAATGAAGAGTGTGAGAATGGGCAAACAACAACCACAACATATAAGAAAAGAGTGGGCAGTAAATGAAGGCAAATTAATTCTATCAACCAAAGCAAATGACACTAGTAGCTAGCAGCTTCATGGTCAGCGAGGGCAATTATTCCATTGATCATAGGAAAGAATCAACAAATGAAGTGAGTTATTGAAGGGTAGAGTAGGGAGTTTTACCAGTGACTTGATAAATCTCAATCAATTTTCAACCCAAAAATTGAAAGCTACTTTGGGTTGCTTCACGTTAGAAGCGATTTTGGAAGGAAAATCACGTACACATACCTGAACCCAAACATCTTCATAGCTGGTCAAATCCGAGTTTGACCACGGCAAACGCACGTTTGAGGGAGTTGGACGTGTAACCAAACACGTACTAAATCAACTTCCCAATAAAAAACTTAGTATAAAAAAAAAATGCAATCTAATTCTCGGTTCTCTAATTTTAGTTATGTGATTAATGCAGAAACATACCGATGTTATAAGAGGGCATTGCAAATATTTGTTTTCAATGTTCTCCACGGCAACATATTCTCCCTGAGACAATTTAAAGATATTCTTTTTTCTATCCATAATTTTCATGGCTCCATCTGGCTGCCACTCTCCAATGTCACCTGCAATGATGTTCAAATCATTCCAAAACACACTGCATTTAAAGGCAAAGTAGCAACTTTAACAATCTATATGCAGAATGCAAAGTAAAACAGGAATGGAAAAAGATAGAAGTTAATGACAAAACACAAAACTCTCAAACTTCAAAATTGACCGAAGTTGAACTAATTCTTATATGAATGCCTTTTTGGATTGCTCAATTTTCAATGAAAAGCCCATTTCGACCATAAAAACACGTGATATTAGATTGCATATATGGAGATTACCAAGTGCTAAACAGTCCACAGACCTCTTAAACATTTAAAAAATAAGTAGTTTTTCTGCTCAGGAATGTCTGTCATTCTATCTGGCAGCAGTTTTGTAAAATTCTGAGTGGTTCCTAAACAATTAAGAATACTAAACCTTCAAATGGAGAATCATAATGAAAACCTACGAAAAGGAAATCTTCATTGGCTTCATAGACCCTTGCATAATCCCGAACAACACGAGGTTTTACCTGTATGAAACCAACCATCAACTATGACCTCTTCAGTAAGATCTTGACGCTTGTGGTAGCCAGAGAACAGGTACTCCCTCTAACTCTAAGGCAAATTTCTCCACAGGCTTCATCGGAGAGTGCATCATATCCCATCTCGGGTACAGATTCAAGCCTGGCCTCAATGGTTGTCATGGGAACACCAACCGTTCCCATCGTAGAAAACACATTGGCAATTGCAGTGAAGCACCCACTACAAATTTCAGTAAGGCCTGTCACACCAAAACGATGTGCATACACACCGTCATATAAACGTGAATTAAACATGTGACCACTAAATGGAATGAACTCCTCAAGAACAAAAAAAATCAAGGAATGCCAAAATCATGCTACAACAGTTCTATTGGCTGGAACCATTCCTTATAAAATTCTGCATTGTAGAGCAGTAATCAAAATGACGTACAATAATCTCAGATTATTCAAATGCCATACCATATCCTTGTGACAAAGTACATCCACAAGTGACCCTCAAAAACTCCTCCACATGCCTAGGCAAAGGAGCAGCTCCTGAAAACAGGAGACGGACTCGTCCACCTAATGCTTGTTTTATCTATTAATAAAACCGATATTTCAATTTTAAAACCAAACTTTCTGAACAGAAACAACAGTATAAAGTGCAGTACCTTATCAAACACAAGCCTATCAAACAGAGGTGCTGCTTTGTCTTGTGATAAACCTTTCTCCAGATATCCCAACATGCTGTCAGTTGATTTCAGATTAGTATACAGCAGTATAGAAAATTAAAAGTCTAAAACAATATAGCGCTTAGGGGCAAAACATACTATTTATATTATATACATACTGAAACAATGTACTTCGCAGTGCTCCTCCAGATGAAATTTTGTTATCGATACCTTAAGGGTATGTTTGGGAGGATGGGGTGGGGTGGTATAGAAGGCTGACCCATTGTTTGGGAGTTCATTCATTAATGAAGTGGGATGGTTTAGGATGATAACCCAAACCACTCCATCCCATCCAAACCCCCAATTTTTATACCCTCCAAATTGGGGGGTTTGGGATTTCCCCCTTAAACTTCCAAACAATGGAGTGGTATACTTTTACCACTCCACTCCACTCTACTCTAAACCACTCCATTACTAACCACTTCACTCCATCGTCTCCAAAACTCCCAAACAGAGCCTAAGGCACAAAGCTTTTATTCAATACTTATTGGACAATGTAGTTACATAAATACACCGAGCTTAAATTCAATGCTTAGAGCGTTATTCAAATAAGGTAGCACACAACAAGAGAATAGCACAAGCACTCTTGCCTTACCGGCATAAACACGGTCAAAAACTCTAGGAACACCACAAAATATAGTTGGTTCCAGTGCCTGAACATCTTCCATTAAGAACCTGACATCCTGCAGGAATTAACATGAAAAATTCTGGATGAGGCATTAAAAGAGAACACTTAAAGAATAAGCTAGAAATTAATTATTATAACTGAATCCAAATCTTACGCCTTGCCAAAATCCAATTGATGAGCCCTGGGAGATGCAATAGGTCTCCATTATCTGGTCGTATACATGAGCAAGAGGAAGAAAAGAAAAGTACACATCATCTTCTGTTGCCTACAAAGAGAACATATTATATGGTTCTGGTCAGTACTTACCATTAAGTAAATATGACAAACTCAGACTTGTCTTTTTACTCATCAATATCATCTTATTCTGGGATGTGACTCACACATATAACATGTGTCCCAAGGGCATTGATGAGTATTACTTTCAGTTGCATAATGAAAGGAACTTCATTAAGCCTGGCCATGCATTTGCGTAATGCATGGGAAAAAAGATATGGCACATTTGAGCACCACGGTATTGTGAGAATGACATAACAGATGTACGTAGAAACTTCCATACATAAATAAATAAAAAAATAGATATAGGGATCGAAACCAGAAGATCATCATCGTCTAGTATAACACCCATGTGCTTATAAAGAAAAATAAAAAAGATACGAGTATAACACGATCCGGAAAAAGTAACAAAAATGAGAAAACAAATGAAAGATGGGTGGTGGCAGAGTTTGCCCAAGCTTTAAAAAGTATTACATGAAACTAGTGAACCTACAAGAAAAGTAGTTATCTTACCACTCTGTCTGTTAAAAGAAGTATTTGATCAACAGACAACACTTCAGCCATTAAGCCTCATTCTTGATAATGACACCTTTAGGTTCACCTGTCGTACCACTTGTGTACATGATTGTGCAGATGTCAGCCTTCTTTTTTAATGGTAGATCCCCATCCAAATTTCCCTGGAGAAAGGAAGATATAGGATTAAATGTTGAAAAATATCTCACAATAGTCAATCAAAATGGTTCAAGATGTTAAATTTAAACATCAATAGGCAATTGATAATCAGGCTTGATATCCTACCAACTGGAGAAACTCTCCCCATGAAAAGTAGGATGCACCAAGTTCCTCAGCTTCCTTCTTTTGTGTGGTTGAAACATTACCAAAACTCACAAGAGCTACAACATTAAATTACAGGGGTTGGAAACCATTAGAAAAAGGAAAGAGTTAAACTACTAGTAGCAAAGAGAAAATGGAAACACTTGACCTACTTTTAAGATTTGAAGAACACTGATCAAGACATTTCAAAATCTGTGGAAACAGCCATTACTTCAGTGGAAACAGAAAAAAAATGAAATGAAATAAAATAAAAAGAGAGATGTCAAATGTCGTCTCAGATGATAGGCTAATTATTGACAAGAAATTCAATGGATAACTTAAAAGTTACAAGTGCAGCAAATAGGAATACAAAAAATGACTGGCAATATATGTAACATTTTGCCGGCTTTAAAATAAGAATAACCGATTTTAATTATTGTTTAAAGCAAGTGGTTCACAGAAATCTCAGAAAATAGATTTATGCACATTAATCGTTTAACAAGGCTGCTAATGCCTTTCACATCCTATAATTTCTTAGAAGACAATAAAGACATTCAGACGGTTCATCTTGGAGAAATAAAAATCCGTCCAACGAAACAATAATGAAGAGCCCGAATGTAAAAGGGTATTCTCCAAGAAATGGAACTTACAGAAGGAATATTGTTTTCATGTACAAATGCTATAGAAACTTCAGCATGGTTTATGATAAACTCCACTGCATTAGGACCTGTTACGCATAAAGCCAATCTAAAGTCATTTTCTACCTGAATGACAGAATGAGTGTAAGAGATAGTTGACAAACTATTTTGAGTTCCCAGTTGTTTGGGGAAATGTTTGAAATAATAAAAGCAAGCACATTGAGAAAGGAACAAAAACACAAACCAAGTGTGTCATATAATGGGACATATGTTACTGCATAGCTATTACAAGCCTGCAAATAGCAAATTTGAATCAAGTCAGTCAAATCCCATTAGAATAACTAATAAGGCTAATCATATAATAATAAGGTATCATCCCTTGTGATGTATAGCGAAGAATAACGATACAATCATGGTTAGGGAACTTTTTAGATGGATGGATTTGGATCCTCTCCTATTTTGGAAAAACAGGATATATGGTCATCTTGGAGAGAGAAAAACAAAATTTTTAAAGATGTAAATAGTAGACATTGCAATTTACAACCATATGAAAAAAATAAATTATGTCTTTTTCTCACCAACAAGATCATATCATGTTTAAAAAACAGGATATCCATTTCCTAATTATAACTAGGAACCGAATAACCACTCAATTCAATCCACTCTGAGTGGTTATTTGGTCCCTAAGTGTAACTAACATACTAAAGAGTTGCTTAAGTGTAATTTGCCTACAAAAACCAAGTGCTATACCTCCATTGCAATTATCCATTCGGCGCAGTTGGACCAATATATGCCACAACGGTCACCCTTGTGACATAATAAAGCCACTAGTTAGATTAATAACATATACTTCTCAATACAATAAATGCATCATGATATTGATAGAGCAAAATGGGTTACAGGATTAACACCACGGCTCCTCATGGCGGAACCCATTCGGATGGCAGCATCATAAGCCTCTTGATATGCGACCCATTCATACGGACCCACCTGCAAAGTCAATTTAACATTCACATGGTGTAACTAATTCAAGAGAAGAAAATGATTTCTTTTTGGGTCATCAGTACGTGATCATTATCAATTTAGTCCCTCACATATCAAGTTTTATAATTTAATCCCCCAACTAATTAAATCCTTACAATATATACAGATAGCAATTAAATTGGCGCAGATTTTCATAAGTGTTTGACTAAAAATAGGTTTTTGGATAATGTAGAAATTAGAATAGCAAAGCCACTATAATAAGTGAGAAATGAGGGATACAACAGAAAGACATGAAAGTTTGAACCTTTGAATCGGTTTTACTTTTTTGACGCCGACCCAGCATTGGGTTGCTGGGGTACCTCGTAGCAGAGTCCCTGCAAACGGAATCATCGGAACTGCTAAGAACGATTTCTCAAACACAACTACTAACTTCACTTCGTATTCAAGCTTCTTCTTTAGAACAGTTAGCAATAATGGTTATAATCAAGAATAATGAAATTCACATGTAAAAAAACTGGCCTATTAGCTCAGTTGGTTAGAGCGTCGTGCTAATAACGCGAAGGTCGCAGGTTCGAGACCTGCATGGGCCATTTATTAAGTTTTAATAATTTTTTTTTCAATATCATAATTTATAAGATTGATGGGCCAGGTTTCCTCTAAAAAAAAATATAATTGATGGACCAGGCCGTAATCACAAGATAAATAGGATTGAAACTATACATAAAAGAGATCTCATTCAGTGAATTAATTTTAGTTTAATCTCTAAAATGCATGCAATGCAATAAGGTTCAGGAAGATTTAACAAGTAAAAAATACATTATGCATTATTATGCGCATAACGTACCCCCAGTATTATGCAATATTTGAACATTGAATGATGTCTTAAATTAAAGTAAAGAAAAATAAAGTGACCTGAAGAAGTCCCATGGAGATTGAAGATGAGAAGGCAACTCCAATAGAGCATCTTTGGCATAAATGCATCTGTACACAGGACCTGGCTTTTCATGAGTTGCAGGCCTTGCCTCCTCCACCTTCACTGTGTATACCTTATGCATTGTAATGGAACTGGAATCTCCACCTGATGTGGAGATGAACTTAACAGTAAGTGTGGTATTTTTTGCTACCTCTAAACCCTGTAATAAGAAATGTAAAAGGGTAGATGAATCTAAAAAGGGATGGCGTTGGGGAAGTTGGTTGGGCTGAAGCAATAAATTCCAATATAGTATTTCACTATATTTCTTTTTGGAAGGAATATCTGAACTACCACTTTTCTACCCGTGTTTTTGATGATAAAGTAAATTTACTTTTAAAGTATAAATATAGTGCGTGTTTGGTTCGGCGTCCCCATACCCTCAAACGCACATCTAGGGTTCGGTCGCGATTCCTCGTTCAGATCCGTATGTTTGGCAAAATTGATGAACGCGATTTCTCATCCCCAAAAGTGCGAGTGTTTGAAGCTGCTCATCCTAGCTTATGAGTCTAGGGAACGCGATTTTGAATCAAAGGTGAGTCTTAGGAACTCGATTTTGGATGGATATTCTCCTATTACCCTTCCTTTTGCCCTTCGTTACCTGCATGCACCTGCATCTGCCATTTATGGCGCTTCACTGTCGTATGGTATGTATTTATGGTGCTCACCAACAATTCTTCAATTTTTCCTTGCATTCATTGTTCAATTCATTCATTCCTTCAATTCTTTCCCTTATGGTGATTATTCTCATATTTGTATCCAAAGATCCGTTCTTCTCATTCCTCTAAGAAGGAAACTAAACTCTGTCTTCTACACCTCTTGAAAGCTTGTATGCTCCGATGAAAAGGTATTACTTTTGGTTGTTACAATTTATTGTAAATTTATTCATTTCAACCATATTTACCTACCAATATTTATTGTTTATTGTCATTTTCTTTCAATTATATATATAGGACTCTCCTCCTTCACATAACAATTCGGTGTGTTGTTGGATCTTCATCTAAACAGTGTATTCTTCCAGAGGTAGTGGTATGAAGTTGCCTACCTTGCATATGCTTTTTCCCCTCTACATTTGCGTTGTCTTTTACTCTGCCACCCTTGTTATGCTGATTTATATTTGTTTGATTTTTCAATGATCAATCTTTATTTGCAATCTGGATTGTAGACTGTGTTACAAATTTGTAAGTGTTAGCTCTGTTTTGCTATTTGTCATTTGGTATTGGATTGTTGGTTGTGATATAGTTATGTAAAAAGTAAACAAATTTGTGAGTATTAGATCTGTTTCTAGTATGCTATTATGCTCTTACACCTTTTGTTATGTGTGATTTAGTTTTTAATATACTCTATGGCAGAAGGTTATAACTATATAGACACACAGAGAGTAGTTGTTAAAAGAAAGATTGTGCATGCACCATTTTAGGGGTTCAATTTTCACTTTGAACAAAACTTCAGTGTTAGGGACTTGAACTTCATCTTAGCATGCTTGGATCAATTTTCACTTTGAAGGATGTCTACTCTTATGTATATTAAATCTACTGCTATGTTAGATCTTTTGTCCTGTGTGTTAGTTAAATCTGTTTTTCTGGTTGATTATTCTGTTCAAGAAGTTTGTCTGTCCAAGTTGCTGCAACATGCATATTCTGGTGGTGCAGCAAATTATGAGGTGCTATCCATTCTGGTCAAGTTGCTGCAGCATGCATAATTTGGTCTATCCATTATGAGGTGTTATCCATTCTGGTCAGGTGCAGTAAATTATGCAGAATATGGATCTTTGCTGCAAAATTGTGCGAGAATATGGATCTTGCAAAGAAATTATGCAGTCACCTCACCTCAGTTGCCTTCTCCATTCTTATATTAGAAGCTGCCTTCTCCATTCTTTGTTCTGTTTGAGTGTTGACTTATAGAGATATATGATTTTTTGATTGAGTGCCTATTGCACTATTTAAAATGGAAGTTCGAAAAATTACACTTATATAGACTTTGTTTTATGCATAGTTTTTTATTTTCTATCCTACTTCATGTATAGAGAACTATGGCTACTCTTAAGAGGAAAATTGTTGTGGATCCCCTTGTTTCTAACGATGAAGCACGGAAAGCAAAAGCTGTTTGGGATCCTAAAGCGACTGAATACTTCATCCAAGCATGCTTGGATCAAGTTTCCAAGGGTTAACGCGTTGGTACTAGCTTTACCAAGAAAGGGTGGAAAGTTATTGTTTCACAATTTAATGGCTCAAATGGAAGGAAGTATGACAGGGTGAAATTGAAGAACAGATATGATAGCTTGAGAAAAGAATGGCGAATATGGTATAAATTATTTGGGAAAGAAACTGGACTAGGGTGGGATAATGTGAAGAATACCGTTGTTGCATCAGATGAGTGGTGGGAGAACAAAGAATTGGTATGTGATAAATAAATGT
Source organism: Sophora flavescens (assembly GCA_030762895.1). NCBI lineage: Eukaryota > Viridiplantae > Streptophyta > Magnoliopsida > Fabales > Fabaceae > Sophora > Sophora flavescens. The sequence goes on along the minus strand of CM061063.1, from coordinate 20,139,882 downwards.
TCTGTTTTATAAGTCTTAGATTTATATTTGGTTTGGTGTGTTTATATTATGATGATGAGTTATGAACACTCGGGAAAACCCTCTTTATGGCAAATTTAGGAACAAGGGACTTCAATTTGCTCCCCAACTAACCACACTTTTTAAGGACGTAGTGACTAATGGAGAATTTGCTTGGGCACCATCATCTGGGATGTTGCCTAATGGGCCCGATGATGATGATGATAATGATGGATACCGTCCATGCCTAGAGGGTGTGGGCCTAGATATGCAAGAAGGGTCGGGTGATAGTGAAGATGCGAGTGTTGGAGCAACGACTGAGTTTGCAAATTTCAATATTAATGCTTCACAAGCCAGTGTTGGCCAAAAGAGTGGAGAGAAGAGAAAGAGTGTTGGTGGTTCTCAAAAGAAAAGTAAGAAAAAGGCAACCGCTTCCTCAAAGATAGCAGAAGCTGTTAATGTGATCGCGGAGACATGTAAGTCACGCAATGATGCTATGGCCAGTTCATCTATTGGTGAAGTGATGGCTGAGATTCAGAATATGGATGAAATTACTGATGATCCGGATTGGCATACAAGATGCTGTCAATTGATGATGTTTAAGCCAGCGAGGGAGATGTTTGTTGCCTTTCGAGGTCCAAAAGATAGAAAGTTGCATTGGCTTAGGCATGCATCATATAATCCTTTGCCATTTATGACTACGCAATAAATATTATGTGTTAGGATTATGTATCCTGTCTCTTTGGATTATGTATTAGGATTATGTATCATGTCTCATCTAGGCGTGTCTTTTGAATATTATGTATTAGGAATTAGAAATTAGGAATTTAACTTTCTGTGTGTTTTCAAGATTATGTATGAACCCTATTATCTATGAATGCTTTAATGATTATGTATGCTTTGAATTTAACCTCAATCTTGTTGAAACTTTTGGTGCACTGTGAATGATTTTACTGCATTGTTTTTATTCTTGTTTTTTTTTTCTACACTGTGAATGGTTTTTGCTGCAGCATCCATACTCCGGTGGTACAACATGCATAGTGTTAAAAAATGATGCATAAAGTCAGTAAGTCATGTATGTGATATCTGATTGAATGCCATAAGCATTATGTTGGGGAGTCGGTATAATGTCAGCAAGGGTGTTGATACATTTCAATCTTGAGAGATAGCTTTGTAATTACTACTGTATAAATAGTTGTTATGAAGGTATACTGGTTATTATTGTTTTAGCCTTATCTTATCAATGGATGGGTGGATGCATACTTATTCCCTTCGTTTTGTTGCGACTAACGAGTCAGGGCAACCCCCAAGCTTCGTGATATTTAGGATAGGGTGATTTGCAAACAGGCCAAAGTCAAGTTCCGTATGTTGATTTCACTTTTATATATGTATCTGTATTTAGGCAGCAGAAACATTCAGCCTCGACTAGATCTCAACAAAGTACTGGGGAGACAGATGGTGCTGGACTAATAAAGACTGGTGAGCAATATGCACTATTTTTTTAGCCAATTTATCTTGCTCGTAATTCTTTTTAGGTATAAATTCAAAATTCCTACCACAGGAATGTAGCCTCTTTCCTCCTTAAGGATCTCTAAACCAATTTTGAATGACTTGAGGGCTGTCAGCTAGACCTTTTGAAAAGGATTTTCATATGGTGTGTCTGATTATGTGTAGTGGCTGAGAGTTATTACTGAAAATATTTATTTTACTTGTTTTTTTCCTTATTTTTATCTTTATTTTCTAATTGTATTTAAAACTGTATAACTATTCATTCAACCTTACTTTCATTGCAGAAACCAAAAATTGAGCAACTTGTAAAAAGATAAAATGAATGACTGGAATGGACATTTGGATCAACTTACAGATGAAGACGATATTTTTTTTTGAAGAAGCTTCTTATGTGGCTGCACTAATAGGTGAGTATGCAGTAAAGCATTTATGTAAAGAGCCTCGTAGAACTAGTGAACTAACGGGTCATACATGGGTGCAAGAAGTATTGCAAGGGCATCCCATTCGTTGCTATGAGATGTTCCGAATGGAAAAACATATTTTCCATAAACTTTGCACTGAATTAGTTGAGCATGATTTAAAGCCCAGTAAACGCATGGGGGTTGAAGAGATGGTTGCATTGTTTTTAAATATAGTTGGCCATGGGGTAGGTAATAGAATGATTCAAGAAAGGTTTCAGCACTCTGGAGAGACCGTAAGTAGACACTTCCATCGAGTACTATTTACTTGTCTTAAGTTGTCTTGCAAATATATTAAACTACAAGATCCTATGTATCGTGATAGTCATGCAAAAATAAAAAATGATCAGCGATATTGGCCATTTTTTAAGAATGCCATTGGAGCAATTGATGGTACACATGTGCCATGTGTGGTTGGTGCCAGCAACCAATCAAGGTTTATTGGAAGAAAGGGATATCCAACACAAAATATAATGGTTGTGTGTGATTGGAACATGTGTTTCACTTTTGTTTTGGCTGGATGGGAAGGTACTGCCCATGATGCTCGTGTTTTTGACCATGCTCTTACCAATGCGAGTCTCAATTTTCATCCTCCTCCAGGTATGTTTTACTTAAAACTCTTTTTTATATTTTATTAATTTTATTCTTTATTAGGTAAATATTATTTGGTGGATGCTGGCTATCCAACACCAAATGGGTACCTTGGTCCTTATAGATGTGAACGTTATCACCTACCTGATTTTAGGTGTTCATCTGGATTTGCGAATCATAATGAAATGTTTAATTTTTACCACTCAAGTTTAAGGTGCACAATAGAAAGAACTTTTGGTGTATGGAAGAACAGGTTTGCAATTCTGCGTCACATGCCTAAGTTCAAAATTGAGACACAAGTTCAAATAGTCATTGCAACAATGGCTATACACAATTTCATCGGAAGGAATGCTGAAATTGATTTTGATTTTAGTCGTTATGAAGATGAGAATATAATCCTTGACATTGATGATGATGATGATCATAGCACAGTTAACTTGGATTCATCCCCAGTTTTAAACATAGCTTCTTCAGCAGAGATGGATCATGTTCGAGACTCGATTCGAGATCAAATTATATAGTTCAAACAAAATAATTAGTATCGTAGTTATGTTTCAGCGTTATATCAAACTATAAATTATATTCCTTACTTGAACTATTTTTAGATACTTTAAATTTAATAGCTATGCTAATTTAGTACTTTTACTGTCCATTTCATCAAATTTGAAGTTTTTACTACCATATACATTCTATTTCAAAAGATAAATAACATGTGTATAATTATTTTTAGTTTCATAACGTAACATAAAAGAAAATAATCATCTTAATATATTTATCCTACTTGTTGGTATATATATATATATATATATATATATATATATATATATATATATATATATATATATAAAATAAAATGACAATGAAATCAAGTTAAAACCCATTTTGGTAATTACACACCCAAAAACAATTTTGATCAAAACTATCCAAACAACAAGAATTGATAAAAAACACTTTTTTCATGAAGTCATCCAAACATAAATCACTTCACTGTCAACTCACTTTTAACCAAAATCAATTCTACAAAATCAATTTTTCTCAAAATCACGTTTATCAAAAATTTATCCAAACACACACATAATGAATCACGTCCCGAATCAATTCTTCTATGAAATTCTTATTTTCACTAAAATCAATCATATCTTACCCAAAGTCAAGTTTTTTAGATGTAATATCATAAACAAACAGGTACGATTATTGTTGAATTGCTTTTGGGACGAAAATCCGTTGAAAAAGCCCGACAGCTGTAACCAAACAGGCCCAAGTCTAGTCGCCGACCATGGTACGATCCAATTGTGGAGTTGAGACATGAGCAGTTCAAACGTAATGGAGGAAACTTTAATTGAGTGCATATTGAATTTCTTCACGTGTTACCGTAAAGGGGGCATAAGACAACTAGAGTAAGAAGTATATACTAAAGCATCTCATGCCAATAGCTTTTTGATATACATTCTTTTTTTGGTGAACAGCTTTAACGGTGGTTTCACAACCTCCTTTGGTTGTCCTCACTTGTAATCAACCGAAGGATTACTTGTTGTCTAAGATACAGTACTACACCACCTAAATAGTAAAATCTGGATCATCCAAATTATCACATGAGATTTTGACTTTTCAATCCTCTATTAACGATCGATGATGACTAACATGAAGCACATGTTCTTGTGGTTCATGGATGTACTAATATTTTTAATCCAAATGACTTGCTATCACATGTAAATAGTTGATTTTGTAAAATTAAAAAATTATTTCAAAATTCCATTTTTACCCTACCATCAATCTGTCCCAACCCACCACCGCCATTTTTAATAAAACTGCAACGTTCCAAACCCTACGCCATCTCGATTTTGAGTGGGCATCATAGGTGCCGATATCAGTGGCCTCCACGCCTGCAAGTATATCAGAGAAAAGGGCTTCCATCCCCTAATACCAGTAGTTGCAGTGGAATCGGGAAGATTGAAGTTCGAAATGGAGGTAGGGCGGAGGCTCCGTCGCCAAAGCGAGCCGGAGAGGGGGAGATCGAAGTTGTCTTTTTCAAAAAAAAAATTACTTCTATTATCAGTTAAAAAGTTTTTTTTTTTGTCTGAACCATTAAATCTAAAACATTGATCAAAATATCAATAAATCTAATGGTTGAAATTGATGATTCATCTATGTACCACTTAATAACCTCCCTCATGTTAGTCATCACCCTTAATAAAGGGTTGAAAAGTCAAAATTCCAAGTGAAAATCTGGATGGTCCAGATTTTGTCACTTGGATGATATATTCCCAAGATATCCTTTGCACGTAACTGAAGAGACTAATCCCTCGAGATACTGAACGACATTTAAGGATTGATCTCTCTCAACCAGGTTTTTCTCCATACGTAAGAGCAGGGATCGAATCCCTGACCACTTGCTTAATTGGCTCAAGCTCGTTATTACTTTGACCAACCACACGTCGATGACATCACCCTCATGTTAACATAATATCTTCTATATCTAGATATAATATCGTCATATATTCTATTTTTTTTAATATTACATAAAATGTTAACATTACATACGTGACTAAATATTGTTATTGGGACAAAATATATTATACTAAAATGAGATAATAAATCATCAACATGATATGACACAGTTGGTAGATAATTGGATCCCTTAAACATGTGGTCAGTGGTTCATTCCTGACTCATGCGTATGGAAGAGTATCTATTGGGATAAGTCAATCCCTTAAATGGATTTTAATATCTCGAGTGATTAATCTGACTCCCGTATGAAGGATAATCGGGTTTTAATAAAAAAAAGAGACAATAAATTTCGTTTCAAATCAACATAAAATTGCTTATGATAATTCATGCTTGTCGGTAAATATGTAATCTGTATTTATTTATATATTAACATTGTCGGCCCCAGTGAAGATAGCTACCACACATGACACCCAAGGGCTACGATTATGTGCCACGCTCCTTTTTCTTTGAAAAAAAATTCCTGGTCAGAACGTGAGGCAGATATGTTTGCCGACGCATCAACCAATAGGAGCGAGAGCGAGGTTTCAGTTGGGTACGTGGCAGATATAAGTTGTATTTTTCTTCTCATTTTCTTTTAAAATATTATATGCTTAATAGATATAGATACTGGAGCCTTCTTGATTGTAGGACTTTCTTACAAAATTATATTAGAGATGTCATGCACACATACGCCAGCGCACCTATATTATTGCCTAAGCATTAATCTCCACGTGGCCTTCTCCCTGTAACATGTAAATATGTTATTATTTATATGGTTTTTTTAACTCAGTATAATTTTGTCTATGTTAATTTTTCAGTAAATAATTGGTGCTTGTGGGACATGATAGAAAAAACCTATTATATAGAAGTTTTGCTTAACATAATGTTTGAGGCAGAGGCCGTTGCAAATCAAATCAGAGTGCCTAGTAACCTTCGCTACCTCATTTTTTGTTCATACTCATTCGAGAATGTGGAAGAGGATGGCTTTTCAAGAAGAAGCAGCTCAATTGATTAGCTCTGATCTCAGGGAAATTAGTATAGCTGCTAACAAACTCGCAGAACATGCCATCAAACTTGGTGGCATAGGCTTTGGTATCTCTTCTATCTTCGGATTGATTGCTGCTATTGCTGCTATGTATGTACTCTTTCTCTATTCTCAAACCCAATTAAACCTATCTCTTCTTAATTTCCACACTATATAAGGTGATAGTTTATTTCTTTCATTTTGCAAAATTACTGGAATTGGAAGGAATGAATCTCTTATGGTGTTGTTGTGACTGGGTCTTACTCCATATCTCTCACTATATCATTTTTGCTCTTTCTATGCTATTTTGTCACTGCTTCTAAGTTCTTCAATTTCGATTTTAATTTTTCATAACTATTATTATTGTTAATATATCAATTATCAATTATCAATTATCAATAATAATAATCCACATAATGTGGCAAAGGTACCCATTCAATTAATGTAAAATCATTTTACATTTCATGTACCTAAAATGTCATGGGTGGATTATAAATCAGTTTTGGGTGTGGATAAGATCCATTCAATGGACAATTGGTGCTAGTTGGTCTACCATCTACTTTAGCGCACTCAGCATATTATTTGCTTCAATCTTGGTCAAAGTTGAACAAATATTGACTGATAGTTAAAATAGTGATTTATTCAATTTGTTGTTAGAAAAAGTTGTAATCGAGAATCAAAATAGATAAAGTTTTGAGTTTCAAGACAGAACAATTCAAATTTCACTTGTCAGTGTAAAAGTCTCACCTTATCAGTGTTTTTTAGTACATAAAAGCCAATGCTGCGTGAGACATTAAATAGCAGAACAAAATAGAGAAAAAAAATATTCATTAGAACTAAGCACGAGCAGGAGGATCTTGACTTGATAAGCATTTTAAACTTCTTCATGCTTGCTTTCGTTATTCCTTTCAAGGTTTTTGGAGGTGTAAGCACCAAGACATGAGAAGGGGATAAATAGCTCAGCGAATGATCAAACTTAGGACATGGTTATCTCAAGTTTTAAAAGCTTAGACAATACCAATTTACGTACAACTTACAAGTTATTTATTGAAATAACAATTTTTCTATGATTTTTATTGATTGGTCTTATTTGTTTTTGCAGTTATTTGTTGGTTTTGGATCGTACAAATTGGAAGACAAACATTCTTACATCACTACTCATTCCATACATTTTCTTCAGCTTGCCTTCATTCATTTTTGGCGTCTTCAGGTGATTAGCGCCCGTCACGCTTCAGTGTTATCAAATTTGTTCCATCATTTTTCTCTAATATTAAATTACCTTCTTATCATAATTCTACTTATTTTCATGGCTATGCAGGGGAGAGATTGGAAAATGGATTGCTGCTGTTGCTGTTGTATTACGGCTTTTCTTTCCAAAACACTTCCCTGGTATGCTACAAATTTTCTGAGACTTAGAGAGTAATCTTACTCTCATTGATATAATTAGTGTCTATGAAAACTCTTAGCTGGTAACCATTGATTGAACATCTAAGCATTGTACCATTCCTGAGCAATCATACTTCCCTACTCATCCACATCATATCAAAGTTATATATTAATTAATTAATATATACTAAAACTAAGTACAAGGAAAGAGTGATTATATTTAGTAACCAGTCATGACTGTTATTGCAGATTGGCTGGAATTGCCTGGTGCATTAATTCTTCTCATCGTTGTAGCTCCTAGTCTACTTGCAAGCACCTTCAGAAACAATGTTGTTGGGGTGATTGTATGCCTTGTCATTGCATGTTATTTGCTTCAAGAACACATTCGGGCATCTGGTGGTTTCAGAAACTCCTTCACTAAAGCCCATGGCTTATCAAATAGCATTGGCATTATCATTCTGTTAGTCTATCCCGTCTGGGCACTGGTGGTCTTTATTTTTTAGGGGCAGAAATTGCAGCATTTGGATTTGGTTCATCTGTGTGAAATATATACCATTTGTCTGTTAGAGCTGTGAGACTTTGCCTTATTTGAAATTTGTTTTTTGAATAAGTTTTAGATAGAGTCTTTGTCATTGTTGCAGATTTTTTATCCTTTATGTTCTGTTTTCAGTTAGTAAGTGTAATCCCAATAAATCTGATAGCAGTTCAGATTTTTTAGGAAGTTTACATTGGTTGTAAGCCTATATATAGGCTTTCTCTTTTGTGAAATATTATTGTAATTTTCCTTCTTCAATCTTAATCTCTCAAATCATTTCTCTGCAAGTTCCAGTTTTTGCTTCTTCTTTTTTTGTCAAATTTATTTCCAACATTGTCTTCTGTATCATTCATTTGTTGGAAGTTGATTTCTAGAAATACCCTGCCATGGCTTCGTGGTTCACTTATGTAGTTATGTCCTATAGTTTGCATGTGCAAAAATGTGAAATCAAATATCATTGAAAAAAGACTTTATACCTCATCCAATGTAAGAAATAAAGATGGAGGATTGATATGGTATGTTCCTAGCATCTTGTGTATTCACAAATCATATATGATTTAAGGAAATCATTGTACACTTACATGTGGTATAATTTACCTCCGCTGTTGCGCGTTATATCACCGTGTTTAACTGTTTCCAGCAAATGATATGTAAACAGGAGAATTCCCGTTGAATATGCTACATGTATTTTGAAAATAGTAGTTCAGTTTTTATGTTTATAATTACTTTAGGAATAAAAGTTTTAACATTATTACACTTTAGAAGTTAAGTTTCCACCAAAAATTTTAAGCTGCCAATATTTACCATAAGATATGTAAAGATAAGTTCCTGTTCTGCACTGCAGTACCGAAATTCAATATGAATGGCTAAGCTATGGATTTTTTTTTAGTAAACAGCTAAGCTATGGATTAGATGATAATCTTCTGCTTAATTACTGCATTCTTAAATGCGGGAACAAACAGTTGGCACCGAAATAATTTACCAAACAAAGGGAGCAAAACACATGTGGCAAAGCCCACGAAATTTCAAATAATCTTATTTTGCAATCTTATTTTTCAATATACGACCAGCTCTGCTCTGTTTATAGCTTTTCCCTTCACTCAATACACAATGAACCAGAATGTACAAAAACAAAAAACAAAAACAAAAACAAAAAAAAAACAAATGGTGTCTGAGGAAACTGCCAGAAATCAGCATAATTGCATAAAATATTCCATCTGGGCACCTGGCTCAAACGGTCTTTCCCTTTGCTTCCTTGTATAGTTGATCAATACAATCCTGCAAACAAAGTTGGCAAAGACTTACATATTATTTATTTATTTTTTGGTACATGAATAACATTTAATTTAATTAGCAAGTAAAGCACTCCGACATCTGATTGAAAATCATCACAGGCATTACCTAATAACCTAAAAGTGATGCACATTTGGTACAAATTGTGAATCAAACTAAAGTGTAATAGAAAGTTAGTAGTTACAATATTGATCACAGAACATGATACCTTATAATGCTTGAGCAATTGCGGTCTTTTCAATTTGAATGTTGGAGTTATTAGATCTCTCTCCATGTCAAAGGGAATTGGTTCCAGATGAACTGCTTTTAGCAGCTCAAAACGTCTAAGCTGAGAGAAGAAAATCAATCATGTCAACTGTAGCCAGCAAGATCAAAATATAGCATATATTGCAGAACGTAACTGCATGGAATTGGGCATTCTATTTACATACTTGGTATTTCTGACCAGTGCTGTTGAGCTCATCCAAAATGTATTTTCTTGCCTTCGGATTTTCACATAATGATATAAAATCGTCAGTCAAATTATGCTTCACTGCCCAATCCTCAAGGGCCGTTCTTTCAGGGACCGCCACAGCCACCAAAAAAGACTCAAAACTGTTTCCATAGACCCAAATCTGCATATGAAATGAAAACCATGATACACTGATTGAATCACATAAAGTTAATAGTTGAGGTACACAACAATGTTACTTTGTAAATCAACTTCCCAATAAAAACTTACCATAGAAAAAATTGCATTCTAATTCTCGGTTCTCTAATTTTAGTTATGTGATTAATGCAGAAACATACCGATGTTATAAGAGGGCATTGCAAATATTTGTTTTCAATATTCTCCACGGCAACATATTCTCCCTGAGACAATTTAAAGATATTCTTTTTTCTATCAATAATTTTCATGGCTCCATCTGGCTGCCACTCTCCAATGTCACCTGCAATGATGTTCAAATCATTCCAAAACACACTGCATTTAGAGGCAAAGTAGCAACTTCAGCAATCTATATGCAGAATGCAAAGTAAAACAGGAATGGAAAAAGATAGAAGTTCATGACAAAACACAAAACTCTCAAACTTGATTTCCTATCTGTCCTCTTCACTGGGATTCAAAATTAACCGAAGTTGAACTAATTCTTATATGAATGCCTTTTTGGATTGCTCAATTTTCAATGAAAAGCCCATTTCAACCATTTCAACGAGTGATATTAGATTGCATATATGGAGATTACCAAGTGCTAAACAGTCCATAAACCTCCTAAACATCTAAAAAATAAATAGTTTTTCTGCTCAGGAATGTCTGTCATTCTATCCGGTAGCAGTTTTGCAAAATTCTGAGTGGCTCCTAAACAATTAAGAATACTAAACGTTCAATAGGAGAATCATAATGAAACCTACGAAAAGGAATTCTTCATTGGCTTCATAGATCCTTGCATAATCCAGAACAACACGAGGTGTTACCTGTATGAAACCAACCATCAACTATGACCTCCTCAGTAAGATCTTGACGCTTGTGGTAGCCAGAGAACAAGGTACTCCCTCTAAGGCAAATTTCTCCACGGGCTTCATCAGAGAGTGCATCATATCCCATCTCGGGTACAGATTCAAGCCTGGCCTCAATGGTTGTCATGGGAACTCCAACCGTTCCCATCATAGAAAACACATTGGCAATTGCAGTGAAACACCCACTACAACTTTCAGTAAGGCCTGTCAAATCAAAACGATGTGCATACACACCATCATATAAACGTGAACTAAACATGTGATCACTAAATGGAATAAACTCCTCAAGAACAAAAAAAAATCAAGGAATGCCAAAATCATGCTACAACAGTTTTATAGGATGGAACCATTCCTTATAAAATTCTTCATTGTAGAGCCGTAAAACGTACAACAATCTCAGAATATTCAAATGCCATACCATATCCTTGTGACAAAGTACATCCACAAGTGACCCTCAAAAACTCCTCCACATGCCTAGGCAAAGGAGCAGCTCCTGATAACAGGAGACGAACTCGTCCACCTAATGCTTGTTTTATCTATCAATAAAACAGATATTTCAATTTTAAAACCAAACTTTCTGAACAGAAACAACAGTATAAAGTGCAGTACCCTATCAAACACAAGCCTATCAAACAGAGGTGCTGCTTTGTCTTGTGATAAACCTTTCTCCAGATATCCCAACTTGCTGTCAGTTGATTCCAGATCAGTATACAGCAGTATAGAAAATTAAAAGTCTAAAACAATATAGCGTTTAGTGGCAAAACATACTATTTATATGCATACTGAAACAATGTACTTCTCAGTGCTCCTCCAGAAGAAATTTTGTTATTGATACCTTAAGGCACAAAGCTTTTAGTCAATGCTTATTGGACAATGTAGTTTACATAAATACACCAAGCTTAAATTCAATGCTTAGAGCGTTACTCAAATAAGGTAGCACACAACAAGAGAATAGCATAAGCACTCTTGCCTTACCAGCATAAACACGGTCAAAAACTCTAGGTACGCCACAAAATATAGTTGGTTTCAGTGCCTGAACATCTTCCATTAAGAACCTGACATCCTGCAGGAATTAACATGAAAAAATCTGGATGAGGCATTAAAAGAGAACACTTAAAGAATAAGCTAGAAATTAATTATAATAACTGAATCCAGATCTTACGCCTTGCCAAAATCCAATTGAGGAGCCCTTGGAGATGCAATAGGTCTCCATTATCTGGTCGTATACATGAGCAAGAGGAAGAAAAGAAAAGTACACATCATCTTCTGTTGCCTACAAAGGGAACATATTATATGGTTCTGGTCAGTACTTACCATTAAGTAAATATGACAAACTTAGACTTGTCCTTTTACTCATCAATATCATCTTATTCTGGAATGTGACTCACGCATATAACATGTGTCCCAAGGGGGTTGATGAGCATTACTTTTAGTTGCATAATGAAAGGAACTTCATTAAGTCTGGCTATGCATTTGCGTAATGCATGGGAAAAAAGATATGGCACATTTGAGCACCACGGTATTGTGAGAATGACATAACCGATGTACGTAGAAACTTCCATACATAAATAAATAAAAAATAGATATAGGGATCGAAACCAGAAGATCATCATCATCTACTATAACACCCACGTGCTTATAAAGAAAAAAAAAAGAATACAAGTATAACACGATCTGAAAAGAGTAACAAAAATGAGATAACAAATGAAAGATGGGTGGTGACAGAGTTTGCCCAAGCTTTAAAAAGTATTACATGAAACTCCTACAAGAAAAATAGTTATCTTACCACTCTGTCTGTTAAAAGAAGTATTTGATCAACAGACAACACTTCAGCCATGAAAGCCTCATTCTTTATAATGACACCTTTAGGTTCGCCTGTCGTTCCACTTGTGTACATGATTGTGCAGATGTCAGCCTTCTTTTTTAATGGTAGATCCCCATCCAAATTTCCCTGGAGAAAGGAAGATATAAGATTCAATGTAGAAAAATATCTCACAATAGTCAATCAAAATGGTTCAAGCTGTTAAATTTAAACATCAATAGGCAATTGATAATCAGGCATGATATCCTACCAACTGGAGAAACTCTCCCCATGAAAAACAGGATGAACCAAGTTCCTCAGCTTCCTTCTTTTGTGTGGTTGAAACATTACCAAAACTCACAACAGCTACAACATTAAATTACAGAGGTTGGAAACCATTAGAAAAAGGAAAGAGTCAAACTACTAGTAGCAAAGAGAAAATGGAAACATTTGACCTACTTTTAAGATTTGAAGAACATTGATCAAGGCATTTCAAAATCTGTGGAAACAGCCATTACTTCAGTGGAAACAGAAAAAAAAATTGAAATAAAATAAAAAGAGAGATGTCAAATGTTGTCTCAGATGATAGGCTAATTATTGACAAGAAATTCAATGGATAACTTAAAAGTAAGAAGTGCAGCAAATAGGGATACAAAAAATGACTGGCAATATATGTAACATTTTACCAGCTTTAAAATAAGAATAACCGATTTTAATTATTGTTTAAAGCAAGTGGCTCACAGAAATTTCAGAAAATAGATTTATGCACATTAATCGTTTAACAAGGCTGCTAATGCCTTTCACATCCTATAATTTCTTAGAAGACAATAAAGACATTCAGACGGTTCATCTTGGAGAAACAAAAATCCGTCCAACGAAACAATAATGAAGAGCCCGAATATAAAAGGGTGTTCTCCAAGAAATGGAACATACAGAAGGAATCTTGTTTTCATGTACAAATGCTATAGAAACTTCAGCATGGTTTATGATAAACTCCACTGCATTAGGACCTGTTACGCATAAAGCCAATCTAAAGTCATTAAGAGATAGTTGACAAACTATTTTGGGTTCCCAGTTGTTTTGGGAAATGTTTGAAATAATAAAAGCAAGCACATTGAGAAAGGCACAAAAACACAAACCGAGTGTGTCATATAGTGGGACATATGTTACTGCATAGCTATTGCAGGCCTGCAAATAGAAAATTTGAATCAAGTCAGTCAAGTCCAATTGGAATTATTAATAAGGCTAATCATATGATAATAAGGTATCATCCCTTGTGCTGTTTAGGGATACAAACAAGGTTAGGAAACTTTTTAGATGCATGGATTTGGATCCTTTCCTATTTTGAAAAAACTGGTTATTTGGTCATCTTGGAGAGAGAAAAACACATTTATTTAAAAATGTAATTAGTGGATGCTACAACCATATGAAAAAACTAAATTGTGTCTTTTTCTCACCAACAAGATCATATCCGGTTTAAAAAACGGGAGAGGATCCATTTCCTAATTATAACTAGGAACCAAATAACCACTCAGTTCAATCCACTTTGGAATTTGGATGGTTATTTGGTCCCTAACTGTAACTAACATACTAAAGAGTTAGATTCTGAATTACTAAAGAGTTAGATTAATTACAAAAAAACTAAGTGCTATACCTTAAATCAGAAAAAGAAAAAAGAAAAAAAAAACTAAGTGCTATACCTCCATTGCAATTATCCATTCGGGACAGTTGGACCCATATATGCCACAACGGTCACCCTTGTGACATAAAACCACTAGTTAGATTAATAACATATATTTCTCAATACAATGTATCATGATATTTATAGAGCAAAATGGGTTACAGGATTGACACCACGGCTCCTCATGGCGGAACCCATTCTGATGGCAGCATCATAAGCCTCTTGGTATGTGACCCATTCATACGGACCCACCTGCGAAGTCAATTTAACATTCAAATGAGGTACTAAATTCAAGGAAATACATGTTTTTTTTTTTTTGGGTAAAAAACTAAATGGCAAAAAAAAAAATCTATAACCATTATCAATTTAGTCCCTTACATATTAAATTTTATAATTTAATCCCCTACTAAGTAAATCCTTGCAATATACTCTCATAGAAATTAAATTGATGCAGATAAGTGGGTGACTAATTCGGAATCGGGGAAATTGATCTGTGACGAAAAAAACTCTTTTAGTGAGAGACTAAAATTAGGTTTTTGCATAATGTAGATTATCAAAGCTACTATAATAAGTGAGAGATGAGGGATACAACAAAAAGACATGAAAGTTTGCACCTTTGAATCGGTTTTACTTTTTTGACGCCGACCCAGCATTGGGTTGCTGGGGTACCTCGTAGCAGAGTCCCTGCAAACGGAATCATCGGAACTGCTAAGAACGATTTCTCAAACACAACTACTAACTTCACTTCGTATTCAAGCTTCTTCTTTAGAACAGTTAGCAACAATGGTTATAATCAAGAATAATGAAATTCAAATGTAAAAACAACTGGCCTATTAGCTCAGTTGGTTAGAGCGTCGTGCTAATAACGCGAAGGTCGCAGGTTCGAGACCTGCATGGGCCATCTATGAAGTTTTTAATAATTTTTTTTTATCAATATCATAATTTATAAGATTGATGGGCCAGGTTTCCTCTGAAAAAAATAATAATTGATGGACCAGGCCGTAATCACAAGATAAATAGGATTGAAACTATGCATAAAAGAGATCTCATTCAGTGAAATAATTTTAGTTTAATCTCTAAAATGCATGCAATGCAATAAGGTTCAGGAAGGATTTAACAAGTAAAAAATACATTATGCATTATTATGCGCATAACGTACCCCCAATATTATGCAATATTTGAACATTGAATGATTTCTTAAATTAAAGTAATGAAAAATAAAGTGACCTGAAGAAGTCCCATGGAGATTGAAGATGAGAAGGCAACTCCAATAGAGCATCTTTAGCATAAATGCATCTGTACACAGGACCTGCTGATGGCTTTTCATGAGTTGCAGGCCTTGCCTCCTCCACCTTCACTGTGTATACCTTAGGCATTGTAATGGAACTGGAATCTCCACCTGATGTGGTGATGAACTTAACAGTAAGTGTGGTATTTTATGCTACCTCTAAACCCTGTGATAAGAAATGTAAAAGGGTAGATGAATCTAAAAAGGGATGGCGTTGGGGAAGTTGGTTGGGCTGAAGCAATAAATTCCAATATAGCATTTCACTATATTTCTTTTTGGAAGGAATATCTGAACTATTTTAGGTGGTGTTTGGTTCTAAAGTGTTTTATTGTAAAATAAATTATATTCTTGGGAATCACGTTCTCAAGAATGTTTCTTTCTCACTTTCATACATGAGAATAAAAATTTTTCTATGTTCACAATTACAATTCACACATGGGAATAAAAAAAATTTTATGTTCACAATTATTATTCACTAATTTTATTCTTGAAAATCTTTTATATTTAAGAATAAACTTTTAAAACTTATACCAGATATGATAAACTTTTATTCCATTATCAATATTATATTCCAAATAATATTTTTTAGGAGTATTTGTGTAGCGGTGTTTTTATGAGCCTCTTTAAACAGTTTGTGACTTTGCATATGTTTTGCGCAACGCACCCACCTTACGCATTTATTTCGGCTGTCAAAGTTTGGTGAAGCTGCCCTCCCTTTCTTTATCTGATTCTCGTTGACAAAATCAGGTTTTGCCTAGCATTAGAAACTGATTCCATTGTTGCTTGCGAAACGAAGATACTAAAACAACACAAAACTTTGCTATTAGTTTTGTAAAGCGTAAAGGAAACAAAACAAGAAAAAGTGAAAAACTAAAAACTAAGGTCTTTTTTTTATAAGCAAAAACTAGGTCCAATTCAGTGACGGACTCGAGAATTTTATGTTGTGTGGCAAAATTCATATATAAATTTATAACATAAAAAATATAATATATCATTTTTAAAATATAAATATACATCATAATTATCCAAGATTTTTATGTTGTTGGGATGAAACTCAGTGTTTTTTATATGATTCTATATTACTTTTAAGTAATTTCTTTCAATAAAAACACGTATGTATAATTTATTTATGAAAGTTTTTGACATTCAATTGAAGGCATTTGCTGGGGGGGATTTGCTTCCACAATTATGGCTATATCTCCTTCCCTGGTCGAATTAATGTTCATGTTATGAAGCTTTACTCCAAGATCATGACGTTCTAATTAATGGATGTGTTTAGATGCAGCATTTAAAGAATTATGAAATTCCTTAGGATATTTATCACAACACAAAATGTTCATCCAAACACAATCTTATGCTATTAATTAAGCTTAAACCTTAATTTGTAACCCTTGCATACTACTACTTGTTGATACTGGTTACTACTCCTTTTTTTTTTTTGACGGGGATATTGGTTACTACTTGTTCATTTATCAGTTAGAGGATTTTCTTTAAAAAAAAAAAAAATCACATCTATTAATATTTTGTACAGAAGATTACGGTTTAATACTCAAAACTTTCATCACTTGTATTATGCAACCTTCCTAAACATTTTAATCATTAAGCCCCCTAAACATTTGATTTAAAGTAAAACATTTAATTATATTAATTTTAATGTTCATAGGTTAAAAAATTTGAATATAAATATTTTAGAAGTCGCTAATTAGCATAATATATTGTGAATGGATGACTATCCATCCTTAATATGAAATGATCCAACTTGATTCAGTCCATTAAAGTTTTTTTTTTTTTGGTAATGGATGGATAACTCTTTGGATGGATCGGATGGATGGTGAACAAATGGATATTTTTGTCACCCCTAACTACAATTATATTTAATGTTTTCACTTTAAAGCAATCTTTTAGAAGGATTTCTTGACAAGAAAAAAGAAAAGAGCGAATTTCAGGATAAGTTACATATTCTTAAGCAAAACGGTATTTGTGTCTATATATCTTTGTATCATTAACAAATGTCCTTGGACACTGGTTAGTATTTCCTTTTTGTAAAAGAATAATTTTACATGTTTAGAATCTCTTGGAAAGTAACCATATAACCATTAACTCACTCCAAATGAGTGCTTACTGCGTAGTGATATATGATTACTAACTAATTCTAGGGTAACAATGGAGGCGCGGTAATGGTCTCCATGGTTGACAGTGAAGCCACATGAGTTATAATGCTTCATGCATCAATTAGTTCATGGAGTCTGGCTCAGAAAGTAAATGTTGTCCCTCTCTGTCACCAGTGTCAATAAATTTTAAATAGTCAACAATTTAAAAAATAAATACATTAAATTAAGTTTTTATTTGAAAGTAAAATATTAAAATTACAGGAAATGTTAATCAATACCCGATCCTTAGGTATTGGTTAAGAAATCAAAAATAGAAAAAAAATTATTGAAAATTTCTTTAAGTAATGCTGTTATGTTTTATTTGGTTGCGAGAATAAAACGAGAAGAGAGAAAGAGGTGAGAAAGAGTATAAGAAGAGAGAAATGGGCGAGAAATATGGTAGATTTAATGTGTTGTTTGGTATAAGAGAAATACGAGAGAAACAAAGAACAAAGAAGTGTGTTATCTCTCTCCCATTTGTTTGGTTGGATAGAAAGTGAGAAGAGAGAAATGTAATTGTTTTAAAAAGACAAAAATACTCTTAATTAAAAAATCAATATAAAAATACTTTAGTTTATTAATTAAGTTAATTTAAATAATCAAATAATTTAAATTAAATTAATTTATTTAAGTTATTTTAACTAATAAAATTTATTAGTTTAATATAATTATTTTAATAATTGCAATTTAATTAAATTAAATAAATGATTAATTTAATTCAATTTATTTAAATTTATTAAATAATTGAATGATAGACCAAAAAGAAGGGTACAAAAGTCATTTTAGATGAATTGCTCTCTCCCTCTTCCATTTTTCTTCTCACTTGGGGAGAAAAAGAATTTGAGGTGGATCCCACTAATTTTGTTCTCTCTTTCCTATTTCTCTCCTTCACCAAACAAGAGAAAAATGTATTTTCTCCTTATTTTCTCTCTTTTTGTTTTATATTCTAACAAACAAAGCATTAGGTGCATTCGTTAACAATGCTCTAAAATTATATATTAAAAAAAGAATTTAATTCTAAAACATTGTCAATGTAAAAAAATTTGCACCGTCAATAAATCATAAATCGTCTTGTAGTGTGTGACTTTTAAGTTAATTATAATAAAAGTCAAATATTTTTAATGATATGAGAATTTATGATTCGTTGTTAATGTGAAAAATATATATTTATATTAACAATACATATAAATTAAATCTTTTTTAAGGGAACATATCAATTAAATCCTTAAGTCAATACCTGCAATTTTTAATATATAGAAATATTTTATATTTTAATTCCTTGATTTTTGCCCGCATTTGCTTTTGTTAATTTCTTCCCAAAAATTATAACTTTTGTCTCTCACTTTGTTTTTTTAGCATGCCTCCCTTGTTTTGACTTTTTAAGAAGGTCTTAGGACTCGTTTGGTGGTCAGGATAGGATAGGTTCGGATATGATAAGAGAGCATGATAGGAGTAAGATAAGATATGAGCAGGATAAACTGTTATCCTATCCGACGTTTGGTGCCCACCAGATAACCAAATTGATAGAATTGTAATTTTAGTACGAATTTTAAAATTTTCATTTTTGTTCCGAATGTTTTCATATTTTATTAGATTTTAGTTTTTTATAATTTTTATTTTTTAAGATTATATAAAAAGACAAATTTGTCCTTGTGATAAATTATATATAATATTTTAAAATTTTAAAATATTGTTTAGCTTAAATTAATTTTGTTATAATTTTAAATATTCATTTTTAATTTTTACTTTACATATAGTTAAACTATTAGAATTTTTTTTTTCAGTTTTTTAAAATAATGTGAAGTAACAAAATTAGTCTTGTGACAAAATAAAAATAATTTTTTAAATTAATTATTAATATTTTTATTATTTTATGTTTTATTATACCTTTTTTGGTAGCCATATTATATTTTAATTATTTTATATATAAAATATTTTTATACTTTATTATACTATAAATCACCTTATCCTATCATGTTGAGTTCTAACCCAGCTCCCCCCTCAGGATAGAATTTTAACTAGACATGATATGATAGGTGACAGAATTGGTTTATCCTATCCTGCTGGCTCACCAAACACTAGTTTCAAACAGGATATGATATCATGTCTCTCTTATACTGACCATCAAACGAACCCTGAAATGTCTTATAAACTACTTCATTAAGATTAATGATTAAGGAACAACAACAAAAATCAAGTTTTTCTAGAAACTAAATTATCATTTTTTTAATATATTAAATTAAGTCATTTTTATCTTTAAAAATATATTTTTAATTCCTTAGCTAATATCTAAATACATTGATCAGCAATTTTTTTTAAACATTTGCAAGGATTAATTGAAAAATGTTTCATCAAAAAAATACTCAATGAAGAAGCAAACCAAAGGAGAAGAAAAAAAGACTTTGTTAGGCAAGTCGAGCGATTTAAGCAAACCACAAAAAAAATGCTAATTCTTGCATGAAGTAGTAAATTAAATTCCTCACATGAAGCACCAATTTCCACCTTTAGATATAATAATAAAAAATTCAATGGTTCAGAGTTAGTGATCCAAACAAAAAAAAAAGTAACTTAACCTGATAATAAAGGTAGATCCAAAAATTCAAAATGTCAAGTTTACCCTCCATCCGTCTCACCCCAACACTCACCCCCTCCTCACCTCCTCAATCCAACAGCTGCATTGTTCAACGAGTATGTGTCAAACCTACATGTTGGCTATTGGAGTAGGATTACCATATTGTTGTTCACCGTATTGTTCAACGAGCACATTACATCGGAGCAGTAGGATTAATTTAAACCAAATTAATGACATCGCATTGGGACGATTGAAGAGAGGTAGATGAAGTTATGAACTATGACTGGGGTCTGGGACCGCATGTTTGAGGAATAATTACAAAGTTAAATTAATATAATTTCCTCATCCACGATAAATTCAACATTCGTAATAACAATCGGTCGTTAATCCTTTTTTTTTTTTTTGGGTTCGTTTTTTTAGATTAAATTAGTATTTTGATCATTTTCTTTATTTTAGTTTTTTTTTATCTCCTAGCTTTTTCTTTTGGGTTGTTTTGGTCCTTTGTTTTTTATTTAGTTTTCATTTTGTTCACTTCTGTCAGTTTTACACTAATGACATCAGGTATACGCCGGAAGCCACTGCTGTTTTCGAAAACCATCGTCCGAATGTGGGTTTTAAAGAGAGAAAATCTCTTCTTTTTTTCTCTCTCCCCTTCCTTCTTGCTCCTTTCTTCCTTCTTGATTTAAGGAAGGGGAGAGGAAGGAAGGGGAGGAAGAAGGAAGAAGAGAGAGAACAAGATTTTCTCTCTCTGAAACCCAGATTCCGACGGTGATGGCTATTCCGACGACTTACGGCGGCGGACTGACGGAACGGACCAAAATAAGCTAACGGTTGAAAGATAATGGACCAAAATAGGATAACAGTTGAAAGATAAGGGATCAAAATGACAAAAAAAGATAAGCGACCAAAATGAAAACTAAAATAAAGATAAGAGATTAAAACAGGGGTTTACCCTCTTTTTTTTTTTTTTTTTCTTTCAGAAAAAAATTCACTTTCACTTTCACCACCATTAGCTCTGCACCGCCTGATCTGCTATTTTCATGGCAGTATCCATTTGATATCATCATGTTTAAGGTTCGAACTTTCGGTCTCTACATCTTTCTCTCCAGTACCGCACCAAATCTGAGGGTGGTGAGTTGAATGTGAAATTTCAGATCTGGGTTTAAAAGTGTTTGTAAGGTTAGAAAAAAAATGCAAAACGAGATACAAAGGATACAGAGAAATCAATGACAAAGGGAAAAAATGCATAGGAAACCAGGTCTAACCCCAATCTAACAGTTCTTCGTCATTGTAGTCGCAGTAAAATGAGTTGGATGTGGGATAGCCATGACCAATTTCGCATCTGTTTTCCATGACCAACATCAGATCCGGGTTGGATGTAGTTGAAGTTGTTACCTATGTGAACGAACGGTGGTAAGCAACACGGTGGTCGACGGCGGCGATGTGATGGCGGCACGGTGGCGGCGGCTCACATCTGGCCGTTGTTGTTAAAGAGGGACAAAGGGATGGGAATGAGTATGACCAGATGAGAATGGTGGTGAAGCAGAGGGTAAAATAGGGTTTTCAAAATAAAAGAAATTTAAAAAAAAAAAATTAAAACTGGTGAACAGGCTATTATGAGTGACTTTTGGTGCTTCATGGCGAGGCACTTGATTTGCTATCTCATGCTAGAATCAGCCCAAAAAACTGGTTTTACAAAAGGAAAAAAAAAAGTTGATTTGTGTAGGTGAGGAATTGGTTTAATCAAATCTTATCGTTAGGTGCTATATGTTTTTTTTTTTTTTACACAGAGCTATTTGATTTCATTGCAATCGTAGCTTCTTAACAATAATATCCATTGAGTCAAAAAAAAAAAAAAATTAATATACATATATAGTTATCATTCTCCACTAGATGATTGAGCTTATAATTAAGTAATCACTGCAAATAATTTTGTGTATGCTGAGAAAGTAAATCCTGACCTAGATAGACATCGGATAGAAACCAATTATTTCCTTAGCAGTTGTGTTTATAAATTATAATAGAAATAGTTTTGTGAAAGAAGGTTGGTCGAGTTGATAAGGATATAGCTCATAACCCATAAGGTCGTGAGTTTGAATCCCACCATTAATATGAGGACATTGGTAATCCGTAAGTGTTGGGTGGGTTACTCCTACGTCCTAAATGGGTCCCACATTATTTTAAAAGAAAAATATATATAAAAAGTTGCCAATAATCCAAGCCCAAGTGACATTTGAAAAAAGGGTTTGAATAAAAGATAGAAAGCAAGTGTGTGTGGCTACAGGAAGTGAAGCAAAAGAAAATGTGGGAAGAAGGAAAATGCAGGGACTTTGTGATGAGCAAACTACATTTATTCTTGATGAAATTTTAGTATGTTGTTCCTGGTGCTGAGATCAATATTTTGATATCATTATATTGTTGTTTTGCATTCTCTTTGAGCTGGGTTGTTGTACCCATTTTTGTGACTTGTTGCTTGGTGATAGCCACCCTTTAGGTGAAGTATTGTTGATTTGGTGTTCCTTAGTATTTTTAGGAAGACTTTGTGTACCCATTATTATTTATAGTGAAAGTTTTGCTGGACTTGGTCCCGCGGTTTTCATCCCTACACTTGGGAGTTTTCCACGTTAAAATTTGTGGTGTCATTGCTATTTATTTTTTTGCCATTGATATATTATCCCGTGGAAGAATATTTTTGTTGTGCATTTATTTATTTCGGTGAGGGGAAAATATTTGCTTCATTAGAGATTGTTATCTCGGTGGTTTTCCCAACAAAGTGGTTTTAGTATGTTGTTCTGTTGTTTTGCATTCTCTTTGAGCTGGGTTGTTGTACCCATTTTTGTGACTTGTTGCTTGGTGATAGCCACCCTTTAGGTGAAGTATTGTTGATTTGGTGTTCCTTAGTATTTTTAGGAAGACTTTGTGTACCCATTATTATTTATAGTGAAAGTTTTGCTGGACTTGGTCCCGCGGTTTTCATCCCTACACTTGGGAGTTTTCCACGTTAAAATTTGTGGTGTCATTGCTATTTATTTTTTTGCCATTGATATATTATCCCGTGGAAGAATATTTTTGTTGTGCCTATTTATTTGCACAGGTGAGGGGAAAAATATTTGCTTCATTAGAGATTGTTATCTCTGGGTTTTTCCCAACAAAGTGGTATCTAGAGCTTAGGTTATTCTGTTCTGTGCATTTAAATGGAAGAAAATCAAGGATAAAATATGATCAAGTTGAATTCTACAAATTATACACTTTGGAAGACCCTCGTGGAAGATATGTTATACGACAAAGACTTGTATGATCCAATTGAGGGGGACACTACTCGACCCAAGGATAAAAATGAAAGTGATTGGAAGAAGATGAATAGAAAGGTAGTTGCTTCGATTAGGCAGTGGTTGGATTTGAGTATATATCCTCATGTAGATACAGAAACAGATGCTCATAAAATATGAAAGAAATTGGTCGAGCTGTATGAGCGGAAGAATGTGTAAAATAAAGCATTTCTGATCCGGAAGCTGGTGAATATGAATTACAAAGAAGGGGATTCATTGATAGAGCATATGAGTATTTTTCAGAATATTGTGAATCAGCTGATGTGACACCCTTCTACCCCTCATGTTAATATAAAGCATTTACTTAAAAGAGGTAATTATAAAACATGTATTTATTTTAAAAAAATAAAAACTTGGATAAAAAGGCTCCACATCTCAACAAAAACAACGCGGAAATAACATAGTTTTAAAACAGTCAAACATAAACAAGACAGATAAATAAAAACCCAACCCCGATGTAACATACAGAGCTGGTATAACCAAAATCCAAATCATCACAGAAACAAACTAAACAACTAACAAAACTAACAACTATAACTCAGCATTCTAAATAGAGTCGCGACTTCTCGAAGTCATTCCTCCGCTGGCTGCTCACCATCCCCTGTATAAGGAAATACATGCAACAATAGAAACAAGAAAACAGGGAGTAAGAAATCATTTAAACACAACAGCATGGGAATAGTGAATAAGATGAACATACATCATAGCATGACATAGCAATATAACAACATACAATATTTATACATCATCATATAATACCATAACAACATGTTAATCATCCAATATATGCTATGCAGTGCAATGCAACCCTACTCCACTACTCCATCAATGCATGTGGATCCAACTAACTCAGGAAGTCAACTTCGGAGTTATGTATCCATATTGACCAAAAAGCACCAACGACGGCAGTTCTCCAAACCATGGAGGAACCCTTAGATAGTCAACGTATCATAACAGGATACGCTGCCTCGAGGGCGCACGGTTCAACAAACCATGGGTGAATCACCCGAGACTTGGGTCAGATCATCATAACTAGGACGACCTCCCCTATTTTGAACATCCCCCTCAACATCAACTCCAATGCTCTATGCAAATGGCACAACAACACACAAGGCAACCACCTCCTTTGCTTGGGCCAAAAAGCACCCAAGACTTATCACCAACATCAACAATAACACCTTAGACCCAAACCGTGGGGTCAAGGCCCTCTTGGACAAAAAACACCAAGGTCCAACATAACAACATCTCGACCAAAAAACATCGAGAGCACTTTGACCAAAAAGCACCAAAGCGTGACCACGTGCGGTAACCCATCGGGTACCGGCTTAACCAGCTTATCAGTCTTTGTTATCTTAATTAATCTTTAATTAAGTTATCTAACTTGTTATCATTTGATTAGTGTATTATTACATCATCTGGGGATAATTGAGGTAAACACCCCTTTAATTCATTAATCTTAAGTTCTGACCAGTAGGGGAAGCACGGGCGTACTAAACACCCGGCACGATCGTGCTGCCACTTAAGTGGAGCACGATCGTGCTCACTGTCCTGCACGACCGTGCTCAATGCGCGGCCTGTTTTCCAGAATTAACTGGGAGCATGGTCGTGCTCCCTGTTCAGCACGGTCGTGCTCCTAGGCAGGGCAATACTGTTCAGGACAGAATTTAACCTTGGAGTTTAGGCTCCCTAATTCTCTCAAATCAGATCCTAGGGTCTTAACTAAAACATTCGGCATGAAACTTCACCCCTCACTAACACAGTTCATGTCTTATGAAGCTTGGTGAACTAATCCCTTAATTCCTATGTTAGCTAAGTGTCCTGATTAAGTCAATTAGAGTCTTATTAACATATTCAACATAACGATAACATCATCATCAACAACATATCCAGTCAATGTGATCAACATAATCCATGTCATAACAACAACATTCATAATCATGGGTATTCATATCCATTCAACCAAAACTCATGGCATAAGACAATTCAATAGGCATACCACATCATGAACAACTCAACAATTATAACAAATAGGCATACCTATTAATCCAATTAAACGTATAAGCAATTCTGTCATACAACCAGGCAGATCATGGCATCAATACATTATAACGACAATAAAGGGGGCTATGTGAACCCCTCATCTTACGCTACCGCCTAACCTAGGGTATACACTATTCTTCTCCCATACCTGGTACGAGGTTCGCGTTTCAAAAGAAGAAAGAAGATCCACTAGGGTCCCGTCTCACTAGCGCTTGTCTATGACCTCCAGGACGCCAAAGAGACACTTTGGTTCAACTCTAAGAACAAGAAGTCAAAAGGAAGAGATCAAGAACTTGAAAGAAAGAACACAAGGGACAAGGTGCACGAATTTTACCTTTTCTAAAGTCCCAAACAGGAAGCATGACGAACCCCTATTCGTAGCGATGTTCTCCTATCAAGAAGCAATAAAGAACGATGCAAGAACGGGTTCCCTAGAGAGAGTTTTAGGGAGAAAAACCATAAGGATTCAAAGAGGAAGGAGGGAGGCAGTTTTCTGAGTTTTGGGGTCGTGTAAACTAGGTTTAGGTCGAGTCTAATGATATATATATATATATATATATATATATATATATATATATATAAGTTTGGGTCATAACGGGTTCCTATTTCAGTCCAAACTGTATACAGTTCGGTATTTTGACCATAACTTGAGCTACTAGTTTCCGATTGAGGTGTTCTTGGTGTCGTTAGAAAGCTCAACGAAATATCTACAAATGAATGAATAATGATCGAATCCTAAATCGGACTCTAAGATGGTCAAAAGTTCAATGTAACTTTAGCGACAGATTTAGTAGTTATTCCTAGATAGGATCCTTAGGAGATTATGATAAGGTCTTAAGATATAAACAAAAAGAGGATGATCCTATATTGATAAGGACTCAAATATGATTAGTTGAGGGGCTAAAATCTAAGAATAACACTATCTCTATTTAAATATTAAATCACTCAATATCTTATAATATCATTCTTAATCACTTATTATTAATAAAATCACATATCATATATTAACATATAAAATCAAAGATTAAGAGACACAGTCTCATATTAATGCAAATAATCATATATTAATATACATATTATCATATACGATAATATATACACATATATATAAATATCAAACATATACATGCAAAAACTAACACATATAAACATAAGGGTGAATCTTGAGGTGTTACAATTCCACCCCCTTTATAAAAATTTGGTCATCGAAATTTCTATCACCTTAACTGGTTAAACTTTCATCAATTAGGCACATACGTTGGGTTGAGTCCACAGACTTGGAGGCTCCAACTCCATTACGCTTCCGCTGCTCACTCTGATTCCTGCAAGCACTCCGTGGTTCTGACTTTTCTCCTTTACAGTTCCTGCTGAGGTGACCATATTTGCCACACTTGAAACAGATGATGCTCGGCTCCTTGCATTGATGGGTATAGTGACCTTCTCCACGCTTTCCACATCTGACATGTTTAGGAGAATCCTAATCCTTAGGCTTACCAGCTGAGAACTGTGATTCCTTGTCATTCTACTTGAAGTCCCTTGACACGCTGTCGCACACGGGTCAAAAAGTGAGCGGTTTACAAAATTGTAGTAGAGCGCGACAACTCGGGTATCGTCTCACAAGGACTCGTGAATTGTTATTCACCACAAAAATCAGTTTTTTTTTTTTGGGGGGGGTTGGTTTGAAATACAATTGGAAGGCAGAGCAAAAACAGAGCAATTTAAGAGATTATCAAATAAGCTAAGGACGATTAATCTACTGTTCTCGGTTTCCCAACCATCATCGGTTCATATAAATTCCAAGCCCTAAGCAGATTCTAATCCCCTTTCGGTTGTAGCAACAATTAACAAGCAAAATCGCTACTACGAGATATATGTTCCTAATTCCCGAATTAAGCAAACGGGGTGAAGCTCTCGTGAATTAAGCAAACACGATTGTACACACGCGAATTAAGCAAACGCGAATAAATATAGGAACATAACATCACCGAAATAAATCAACACAAATTCTATACAATCCTGAATTAAGTAAACAGAAATATATAGCATAGTATTGAAAAGGGAAAAGCAAACAAAACGGGAATTACAGAACCTCAAGTGCGGTGGAAACTGATTACAGTAGACTAATCCAAGAGAATTAGTTCTCCATAAAAACGTAATACAACTAGAAAAACAGTGGATAATCAGAAGTGTCTCATAATCTGCCCAGAGCAGTAATTTATAACTTTCAGGATCTGCGCCCTCTCGCGAGGCGAACACTCACTCGCAAGGCGAATCTTATGAAGAAATCTGCAACGTTTGGACTTCTCACGAGGCGAAGAATGGCTTGCGAGGCGAGGAATGGAAGATTCTTCTTATTACGCCCGTTATGAGTATCAGGGCCTGGGCGTGATGGCTTCTGGTCTTCCGGATCGCGAGGCGAGACATGGTTCGCGAGGCGACACAGAAAGGGTTGCATTTTATGGCACAGTCAGCCTTCAGGCTCGCGACGCGAGACGAGGATTCGCGGGGCGAGACAGAGAGGATGACATTCTGCTGTTCAGGCTGGTCTTCAAGTTCGCGAGGCGAGTAGCCTCTCGCGGGGCGAATACTTCTAGGATTGTAATTTCCCCTGTTTCTTCATTCCCTTGACTCTAAGTTAACCTGAAAACAATGAAATAGCCATAAGTGCTTTATTTGACCCAAAACTGGCTAAATTAACCTAAAACTACTTAAACGACTCAAAATGTTGCTTGAGGACAATCGAGTCTAATTTGGGCGAAAACGAAATATAGTTAGCACAAAACCATGGTCATACTAGCCATAAAACTAGATGAGCCAGAGGCTTATCAAAATAACCCAAACTTAAACTTTGCTTGTCCCCAAGCAAACTAAAACTCAAAAAGGACTCAGAATTGGCAAGCTTAAAGGATTCAATCAACTTTGCACAAATTTCAAGCAATTCATCAAAATAATTTTTCCTTCAATGTCCCCCCCTTTCAAACAAAGCAATCCCCACATGCATTTACTCTAAACATTTGAGAACTTCATCATTTAAGCAACCATTAATCTAAGCAAGGGATCCAAGTTACACACAAAAGGAAGATCACCCAATTCAAACAATTGCCTTCCTCACAAGGGCATTTAACATTTCACTCAATCGCTCAATTTTTGTCAAGGCTATCAACTTTTCACTCAATTCACATTTCAAGAGCACTTCCCATGAATTTGATTTTCATCTCAATCAAGGTTCCCACGAAAACATGCATGTAACATCAAAAGGTCTTTTAAAGGTTGTAATGGGGTCTGGCTAAGGGTAGGATATACAAAGGTACTGGGCTTAAGTCCCTAGGAACTAAGAGAGCATGAAACTTTTTACACTTTGAATTTCCACTCAAATTCCTTTTTCCATTTTTCTTTATGCTTTTGGGCTACTACAACCTTTTCCTTTAATACCCTTTTTTTGACATTTTTGTTCTTTTTATTCCCCTTTCTATTTCTTTTTTTTCTTTTTTTTTTAAGCTCCAACCTTTTTATTATTTTTTTTTCTTTTTCTCACCCAAGAATGACATGTCACTTCCTTGTAGTCACCCCAAACTTAGTTTCTTACAGACCTTCTCTTGCTAAGCTTCCATGCTCTCCTAATCCTAAGATCGGGTTAACATGGTTTTTCCAGATTTTGGCTCATAACATAGGGTTATCAAGAAACAATAGGCTAATTAGGCTAGAAGGGGCTAACTAGGGAACATGCATTAGGGATGGTTCAATTTCGGCCAAGTGGCTATTTCAAAGAAAATCTGCCTAAATCATCTGATGCAATCACATAAGCATGCAAACCAAGTTGCACTTTCCCGAATTTGCTTGAATCTCTATATGGTTTGCATGTTTATGTGTGATGCCTCCAACTCTGTTTTTGAATGTGTGAATCACTGTTAAGTTGCACTTTCCCGAATTTGCTTGAATCTCTATATGGTTTGCATGTTTATGTGTTGCATCAAATGATTTAGGCAATTTTCTTTGAAAAACCACTTGGCCTAAAAAGGACCATCCCTAATGCATGTTCCCTAGTTAGCCAAATTGAGCCCAATTGACCTATTGTTTCTTGGTGACCCTACATTACGAGCCAAAATCTAAAAAACCATGTTAACCCAATCTTAGGATTAGGAGAGCATGGAAGTAAGCAAGAGAATGGTTGTGAGAAACTAAGTTTGGGGTGGCTACAAGGTGATGTGTCATATTGGGGTGAGAAAAAGAAAATAAAGGTTGAAACCCAAGGCAAAAAAAAAAAGGGGGGGGGAGAATATTTGCCAAAGGAAAAGGGGCAGAACAAAAAGATTAGCAAGGAAAAGGCTGTAGTCACCCGAGACAAATGAAAAAATGGAAAAAGGAATTTGAGTGGAAAAAGGGTCAAAATGCTCATGCTCTCTTAGTTCCTAGGGACTTAAGCCTAAATATCCTTCATTATCCTACCCTGAGCCAGGCCCCATTACAACCTTTAAAAGACCTTCTGATGTTGCATACATGTTTTCGTGGGAACTATTTTTGAGATGAAAATCAAATTCATGGGAAGTGCTCTTGATAAGTGAAATTGAGTGAAAAAGTTGAAAGCCTAGACGAATTTGAGCGAATGAGTGAAATTTTACATACCCTTGTGAGGAAGGCAATTGTTTGGAATAGGTGATCTTCCTTTGCGTGTATATTTGAGCCTCAACTTAGAGTAATGATGGCATGAATGATAAATTCTCAATTGTTTAAAGTAGATGAATGTGGGGATTACATTGATGTAAAAGGGGGGGATCATTGAAGAAAAACTGTTTTTTTTTGATTGCATGAAATTTGTGCGAAATCGATTGATTCCTTTAGGCTTGCCAAGTCTTGAGTCGTTTTTGAGTTTTAAGCTTGCTTGGGGACAAGCAAGGTTTAAGTTTGGGGTGTTTGATAAGCCTCTGGCTTATCTAGTTTTATAACTAGATGGACCGTGGTTTTTGTGCAAATTATTCGAGTTCACTCTCGTTTTCGCCCAAATTTGCCTTGTTTTGTTCCTAAGTTGGACTTTGACTCGTTTTGCGTCTTTTGTGTAGTTTTTAGCTTCTTTTGGATAGAATTACGCTTGTGGTTGCTTGTGTTGATTTCAGGTCCATAAGTGAAGCTATAAGAATTAAGGAAAGTCAAGAAATAGTGGAGATTGTCATTCTGGAGATTCTCGCCCCGCGAGAGGAAGCTCGCCCCGCGAGAGTTTGAAGACCCGGGAAGACAGAGACCATCACGGCCTAGCCGTGATTCACATCACGGGGCGTGAAAGGAAGGTTCGCATCGCGAGACGTCCTTCGCGTCGCGAGTGTGTGAATTCGAGAAAAAGTACCAAAGTCGAGAACCATCACGGCCTAGCCGTGATGTGTATCACGGCCGTGACCTAAAAGCCACACAAGTCGAGACCATCACGGCCTAGCCGTGATGTGTATCACTACCGTGACCCAAAATCCACACAAGGCGAGAGAACATCACGGCCTGGCCGTGATTCACATCACGGGCCGTGAAAGGCGGGCTCGCGTCGCGAGACATCTTTCGCGTCGCTAGAGTTCGAATTCCATAAGTGCGCGCGAAACAAACCGTCACGGCCTGGCCGTGATGGCCGTCACGGCCGTGACGCGTGGCCTCCTTATAAATAGAGCAGATCAGAATAGAAAAAGAGGACTTTTTGGATCATAATTTTCAGAGATCTTTTGTAATCCTTATTCTGGGGCTGCGTCTCCTTTTCTTTTCTCTTAATTCTTAGGCTTAGGATGAATTCCGATTGTACGTGCGTCGTTGTTACGGACATGAGGAACTAATCCTCTTGTCTAAGGGATCGATGAAGCCACCCATGGCGGCATAGTGTTTATGTAATGTAACTCTCTCTCCTTAAATTCAATTATTGTTTTCCAATTCTGTTTTCATTGTGTCGATTATATGCTAGCGTGATCGACTAGTTAAACGTGTTGAGGCCTAGCGGCGATTCGCGTTTTAGAACTTGAATTGGGATCATCGGTCGAGTATTGCACGAGAGTGAGTAGGAGAGATCGGTGCAACCTATAGGGAACAAGAATTAATAGAATTCGAGATTAGGATTATGAGACCTAGTAAGTAATTAATCCAATCGTCGAATACGTCCTAATGAGCACGGAAGTGGATTTAGGAGAATTTAGGGGTCCTGGTTGACATTAAAATTGAGCTTAGGGAGGAGAATATCATCACTTGGGAACTTTGCATGATTGGGTAGGTGGATTCGAAACCTTAGATGCTTTAAATTCCAGATTTCGTCACCATATCTTTGATTGTTTCGATTTGTTAATTTGATCCTAGTTTCTTTCCAACCACTTTCTCTACTTAACCAACTTATCGAATTTCTCGCGAAATTAGTCGAATTGGTAACCCAATCCTTGTGTTCGACCTCGGTAGACTCTTACCGTGTTTTTATTACTTGCGACGACCCGGTACACTTGCCGGAGTCACAACAAGTTTTTGGCGCCGTTGCCGGGGATTGGCACAACCAATTTTTCTGATTTTAGGGAAGTTTGATTATTTGGTTAAGTTACTTTTATTTTTATTTTTAATTTCTATTATTATTCTCTATTTCTTGATCCCACTTGGTCTTGGCCCTGTTTTGTATGCGAGGTACCCTTTCAAGGCGGATTGCGAATCATGGAGACTGTTTATTTTCCAGCCTTGGACGGTGTTACAAAATATGACTTTGGGCCTAATATATCCCTGGGAGATCACTGGCGCTGGGGACGTAATTTCCCTCATGCACAAGCTTATAGTATAATCATGAAGCATGAGGAGGAATGGGAATGGAATGAGCAAACACCGTTGAGAGCTGCTCTAGAACAATATTCCCAGGAGCTATCCACCTCTGAGGCCAAGGCAAGAGCCAACTGTGACAGTATCGAAACTGTGATGCAGAATTTCAAAGCGCAAGCTAAGGAGATTTGCAAGCAGTTAGTACAAGAGTCACATGAAGCCCAATTTGAAGAAAATCTGGTTTTGGGGATAGATCAAAATGAAGACGAAGTGGTAGTGGATTCCACATTGTTTGCCAAGCAACCAAAAATTTCTGCATTGGATAACTATGTTGGCTTACATGCATGTGTGGACATGGGTAAGTTAGACCCTCCCACTCGTCTGGCACACTTCCTCGAGAAAACACCATTTGACCCGAGAGGAAGTGAATTCATAATTGAAGAGGTCAATGGAGTTTTCACACACTGGCTGGGTGGAGTGGATGATAAGGTCATATTGATGCTACGATCTCCACTCCAATTACCATTTGATCCGGGTGGAGGATTTGATATGATGAGCGTCCCTTGGCCTCTGTACCACAGACTATGGGATCCAGGTGGATGCTTCTTAATAAGTCAAGCTCGGGACGTTAAACAAGCGCTTCTTGGGAGGCAACCCAAGCTAGGTATCCCTCTCTGTTCCTAACTTTTGTTTTGTTTTTGCTTTTTGTTTTGTTTTTGTTTGTCACTCTTGAATAATTTGAGAAGATCAAGAGTTTTTGTATGAAATGTCGTGTCGACAAGCATGTTGGATTTTAATTAGATTGAGCGTAGATTGATTGCATGAATTATTTGACCATTGATGATTTCCCCTAAGTTCTGAAATTAGAAAAGTTTATCCCCACTTAAAAATTGAAAACTGAACTTTGAGAACTTTGTTGTGATTACTTGATTTATGATAAGTTTGGGGTGAGGGGGATGCACACACTAGGAATCGTATCTCGGTCAAACAATTTGCAAAATGTCCAGGTGAGGATTTGAGCCTCCAACTCTGTTTTTGAATGTGTGAATCACTGTTAAGTTGCACTTTCCCGAATTTGCTTGAATCTCTATATGGTTTGCATGTTTATGTGTTGCATCAAATGATTTAGGCAATTTTCTTTGAAAAACCACTTGGCCTAAAAAGGACCATCCCTAATGCATGTTCCCTAGTTAGCCAAATTGAGCCCAATTGACCTATTGTTTCTTGGTGACCCTACATTACGAGCCAAAATCTAAAAAACCATGTTAAACCAATCTTAGGATTAGGAGAGCATGGAAGTAAGCAAGAGAATGGTTGTGAGAAACTAAGTTTGGGGTGGCTACAAGGTGATGTGTCATATTGGGGTGAGAAAAAGAAAATAAAGGTTGAAACCCAAGGCAAAAAAAAAAAAGAGAGAAGAAAAATATTTGCCAAAGGAAAAGGGGCAGAACAAAAAGATTAGCAAGGAAAAGGCTGTAGTCACCCGAGACAAATGAAAAAATGGAAAAAGGAATTTGAGTGGAAAAAGGGTCAAAATGCTCATGCTCTCTTAGTTCCTAGGGACTTAAGCCTAAATATCCTTCATTATCCTACCCTGAGCCAGGCCCCATTACAACCTTTAAAAGACCTTCTGATGTTGCATACATGTTTTCGTGGGAACTATTTTTGAGATGAAAATCAAATTCATGGGAAGTGCTCTTGATAAGTGAAATTGAGTGAAAAAGTTGAAAGCCTAGACGAATTTGAGCGAATGAGTGAAATTTTACATACCCTTGTGAGGAAGGCAATTGTTTGGAATAGGTGATCTTCCTTTGCGTGTATATTTGAGCCTCAACTTAGAGTAATGATGGCATGAATGATAAATTCTCAATTGTTTAAAGTAGATGAATGTGGGGATTACATTGATGTAAAAGGGGGGGATCATTGAAGAAAAACTGTTTTGTTTTGATTGCATGAAATTTGTGCGAAATCGATTGATTCCTTTAGGCTTGCCAAGTCTTGAGTCGTTTTTGAGTTTTAAGCTTGCTTGGGGACAAGCAAGGTTTAAGTTTGGGGTGTTTGATAAGCCTCTGGCTTATCTAGTTTTATAACTAGATGGACCGTGGTTTTTGTGCAAATTATTCGAGTTCACTCTCGTTTTCGCCCAAATTTGCCTTGTTTTGTTCCTAAGTTGGACTTTGACTCGTTTTGCGTCTTTTGTGTAGTTTTTAGCTTCTTTTGGATAGAATTACGCTTGTGGTTGCTTGTGTTGATTTCAGGTCCATAAGTGAAGCTATAAGAATTAAGGAAAGTCAAGAAATAGTGGAGATTGTCATTCTGGAGATTCTCGCCCCGCGAGAGGAAGCTCGCCCCGCGAGAGTTTGAAGACCCGGGAAGACAGAGACCATCACGGCCTAGCCGTGATTCACATCACGGGGCGTGAAAGGAAGGTTCGCATCGCGAGACGTCCTTCGCGTCGCGAGTGTGTGAATTCCAGAAAAGTACCAAAGTCAGAGACCATCACGGCCTAGCCGTGATGTGTATCACGGCCGTGACCTAAAAGCCACACAAGTCAGAGACCATCACGGCCTAGCCGTGATGTGTATCACGGCCGTGACCCAAAATCCACACAAGGCAGAGAACATCACGGCCTGGCCGTGATTCACATCACGGGCCGTGAAAGGCGGGCTCGCGTCGCGAGACATCTTTCGCGTCGCTAGAGTTCGAATTCCATAAGTGCGCCAGAAACAGAAACCGTCACGGCCTGGCCGTGATGGCCGTCACGGCCGTGACGCGTGGCCTCCTTATAAATAGAGCAGATCAGAACAGAAAAAGAGGACTTTTTGGATCATAATTTTCAGAGATCTTTTGTAATCCTTATTCTGGGGCTGCGTCTCCTTTTCTTTTCTCTTAATTCTTAGGCTTAGGATGAATTCCGATTGTACGTGCGTCGTTGTTACGGACATGAGGAACTAATCCTCTTGTCTAAGGGATCGATGAAGCCACCCATGGCGGCATAGTGTTTATGTAATGTAACTCTCTCTCCTTAAATTCAATTATTGTTTTCCAATTCTGTTTTCATTGTGTCGATTATATGCTAGCGTGATCGACTAGTTAAACGTGTTGAGGCCTAGCGGCGATTCGCGTTTTAGAACTTGAATTGGGATCATCGGTCGAGTATTGCACGAGAGTGAGTAGGAGATCGGTGCAACCTATAGGGAACAAGAATTAATAGAATTCGAGATTAGGATTATGAGACCTAGTAAGTAATTAATCCAATCGTCGAATACGTCCT
This sequence comes from Sophora flavescens, assembly GCA_030762895.1. NCBI lineage: Eukaryota > Viridiplantae > Streptophyta > Magnoliopsida > Fabales > Fabaceae > Sophora > Sophora flavescens. The sequence continues at coordinate 20,104,217 of CM061063.1, read as the reverse complement.
AATGAGCACGGAAGTGGATTTAGGAGAATTTAGGGGTCCCGGTTGACATTAAAATTGAGCTTAGGGAGGAGAATATCATCACTTGGGAACTTTGCATGATTGGGTAGGTGGATTCGAAACCTTAGATGCTTTAAATTCCAGATTTCGTCACCATATCTTTGATTGTTTCGATTTGTTAATTTGATCCTAGTTTCTTTCCAACCACTTTCTCTACTTAACCAACTTATCGAATTTCTCGCGAAATTAGTCGAATTGGTAACCCAATCCTTGTGTTCGACCTCGGTAGACTCTTACCGTGTTTTTATTACTTGCGACGACCCGGTACACTTGCCGGAGTCACAACACACGACAGTGGATTTAGGAGATTAGTGCAACCTTATAGGGAACAAGAATTAATAGAATTCGAGATTAGGATTATGAGACCTAGTAAGTAATTAATCCAATCGTCGAATACGTCCTATTGAGCACGACAGTGGATATAGGAGAAATTGGGGGTCCCGGTTGACATTGTAATTGAACTTAGGGAGGAATTCATCATCACTTGGGTACTATACATGATTAGGTAGGTGGATTTGAAACCCTAGATACCTTAATTTCAGATTTTAATACCTTAGCTTTAGTTGATTCGTTATTTGAATTGCGATAATAATCTCTCTCTCTCTCTCAACCACCTTCTGTAACTTGACCAAACGTATCTGATTTCCCGCGGATTAGTCGAATTGGTAGCCCAATCCCTAAGTTCGACCTCGGTAATTACTTACCGTGTTTATTTTATTACTTGCGACGACCCGGTACACTTGCCAGTGACTCAACAAGTTTTTGGCGCCGTTGCCGGGGATTGGCACAACCAATTTTCCTAATTTTAGGGAATTTGATTATTTGGTTAAGTTATTTTTATTTTTATTTTTACTTATTTTTTTTAATTTTATTTACTATTATATCTCTCTCTACTTCTTTGATTCCACTTGGTCTTGCCTTGTTTTGTATGCGAGGTACACGAAGGAATGCTTCCGGGTTGCGAATATTGTAATGGAGACCATGACACTTGGAGCTGTCCGTTCTACTCCTCGCAAGAATATGTGGACTCATGCCATAATTTCTACGACAGCGTTCCCCAGGACAACTATCAGAGTCAGAATCAGTATTGGGGTTATATGAGGGGAGACCATCTGGGTTTCGCTTGGAGTAATGCTGGCGATGGTCTAGCTTGGCAACCACAACCTCAACAGAACTGGCAACAACAACCTCAACCGGATGGTGGAAGACAACCTTGGGAGTTGGCTCTTGAGAAGCTGAATGCGGCAGTTGAGAAGTTGGCAATCGATTCAAGCACAACCATTGATAAGTTGGCCACTCATACAGGGTCGGCAATTCAGAATCTAGAGATGCAGATTGCCCAACTCGCAAAGCAAATAAATGAACGTCTCCCAGAGACTCTCCCAGGTGATACCGAGAACAACCCTAAGAACCAATGTGATGCAACTAGTTCTCAGGAAGTTGAGGAAGAACTACCACATGTTGAGGAAGAGCAACCGGAGAAAGAGGAGTTGACAAGTGACAAGGCACCGGATCAAGGGGGTAGAGTTCAAAATGAAGATAAAGTGGTAGTGGACTCCACCATGCTTGCCAAGCAACCTGAAATTACTGCATTGGATAACTATGTTGGCTTACATGCATGTGTGGACATTGGTAAGTTAGACCCTCCCACTTGTCTGGCACACTTCCTCGAGAAAACACCATTTGACCCGAGAGGAAGCGAGTTCATAATTACAGAGATCAATGGAATTTTTCGCACACTAAGGCGGGTGGAATCATGGATAGAGTCGTATTGCTCCTGCAAGGGCCATTTCATAAACCATGGGATCCGGGTGGAGGATCTCACATGATAAGCATCTCTTGGCCCTTGTGCCACAGGCTATGGGATCCGGGTGGATGCGACTTGAGTCAGGCTCGGGACGTTAAACAAGCGCTACTTCGGAGGCAACCCAAGCTAGGTATCCTTTGGTTTTAGTTTCTGTCATTTTCATTTGTATTACTATTTAAAAAAAAAAACGTGATTCGCCACGCGAATCCACTGTGGCCACGCGAGACAGAAGCCCAGAATCTCAGAGGCTTGCCCACGTTTCTGTCTCGCGTCGTGAGGTATACTTTCGCCTCGCTATTCTGGGCTTCATCATCTGTTGGAATTCCAAATTCGTCTCGCGAGTGGTATCTCGCCTCGCGAATCTGCACCTAAGGTTTTAATTTGCAGGAGTTCTTCCAGGATGCTATGCAACAGAAGGGAGCCCGTGAGACCAATTGGATGAGGAGGCAACCATGGAAACTTGATCAGGGAGCACCCTCTCCTTTCCTCACTTTTGTTTTTGTTTTGGTTTGTGTTTTTTGTTTTTGTTTGTCACTCTTGAATAATTTGAGAAGATCAAGAGTATGTGTATGAATGTGTGTCGGCAAGCTTGTTGGATTTTAATTAAATTGAGCATAGATTGATTGCATGAATTATTTTGACCATTGATGATTTCCCCCTAGGTTCTGAAAATAGAAAATTGATCCCCATGTGAAAAATTGAAAATTGAACTTTGAGAATTTTATTGTGATTACTTGATTTATGATAAGTTTGGGGTGAGGGGGTGCACACACTAGGAATTGTATCTCGGTCAAACAATTTCAAAATGTCCAGGTGAGGATTTGAGCCTCCAACTCTATTTTTGATTGTGTGAATCACTTTTAAGTGCACTTTCCCGGATTTGCTTGAATCTCTTTATGGTTTGCATGATTATGTGTTGCATCAAATGATTTAGGCAATTTTCTTTGAATAACTACATGGGCTAAAAATGAACCATCCCTAATGCATGTTCCCTAGTTAGCCACATTGAGCCTAATTAGCCTATTGTTTCTTTATGACCCTATATTGTAAGCCAAAATCTGGAAAAACCATGTTAACCAAATCTCAGGATTAGGAGAGCATGGAAGTTTAGTGAGAAAAGGATTGTGAGAAACTAAGTTTGGGGTGGCTACAAGGTGATGTGCCATATTGGGGTGAGAAAAAGAAAAATAAAGGTTGAAACTCAAGGCAAAAGAAAAAAAAAAGAAAAAAACAAAAAAGTGGCCAAAAGAAAATGGGCAAGACAAAAAGATTAGCAAGGAAAAGGCGGTAGTCACCCGTGGCAAAAAGAAAAATGGAAAAAGTAATTTGAGTGGAATATGTGTCAAATGCTCATGCTCTCTTAGTTCCTAGGGACTTAAGCCGAGTATCCTTGAATATCCTACCTCCAGCCAGGCCCCATTTCAACCTTTAAAAGACCTTCTGATGTTGCATGCATGTTTTCGTGGGAACCATTTTTGAGATGAAAATCAAATTCATGGGAAGTGCTCTTGATATGTGAAATTGAGGGAAAAGTTGATAGCCTAGACGAATTTGAGCGAATGAGTGAAATTTTACATACCCTTGTGAGGAAGGCAATTGTTTGAAATTGGCGATCTTCCTTTTGTGTGTGACTCTGATCCTCAACTTAGATTAATGATTGCATGAATGATGAAGTTCTCAATTTTTTAAAGTAAATGAATGTGGGGATTACGTTGATGTAGGGGGGAAATCATTGGAGAAAAACTGTTTTGTTAAGATTGCATGAAATTTGTGCGAAATCGATTGAATCCCCTAGGCTTGCCAAGTCTTGAGTCTTTTTTGAGTTTTAGCTTGCTTGGGGACAAGCAAGGTTTAAGTTTGGGGTGTTTTGATAAGCCTCTGGCTTATCTAGTTTTATAACTAGATGGACTGTGGTTTTTGTGCAAATTATTCGAGTTCAATCTTGTTTTCGCCCAAATTTGGCCTTGTTTTATTCCTAAGTAGACTTTTACTCGTTCTAGGCGTTTTTAGTAGTTTTTAGTCTATTTTGAAAAGAATTACGCTTTTTGTGTCTTTTTATTGTTTCAGGTTAGAAGTGAAGCTCCGGGAGTCAAGGAAAGTCAAGAAGCAGTGGAAAAAGCACTTCTGGAGATACTCGCCGCGCGAGTGGATGCTCGCCTCGCGAGCCTGAACATCAGATAAAGCAGCAACAGTCATCACTCTGGTTCGCAATCTGAAATTAAAATATCCAAGGTCTCAAATCCACCTACCCAATCATGTATAGTACCCAAGTGATGATGAATTCCTCCCTAAGTTCAATTACAATGTCAACCGGGACCCCCAAATTCTCCTATATCCACTGTCGTGCTCAATAGGACGTATTCGACGATTGGATTAATTACTTACTAGGTCTCATAATCCTAATATCGAATTCTATTAATTCTTGTTCCCTATAAGGTTGCACTAATCTCCTAAATCCACTGTCGTGCTCATTATTCGATTAGTGATCCCAATCCAAGTTCTAAAACGCGAATCGCCGATCAGCCTCAAACACGTTTAACTAGTCAATCACGCAACACATATGATCAACGCAATCAAATCAGAATTGGAAAACATTCATTGAGAGAAGGGGAGAAAAACATACATCACATGAACACTATACCGCCATGGGCGGCTTCATTGATCCCTCGGACGAGGGGATTAGTTCCTCATGCCCGTGACAACGCACAAACAATCCGACATAATCTCCATAATAAAATAAGAAAAGAAAAGAGAAGGCAGACGCAGCTCCAGAAACAAGGATTCGTCCTAAAACTGATCTAAAAACAAGTGGATAAAACTTTTTTTTTCCTGATGTGAAACAACCTTTAAATAAGGATTCTGGTTCTCGGTTGCTCGCGGGGCGAACCATCTTTCGCGAGGCGAACATTAGTTTTGGCGCACTTTCAATTTTGGATTCTCGCGAGGCGAGAGTGTATTCGCGGGGCGAGTCTTCCAACTTCAATCTGTCACAGCCGTGACCTTCAACACGGCTAGGCCGTGATGGTCTCTGTCTTCCAGGGTCTTCAAACTCTCGTGGGGCGAGACTTCAATTCTAGGTTGTGACCTTCATTACGGCTAGGCCGTGATGGTCTCTAACTTCCAGGTCTTCATGATTCGCGAGGCGATCAGACTGTTCGCGGGGCGAACCAGAGTGATGACTGTTGCTGCTTTATCTGATGTTCAGGCTCGCGAGGCGAGCATCCACTCGCGCGCGTGAGTATCTTCAGAAGTTCTTTTTCCACTGCTTCTTGACTTTCCTTGACTCCCGGAGCTTCACTTCTAACCTGAAACAATAAAAAGACACAAAAAGCGTAATTCTATTCAAAATAGACTAAAAACTACTAAAAATGCCTAGAACGAGTAAAAGTCTACGTAGGAATAAAACAAGACCAAATTTGGGCGAAAACGAGATTGAACTCGAATAATTTGCACAAAAACCACAGTCCATCTAGTTATAAAACTAGATAACCCAGAGGCTTATCACTGTGCCTGCTGTTTGACACTCCTTACAAGTCCGGTAGACATCATAAGCATCTCTAAAAATGGTGGGCTAGTAGAACCCAGAATCTAGGACTTTTCTTGCAGTCCTCTGTGGCCCAAAGTGTCCCCCTACTTGAGAGGCATGAGAAAAGTGCAAAATAGACTCAATCTCATAGTCGGGGACACACCTCCTAATTACCTGATCACTGCCAAACTTCCAAAGGTACGGATCATCCCAAACATAGTACTTGGAATCACTCTTGAGTTTGTGGATCTGTGATCTAGTTGCACCTGCGGGAAAAACACCAGCCACAAGATAGTTAACAATGTCAGCAAACCAAGGAGTTACCCCATGCAGCTGTAGAAGCTGCTCATCAGGAAAGTCATCCTGGATGGGAGAAGGATCCTCATCCCTTGCTATTCTGCTCAAGTGATCAGCTACTAAATTTTCAGCTCCACTCTTGTCTTTTATCTCCACATTAAACTCTTAGAGCAACAGCATCCACCGAATCAATCTCGGCTTCTCTTCTGGTTTCTTCAACAGGTACTTCAGAGCTGCATGGCCAGTGAAAACAATAACCTTGGAACCTAGCAAATATGACCTAAACTTATCAAGAGCAAAAACAACAGCTAGAAGTTCCTTTTCAGTGGTGGTGTAATTAGACTGTGCAGCATCTAAAGTCCTAGAAGCATAATGAATGACATGTGCAGCCTTGCCCACCCTTTGAGCCAGGACCGCTCCCACAGCATAGTTAGAAGCATCACACATGAGCTCAAAAGGGAGGGTCCAGTCAGGGGGCTGGATGATGGGGGTAGAGGCCAATGCCCTTTTCAAGAAGTCAAATGCCCTTTTGCAGTTGTCATCAAAGTTGAACATGGCATCATTCTTCAGCAAGTTTGACAGAGGAAGAGCTATCTTGCTGAAGTCCTTAATGAAGCGCCTGTAGAAACCTGCATGACCAAGAAAAGAACGAATCTCGCGAACGCAAGATGGGTGAGGCAATGTAGAAATCACATCAATTTTAGCAGGATCTACTGAAATACCCTTTTCAGAAATGATATGCCCCAAAACAATCCCATGTTCAACCATAAAATGGCATTTTTCATAATCTAAAACAAGGTCAGTTTCAATGCATCTTTCTAAAACCAAATTCAGACTATGTAAGCATGCATCAAATGAGGAACCATATACAGTGAAATCATCCATGAACACTTCCATGCAATTTTCAATAAATTCAGTAAAAATGCTAATCATGCATCTCTGGAAACTGCCAGGAGCATTGCAAAGACCAAATGGCATCCTCCTGTAAGCAAACGTACCGAAGGGGCACGTGAAAGTGGTATTTTCCCAATCCTCTGGTGCAATATGGATCTGGAAGTAACCGGAAAAGCCATCAAGAAAACAGTAGTGGGATTTACCAGCCAACCGTTCGAGCATCTGATCGATGAACGGCAAAGGAAAGTGATCCTTTCGAGTGGCCTGGTTCAACCTCCTATAGTCAATACAGACTCGCCAGCTATTCTGGACTCTAGTGGGGACAAGCTCATTATTATCATTTCTTACCACTGTGAGGCCGGACTTCTTGGGTACAACTTGTACTGGACTCACCCAACTACTATCAGAGATGGGGTATATGATACCCGCATGCATAAGTTTTGTTACCTCCTTCTTTACAACATCCAGAATCAATGGATTAAGCCGCCTTTGGGGCTGCCTAACTGGTTTAGCCCCATCCTCCAACAGAATCCTATGCATACATCGGGAGGGGATAATTCCTGGGATGTCAGCCAAGGTCCACCCAATCGCCTTCTTGTGCTTCTTCAGAACCTCCAAGAGCTTAGCTTCCTGATCAGAGTCAAGGTTGGAGGAAATAATAACTGGAAATTTTTCATTCCCCTCCAAGTAAGCATACTTCAGATTCCCAGGAAGTGGCTTGAGCTCTAAGGAGGGTGGCTGCTCAATGGATGGTATATTTGGAGCAGCCCTGATGTCAAGAACTTCAGATGAACAGACAGCTTCACTCACACTATCACCCTGCAAAGTAGAATCAATCTCAGCACAAACAGCACAAGGGTTAGTGTTAGTACAGTCAGTACATGAATAAATATCATCAAAGCCAGAAACAAATGGAAAATCAGCAACCAAGTCATCATATGTGTCATCAATAATTTCAGAGAGCAACTCTATTTGAAAGACAGAGTGCTCTTCCAAGGGATGCTTCATAGCATCGAAGATGTTGAACTTTGCAACAATGTCACCAAACTCCATGGACATGGTTCCATCATCAACATCAATCTTTGTCTTTGCCGTCTTCATGAACGGTCTTCCCAGGATGATTGGTGATCTACTTGAATTTGTTTCCCCTGCCATGTCCAGGATGTAAAAGTCAGCAGGGAAAATCAACTCATCAACTTGTACCAGCACATCTTCTACCACTCCCATGGGGCGAGCATTGGTCCTGTTGGCCAACTGGATAGTGAGACCCGTGTGTTGCAAGGGACCAAGATCAAGGTTGTTGAAAACAGAGGTGGGCATTACATTTATGGAGGCTCCCAAATCCAACATGCAATTGTCGAATTTGCTGTCCCCAATGGTGCATGGAATAGCAAAAGTGCCTGGATCCTTGCACTTCTGTGGCAGTGCCTGAGTGAGGGCTGAAACTGTAACCTTCTCAGTAGCAAGTTTAGGCTGAATGAGGGCTGAAACATTTCACCCCAAATTGACTCTCTCATTGCCTTTCAACCTCCTCTTGTGTGTGCACAAATCCTTCAGAAACCTTGCATATTTTGGAACTTGCTTAATCACATCCAGAAGCGGAATGTTAACCGCCACCTTTCTGAACACATCTAGAATTTCTCTCTCCTTGTCTTACCCATCAATCTTCTTATTTTTCTGCACTCTTTGCGAGAAGGGGATCGGTGGCACATACACTTTCTCAGCTTCAACAACTACAGAAGGTCTCGTGGAGCGCGACATCAACAATTTCTTCATCTTTTTCAGAGGCTGCCTCGACAACTTTTCCAGATCTCAAAGAAATGGCACTCACATTAGGATTGGGGACATTGGGATTCACCACTGTTTGTGCAGGTAGTAGGTTTGATCCTTGAGCTTGCTGTATGGTATTCATGGAAGTGGCAAGCTGTCCAATATGTGTTTGCAAAGTATTAATACTAGCATCCGTTCATTCTTGAAACTGTCCAACACTTGTGTTTGCAAAGTATGAATACTAGCATTTGCTTGCTGCTGAAACTGGAGATTTTGTGCAGCCATTTGCTTGACCAAGTCTTCTAATGAAGGTCCAGAAGGTGCAGAAGTGGTCACTTGGGGAGGATTCTGTGGTGGTGCCATCGGTTGTTGTTGGGATGAGTTTCCATACCGAAGGTTTGGATGATTCCTCCAGTTGGGGCGGTACTTATTTGTGGAGAGGTCAGGAACACTGTACCGGTTCTGATTGTTGCCTTGATTATAGAGATTAGCTGCATAAGCTTGAGGCAAATCAGTGACTGACTCATCCTTCAGAATAGGGCATGCATCTGACAGGTGCTCAGGAGAAGTACAAATGCCACACAACCTTGCTGGTTGAACCTTATCCATTGCCAACTGCTTTACCAAAGAAGTGAGCTCATCAATTCTAGTCTCAAGGGCCTTGTTGGAAGAAGAGCTATGGACCTCATTCACACCCCTTGTCTCAACAGAATTGCTCCTGGTTGTGAACTGCTGGGAGTTTAGTCATATTTTCAATCAATTGCTTGGCAGCAGCTGGAGTCTTATCAACAAGTGCTCCCCCACTAGAAGCATCCAAAATGTTTCTATCCATCGGTAGTAACCCCTCATAAAAATAATGAATAAGGAGCTTCTCGAAAATCTGATGCTGAGGGCAACTGGATACCAACTGCTTGAATCTCTCCCAATACTCAGCTAATGACTCATTGCCTTGTCTGATGCCACATATTTCCTTCCTGATTGATGCAGCTCTGGAGGCAGGAAAGTATCTCTCTAAAAAGACCTTCTTCAAATCGTTCCAGGTGGTAACAGAGTTTGGCTCAAGATAGTACAGCCAATCCTTTGCAGCTCCTGTAGTGAGAACGGGATGGCTCTCAGCTTGATGTGATCCTCAGTTATTCCCTCTGGTCTCAAGGGTGTAGAGCAGACAACCTGGAATTCCTTCAGATACTTGTGCGGATCCTCACCTGCAAGACCACTAAACCTTGGCAACAAGCTGTCTTAATGTCCTTTGGTCACCCATGTTATCAAAAACAGTTTCAGAATTAGTATCACCACTAGTGCTAGCCTGAATTGCTCTACAGCGTGTGTGGAGTGTTCTTTCAATTTCAGGATCAAAATCACACAAGTCAGGGCAAGTAGACCTAGTAGCCAGACTAATTCAAAACAAAAACGAAAAAAAATGCGAAAATAACAAACAAGAGGTCCCCGGCAACGACGCCAATTTTTGACGCGCTGTCGCACACGGGTCAAAAAACGAGCAGTTTACAAAATTGTATTAGAGCGCGACAACTCGGGTATCGTCTCACAAGGACTCTTGAATTGTTATTCACCACAAAAATCAGTTTTGGGGGGGGGGGGGGGGGGGGATTTGGTTTGAAATACAATTGGAAGACAGAGCAATAAAAACAGAGCAATTTAAGAGATTATCAAATAAGCTAAGGACGATTAATCTACTGTTCTCGGTTTCCCAACCATCATCGGTTCATATAAATTCCAAGCCCTAAGCAGATTCTAATCCCCTTTCGGTTGTAGCAACAATTAACAAGCGAAATCGCTACTACGAGATATATGTTCCTAATTCCCGAATTATGCAAACGGGGTGAAGCTCCCATGGATTAAGCAAACACGATTGTACACACGCGAATTAAGCAAACGCGATTAAATATAGGAACATAACATCACCGAAATAAATCAACACAAATTCTATACAAACCTGAATTAAGCAAACAGAAATATATAGCGTAGTATTGAAAAGGGAAAAGCAAACAAAACGGAAATTACAGAACCTCAAGTGCGGTGGAAACCGATTACAGTAGACTAATCCAAGAGAATTAGTTCTCCATAAAAACGTAATACAACTAGAAAATATGTAAACAGTGGATAATCAGAAGTGTCTCCTAATCTGCCCAGAGCAGCAATTTATAACTTTCAGGATCTGCGCCCTCTCGCGAGGCGAACACTCACTCGCAAGGCGAATCTTATGAAGAAATCTGCAACGTTTGGACTTCTCGCGAGGCGAAGAATGGCTTGCGAGGCGTGGAATGGAAGATTCTTCTTATTACGCCCGTTATGAGTATCAGGGCCTGGGCGTGATGGCTTCTGGTCTTCCGGATCGCGAGGCGAGACATGGTTCGCGAGGCGACACAGAAAGGGTTGCATTTTATGGCACAGTCAGCCTTCAGGCTTGCGAGGCGAGATGAGGATTCGCGGGGCGAGACAGAGAGGATGACATTCTGCTGTTCAGGCTGGTCTTCAAGTTCGCAAGGCGAGTAGCCTCTCGCGGGGCGAATACTTCCAGGATTGCAATTTCCCCTGTTTCTTCATTCCCTTGACTCTAAGTTAACCTGAAAACAATGAAATAGTCATAAGTGCTTTATTTGACCCAAAACTGGCTAAATTAACCTAAAACTACTTAAACGACTCAAAATGTTGCTTGAGGACAATCGAGTCTAATTTGGGCGAAAACGAAATATAATTAGCACAAAACCATGGTCATACTAGCCATAAAACTAGATGAGTCAGAGGCTTATCATCCCTGGCAATGACATTGTCTCACCTCGTTCTTCTGATCTTTGTCCTTACTGCTCTGGATCTCTGAACTTTTGCGGCTTGCGATCCTGGCCTCGTAAGCATCCTCGTAGATTCTGCACTTGTTCACCAAGGTAGGGATGACTCGGATCTCCGGATAAGATATGGCATGCTTGCTTTCATCCCTCTACCAACCGCAGTCGTTGGAGTAACTCTGAAGGACACATTATCACCTTCCTGGAATTCGAGCGTCTTCCTCCTTTTGTCAAGGTAGCTCTTTTGCCTACTCTATGCCACTCTCATCTTTTCCTGAACCATCCCGATCCTTTCTTTTGTTTCCTGGACTATCTCCGGCCCTAGCACCACACTATCACTAGGTTCACTCCAACACAAGGGTGTCCTACATCTCCTCCTAACTACCAGACTGTTCTAGCACATAAGCTCTCAACAAGTCCTCTAAGGACTGGATGGTTCTCTCAGACTGACCATCAATCTGGAGGTGATAAGCTGAACTTAGCCTAAGCTTGGTTCCTAAAGCCTCTTGTAAACTGTTCCAAAACCTAGAAGTAAACCTCGGGTCTCTATCTGAAACTATGCTAGAAGGTACACCATATAGCCTTACTATCTCCCTGATGTACAGCTTAGCCAACTTTTCCAAAGAGTATCCCATGTTCATTGGGATAAAATGGGCGGACTTAGTCAGTCTATCCACGACAGCCCATATAGCCTCAAAACCAGCTAGAGTCCTAGGGAGTCCAGACACAAAATCCATGGAAATATTGTCCCACTTCCATTCTGGGATACTTAACGATTGTAACTTTCCTGATGGCTTCTAGTGTTCAATCTTAACCTCTTGGCACACTAAACAAGCATACACAAACTCAGTCACATCTTTCTTCATCCTAGGTCACCAAAACAAGCGTTTTAAGTCTTGATACATCTTAGTGGCACCTGGGTACACACTCAGTCCACTCCTATGTCCTTCTTCAAGGATCAACTTTCTAAGCCCTGGGACGTCTGGTATACAGACTCTATATTTGAACCTCAAGACTCCATCGCTTCCTTCCTTAAAACTAAGGTCTCTACCCTGTGCAAGCAACTCTCGCTGATCTAAGAGAAACTTGTCTAACTTCTGACCCTCTCTAATCTGATCCATCAAACTGTTGGTAACCTTCAAGGTTTTGATAAGCCTCTGGCTTATCTAGTTTTATGACTAGATGAACTAGGGTTTATGTGCCAATTTATTCGAGTTCACTCTCGTTTTCGCCCAAATTTACCTTGTTTTGTTCCTAAGTTGGACTTTGACTCGTTTTGCATCTTTTGTGTAGTTTTTAGGTTATTTTGAATAGAATTACGCTTGTGGTTGCTTTCGTTGTTTCAGGTCCATAAGTGAAGCTCTAAGAATTAAGGAAAGTCAAGAAATAGTGGAGATTGCCATTCTGGAGAATCTCGCCCCGCGAGAGTTTGAAGACTTGGAAGTCAGAGACCATCACGGCCTAGCCGTGATGTGTATCACGGCCGTGACCCAAAATCCACACAAGGCAGAGAGCATCACGGCTTGGCCGTGATTCACATCACGGGCCGTGACAAGAAGACTCGCGTCGCGAGGCATCCTTCGCGTCGCGAATGTTCAAATTCCAGAAGTGCGCCAGAAGCAGCAGCCGTCACGGCCTGGCCGTGATGGCCATCACGGCCGTGACGCGTGGCCTCCTTATAAATAGAGCAGATCAGAACAGAAAAGGGGGACTTTTGGATCATAACTGATTGTAGACCTTTTGTAATCCTTATTCTGGGGCTGCGTCCCCTCTTCTCTTCTCTTAATTCTTAGGCTTAGGATGAATTCCGATTGCTTGTCTATGAGCATGAGGAACTAATCCCCTCGTCCGAGGGAACGATGAAGCCACCCATGGCGATGTAAATCCGATATGATGTATGTCTTTCTCCTTAATTCAATTCTTGTTTTCTAATTCTGATTTGATTGTGTCAATTATATGCTAGCGTGATTGACTTGTTAACGTGATGAGGCTTAGTCAGCGATTCGCGTTTAGAACTTGAATTAGAATCATCGATCGAATATTGCACGAGAGTGAATAGGAGATCGGTGCAACCATATAGGGAACACGAATTAACAGAATTCGAGATTAGGGTTAAGAGACCTAGCATGTAATTAACTCAAATCATTGAATACGTCCTAATGAGCACGGAAGTGGATTTAGGAGAATTTAGGGGTCCCGGTTGACATTGTAATTGAATTTAGGGAGGGATTCATAATCACTTGGGTGTACATATTGGGTAGGTGGATTTGTGACCTTGGACATTTTAGTTTTCTGATTTTTAGTTAATTAGTTTATTTAGATTGTTAGTTGAATTTCGCTATTATTCTCTTTCTCTCAACCACCTTCTTCCGTAACTTGACCGAACATATCTGACTTCCCGCGGACTAGTCGAATTGGTACCCCAATCCTTGAGTTCGACCTCGGTATTTACTTGCCGTGTTTATTTTTTATTACTTGCGACGACCCGGTACACTTGCCGGAGTCACAACAAGTTTTTGGCGCCGTTGCCGGAGTCACAACAAGTTTTTGTAATCCTTATTCTGGGGCTGCGTCCCCTCTTCTCTTCTCTTAATTCTTAGGCTTAGGATGAATTCCGATTGCTTGTCTATGAGCATGAGGAACTAATCCCCTCGTCCGAGGGAACGATGAAGCCACCCATGGCGATGTAAATCCGATATGATGTATGTCTTTCTCCTTAATTCAATTCTTGTTTTCTAATTCTGATTTGATTGTGTCAATTATATGCTAGCGTGATTGACTTGTTAACGTGATGAGGCTTAGTCAGCGATTCGCGTTTAGAACTTGAATTAGAATCATCGATCGAATATTGCACGAGAGTGAATAGGAGATCGGTGCAACCATATAGGGAACACGAATTAACAGAATTCGAGATTAGGGTTAAGAGACCTAGCAAGTAATTAACTCAAATCATTGAATACGTCCTAATGAGCACGGAAGTGGATTTAGGAGAATTTAGGGGTCCCGGTTGACATTGTAATTGAATTTAGGGAGGGATTCATAATCACTTGGGTGTACATATTGGGTAGGTGGATTTGTGACCTTGGACATTTTAGTTTTCTGATTTTTAGTTAATTAGTTTATTTAGATTGTTAGTTGAATTTCGCTATTATTCTCTTTCTCTCAACCACCTTCTTCCGTAACTTGACCGAACATATCTGACTTCCCGCGGACTAGTCGAATTGGTACCCCAATCCTTGAGTTCGACCTCGGTATTTACTTGCCGTGTTTATTTTTTATTACTTGCGACGACCCGGTACACTTGCCGGAGTCACAACAAGTTTTTGGCGCCGTTGCCGGGGATTGGCACAACTAATTTTTCTGATTTTAGGGGAGTTTGATTATTTGGTTAAGTTATTTTTCTTTTATTTTTTAATTTTATTTTTATTTACCATTATCTCTCTACTTCTTTGATTCCACTTGGTCTTGCCTTGTTTTGTATGCGAGGTACACGAAGGAATGCTTCCGGGTTGCGAATATTGTGATGGGAACCATGACACTTGGAGTTGTCCATTCTACTTCCCTCAAGTATATGTGGAACCATGGCATAATGACAGCGTGCCCCAGAACAACTATCGAGTCGAATCGTGATTGGGGTTATATGAGTAGAGACCATCCGGATTTCACTTGGAGTAATGATGGCGGTGGTCTAGCCTGGCAGCCACAACCTCAACAAAATTGGCAACAACAACCTCAACAGAATTGGCAGCCACAACCTTGGGAGTTGGCTCTTGAGAGGGTAAATGCGGCAATGGATAAGTTGGCGAGTTCTATGGAGACATCATTTGAGAAGGCAAATGCGGCATTAGAGAAGTTGGGTCAGCTCGCAGAGCAACAAAATGAGCATCCCCCAGAGACTTTCCCAGTTGATACCGAAAAAGACCCTAAGAACCAATGCAATGCCACAACAACTAGAAGCAGTGGGGTGTTGGGATATGACTGGGATGTAACTAGTTCTCAGGGAGTTGAGGAAGAACTACCACATGTTGAGGAAGAACAACCGGAGGAAAAGGAATTGGCAAGTGTCATGGCCCCGAAACAACCACATGTTGAGGAAGAGCAACCTAAGGAAGAGGAGTTGGCAAAGGACAAGGCACTGGAGCAATAGGGTAGAGATCAAGATGAAGATAAAGTGGCGGAGGATTCCACCATGCTTGCCAAGCAACCTGATTTTGATGCGTTAAATAAATATGTTGGCTTGCATGCATATGTGGACACCGGTAAATTAGACCCTCCCACTTGTCTAGCACACTTCCTCGTGAAAACACCATTTGACCCGAGGGGAAGTGAGTTCATAATTGAAGAGGTCAATGGAGTTTTCACACACTGGCTGGGTGGAGTAGATAATAAGGTCATATTGCAGCTACGATCTCCACTCCAATTACCATTTGATCCGGGTGGAGGATTTGATATGATGAGCGTCCCTTGGCCTCTGTACCACAGACTATGGGATCCAGGTGGATGCTTCTTAATAAGTCAAGCTCGGGACGTTAAACAAGCGCTTCTTGGGAGGCAACCCAAGCTAGGTATCCCTCTCTTTTCCTAACTTTTGTTTTGTTTTGTTTTTTTTGTTTTGTTTTTGTTTGTCGCTCTTGAATAATTTGAGAAGATCAAGAGTTTTTGTATGAATGTCGTGTCGGCAAGCTTGTTGGATTTTGATTGAATTGAGCATAGATTGATTGCATGAATTATTTGACCATTGATGATTTCCCCCTAGGTTCTAATAATAGAAAAGCTTATCCCCACTTAAAAATTGAAAACTGAACTTTGAGAACTTTGTTGTGATTACTTGATTTATGATAAGTTTGGGGTGAGGGGGTGCACACACTAGGAATCGTATCTCGGTCAAACAATTTGCAAAATGTCCAGGTGAGGATTTGAGCCTCCAACTCTGTTTTTGAATGTGTGAATCACTGTTAAGTTGCACTTTCCCGAATTTGCTTGAATCTCTATATGGTTTGCATGTTTATGTGTTGCATCAAATGATTTAGGCAATTTTCTTTGAATTAACTACTTGGCCTAAAATGAACCGTCCCTAATGCATGTTCCCTAGTTAGCCAAATTGAGCCCAATTGACTTATTGTTTCTTGATGACCCTACATTACGAGCCAAATCTGAAAAACCATGTTAACCCAATCTTAGGATTAGGAGAGCATGGAAATAAGCAAGAGAAAGGTTGTGAGAAACTAAGTTTGGGGTGGCTACAAGGAGGTATGTCATTTTTGGGGTGAGAAAAAGAAAAATAAAGGTTGAAACCCAAGGCAAAAAAAAAAAAAAAAGAAGAAAACAAAAAAAAAATTGCCAAAGGAAAAGGGGCAGAACAAAAAGATTAGCAAGGAAAAGGCTGTAGTCACCCGAGCCCAAATGAAAAATGGAAAAAGGAACTTGAGTGGAAAAAGTGTCAAAATGCTCATGCTCTCTTAGTTCCTAGGGACTTAAGCCTAAATGTCCTTCAATATCATACCCTGAGCCAGGCCCCATTACAACCTTTAAAAGACCTTCTGATGTTGCATACATGTTTTCGTGGGAACTATTTTTGAGATGAAAATCAAATTCATGGGAAGTGCTCTTGATATGTGAAATTGAGTGAAAAGTTGATAACCTTGACAAACTTGAGCGAACGAGTGAAATTTTAAATGCCCTTGTGAGGAAGGCAATTGTTTGAGATAGGTGATCTTCCTTTGTGTGTATCTCTGAGCCTCAACTTAGAGTAATGATGGCATGAACGATAAATTCTCAACTGTTTAAGTAGATGAATGTGGGGATTACATTTATGTAGGGGGGAGATCATTGGAGAAAAACTGTTTTGATTGCATTAAATTTGTGCGAATTCGATTGATTCCTTTAGTCTTGCCAAGTCTTGAGTCGTTTTTGAGTTTTAAGCTTGCTTGGGGACAAGCAAGGTTTAAGTTTGGGGTATTTGATAAGCCTCTGGCTTATCTAGTTTTATGACTAGATGAACTAGGGTTTATGTGCCAATTTATTCGAGTTCACTCTCGTTTTCGCCCAAATTTACCTTGTTTTGTTCCTAAGTTGGACTTTGACTCGTTTTGCATCTTTTGTGTAGTTTTTAGGTTATTTTGAATAGAATTACGCTTGTGGTTGCTTTCGTTGTTTCAGGTCCATAAGTGAAGCTCTAAGAATTAAGGAAAGTCAAGAAATAGTGGAGATTGCCATTCTGGAGAATCTCGCCCCGCGAGAGTTTGAAGACTTGGAAGTCAGAGACCATCACGGCCTAGCCGTGATGTGTATCACGGCCGTGACCCAAAATCCACACAAGGCAGAGAGCATCACGGCTTGGCCGTGATTCACATCACGGGCCGTGACAAGAAGACTCGCGTCGCGAGGCATCCTTCGCGTCGCGAATGTTCAAATTCCAGAAGTGCGCCAGAAGCAGCAGCCGTCACGGCCTGGCCGTGATGGCCATCACGGCCGTGACGCGTGGCCTCCTTATAAATAGAGCAGATCAGAACAGAAAAGGGGGACTTTTGGATCAGAACTGATTGTAGACCTTTTGTAATCCTTATTCTGGGGCTGCGTCCCCTCTTCTCTTCTCTTAATTCTTAGGCTTAGGATGAATTCCGATTGCTTGTCTATGAGCATGAGGAACTAATCCCCTCGTCCGAGGGAACGATGAAGCCACCCATGGCGATGTAAATCCGATATGATGTATGTCTTTCTCCTTAATTCAATTCTTGTTTTCTAATTCTGATTTGATTGTGTCAATTATATGCTAGCGTGATTGACTTGTTAACGTGATGAGGCTTAGTCAGCGATTCGCGTTTAGAACTTGAATTAGAATCATCGATCGAATATTGCACGAGAGTGAATAGGAGATCGGTGCAACCATATAGGGAACACGAATTAACAGAATTCAAGATTAGGGTTAAGAGACCTAGCAAGTAATTAACTCAAATCATTGAATACGTCCTAATGAGCACGGAAGTGGATTTAGGAGAATTTAGGGGTCCCGGTTGACATTGTAATTGAATTTAGGGAGGGATTCATAATCACTTGGGTGTACATATTGGGTAGGTGGATTTGTGACCTTGGACATTTTAGTTTTCTGATTTTTAGTTAATTAGTTTATTTAGATTGTTAGTTGAATTTCGCTATTATTCTCTTTCTCTCAACCACCTTCTTCCGTAACTTGACCGAACATATCTGACTTCCCGCGGACTAGTCGAATTGGTACCCCAATCCTTGAGTTCGACCTCGGTATTTACTTGCCGTGTTTATTTTTTATTACTTGCGACGACCCGGTACACTTGCCGGAGTCACAACAGGTTTCAAGCCTAATGTGGGGTGATTTCCCAAGCTAAACTCATGTATCTAAATTCCTCAATTAGATCCATCTCCCTAACCATCAAAGCGGAGGTGTGCAAGGTTTTTCTACTTAAGGCATCGGCCACTACATTGGCCTTTCCTAGGTGGTAGGTTAGATCAAACTCATAATCCTTTAAAAAATTCCAACCACCTACGCTTCCTCACATTCAGCTCCTTTTGATTAAAGAGATACCTCAGACTCTTATGATCACTAAAGACTTCAAACTTCACTCCATACAGGTAATGCCTCCAAATCTTTAAGGAAAACACCACAGCTCCTAACTCTAGATCATGGGTAGGGTAGTTCCTCTCAAGGGTTTTCAATTGCCTAGAAGCATAAGCCACTACCTTACAACTTGCATCAACACTCCACTCAAAACTTGCTTGGAAGCATCGCAATATACTACGAAAGGTTTACTAGGATTGGGCAACACTAAAACTGGTGCTGATGTCAACCTATTCTTAAGGGTTTGGAAACTCTCTTCACACTTAGAGTCCCACACAAACAGATGTCCCTTCTTAGTGAGACGGGTTAAGGGTAAGGCTAACTCAGAAACCTTCTGTGAACCGCCTATAGTACCCTGCTAAACCCAAGAAACTCCTAATTTCGGTCACTGACTTTGGTGCTTCATATTGGAGCACCGTCTCAACCTTAGCCGGATCGACAACTATCCCACCTTTTGAGATCACGTGACCTAAAAAACTAACCTCTTCTAACCAAAACTCGCACTTACAAACCCAATATCAGTACCAATCTTTTAGGGCCATAATTGTGAGGTTCAAGCCTGATGTATAAGATCCATTTCCTCCCTGGTCCAAAGTTTTAATAGATGGCTTGTAAAGTGTTCAGACCAAAAAGGGGAAGAAACAAAGGAAAGTTTGCCTCTTCAAATGATTTATTTTTAAAATTAAATTCCTCTTCAAATGGTTAAATTTTAAACAAACGGAAAGAACAAATTATTGTAATAACTTAATCATGCATATGATCCCAATTTACAAAACTTAACAAACAGCATAAAACTCCAATCAGAACATAGAAAACTAGAATTAGTAGGCCCAACTGCAATTCCACCCCAATTCTAGGCACCAAACTGCACATATACTCTCAGTGGATTATTGAGAATTTGATTTTTGTTTGAGCCCAATCAGGTCATATATGCAGTCGACTTGATCTAGTGGGATAAGACTTTGGTTGTTGCTGTTGTTGTAGCTACAAGTATAGGAATGTTCTTACTATATTTTTAATCTTCTTGTATTTACATTTGAATTATAGAATTCTACAGTGCTGAGGAAACAAGAGAATCTAAAGGAAAATGACAGGAGGAGAAAACAAGAGAGCGAGAGAGAATGTAGAGAAACTAGATCTGGAAACTGAAACTGAATGAACTGATTCTGAACCCTCAGGTTCTGGCACATATTCTAGATTCTAGAACAGACTCTATAATAGTCACTAAGTACTCCAACTGAATCATACAGCTGGGGTCAGCTGTTACCA
Organism: Sophora flavescens; assembly: GCA_030762895.1. Taxonomy (NCBI): domain Eukaryota; kingdom Viridiplantae; phylum Streptophyta; class Magnoliopsida; order Fabales; family Fabaceae; genus Sophora; species Sophora flavescens. The sequence goes on along the minus strand of CM061063.1, from coordinate 20,084,202 downwards.
CATCAGCATCACGTAAGTTGGAGTATTTCTATACTCTAGTATTGAATTGCAAAATTTTCATAGGATTATTTGTTTTCTCATTATATTTTCTTTTCTAATAACATACTAAGAGGAGGCGACCATATCGAATCTTTTCTAATGACAAATTATCTTTCTTACTAGAGAAGATAGAATTTTTTTTTTTAAAAAAAATCCTTATTGTAATCAAGTTTTTACAATTAATTTTTATGGAAACTCCAACTTTCAATTAAAATTGGTAAAGAAAAATCTTATGTTTACTATGATAAAATGCATCTCACCTCTGTAAACGTCTTCGTAGCATATAACGCAAGTATGCATCGGTCTTGGCGGGGCTGATTCCCATGTACTTGCACATATTGACTAATCGTGGCCTATAAGCAGTAAAGATAAGGAATAAGTCATGATGCCACTCACAACCGAGACAAACAAAGATATTGAAGCCAAACAAAGTTAAGAGACCAACCTGGTTATATTATCTAGAGTAAGTTCATCATTAAATAACTTAGCAAAGCCCAAAATTTCCTCATTATTGACACGTGAACCTCTTCTAATCTGCAGAAAGAAAAGGAGGGGGGCAAACGACAAACTAAACAAAAGCATTGAGCAGAAAGCTTGATAAGGAGTTTTTTAAACTGAAATTTTAACCATGTTTGCTGATAACATGTAAAATGAACTTTGCTGATAACAGAGTATGTTGGTTTGTGAATTTATACAAGAAAACACACACACAAACATGCAGTGCCTGTCCTCAGCAAACTGAGCAATTATTATGTCATTTCCTTCCATGTGTTTCTTGAAACAAACCTGATGAGATTCTGCATATAATGTTTGTTGTAATTTAGTATATTAGTATATATGAAATGTTTTTTCTTCATATAAAACCCCCAAACCCCTCAATTAAAATTTAAAAAAAAACCCAAAATTCTAGAGATCAGGTGAAAGAATTCCAACCAAACATTAACAATTTCAAAAATAATAGCACATTCAAGCATATAGAGAATCACAAACAGGTGAAAGAAGTGAAAATGAGACCAAAGAAAAAAGAGGAGACAAACAAGAAAGGGAACCAGATCTAAAGCAACATGCAACCCCAAAAAGAATGTCAGCAATTTTTATCTCTGATACATGTGTCAAAGTAAAATATTTAACCACAATATCTAAAATGAACTTTATCTGGAGCAGAGATAAGAGAGAGATGAGTGGTGCGGTTACCTGGAGCAGAGATTGAGGAGAAATGAGTGGTGCGCATGGAGGAGAGAGAGCTGAAAGGTGGCGCGTGGAGGAGATGAACAGTGAACGCGGTGGCCAAACGGAGGCGCACGAAGAGGGTTCAGATGCGGCGGTTTTCGGGGGTTTCAGACTTGGGTATTTCTCTACGAAGTCAGTCAGAGTGAAGGTAGGCAGAAACTGAGAATGGAAGGATGAAACGCGCGCGGGGTAGAAAATTAACAAACACCTAAGGTAGCGTTTCTAATTTTAAACGCTATCTAAAGTTGATTTTATTTTATTTATTTATTGCAATTTAGAAAAGATAGTGTTTCCGTGTGGAACCGCTATCTTAGGTGGTTAGTTAAGATAGCGCTTCCTAAAGGAAACGCTATCTTTTCCTGCAGCTTCACTTTCAATAGTGGTTCCTTAAGGAAACGCTATCTTAGGTGATACCTAAGATAGCGTTTCCTTAAGGAACCGCTATTAAAAGTCCCCTCATCACTTTTAATAGCATTTCCGCACGGAAATGTTATAAAAGGTGTGCTATTAAAAGTCTAACCAGTTGTAGTGGGTGCAGTATCATTGGATACGAGATGCGCTAGAGATGAAGGCATTTTCACTTGAAAAGATTCATACTGATGGAAATGGTTCGGATATGATGACAAAGACCTTGCCTATGACAAAGTTGATTTGCTGCAGAAAGAGGCGGGCTTGGTCGAGCAGTATCTTCCCACTTGAGTCGTGAGGGGGAGATTTGTTGGGTGGGTCACTCCTAAGTGGGTCTCACATTATTTTAAAAAGGAAAAAAATACAAAAAGTTGTAATGACCCAAGCCCAAGTGGTATTTGAAAAAAGGGTTTGAATAAAAGAAAGAAAGTAAGTGTGTGTGTGTGGCTACAGTAAGTGAAGCAAAAGAAAAAGAAAGAGAATCGAGAGAGAGAGAGAGAGAGAGGAGAACAGCGCCAGAGAAGAAGGAAAATGTAGGGACTTTATTCTCTTCATCAGATGAGTAAACTACTTCCATTATTTATAGTGGAAGTTTTGCTGGACTTGATCCCGTGGTTTTTATCCCTACACCGGGGAGTTTTCCACGTTAAAAATTTGTGGTGTCATTGCTATTTATTTTTGTGCAATTGATATTATCCCGTGGAAGAATATTTTTGTTGTGCCTGTTTATTTGCACAGGTGAAGGGAAAAAAATATTTGCTTCATTAGAGATTGTTATCTCTGGATTTTTCCCAACAGCAAGTACCTCTGTCAGTGCTGCTCTTTGAGCCCTAGGACTTGTCCTGACCCTGGTGAGCCCCAGGGGCCTAACTCACCTAAGGCTTTGTTTGTGAGTTTTGTTTTGGAGGGGAAGTAACGGAAAAGGAAGGTTTGTGAGAATATCTCCCTTGTTTGTGAGTTTAAAAATTTGGAGTGTAAGGTTTTGAGGATTTTAGAAAACCCCCCAAACCCCTCCTCACCCCAATTTTTTGGTTTACCCCAATTTGGGAATTTTTTGGGGGAAAATAATTAAATTACTAATTTACCCTCCCAGTCATTACTAATTTGCATTAATATTTTTTTTGAAAGGTGTATTAATATTATTTTAAAAATATTACTTATGTTAATTTTTTAAAATAAGGGTAAGATTGTAAAAATATGTTATAAACCTCCATTTACTTCTCCTCATACAATATGCACTCACAAACAAACAGAGGGATAATACTCTCCTTCCCCTCCCTCCCCTTCCTTCCACTTTGATCCTCTCTCTTTCCTTCCCCTCCAAACTTACAAACAAAGCCTAAACTTTTATTCATAAAAAAATAGAAATAGTTTTATGTTTAGATATATTTATTAAAAATATTTTTTAAAATTGTGTAACAAATATGTTTTTATGTAGTAAATTTTAGTTATTTATATACTTTAATAATATTTATTTAACGATTAGATTGGTGAAATAAAAAGATACTGTTGATTTTAAAAAATTTTAAAAATTTAATAAACTTGAAGCTTCTAATTTATCTAAAACTTTTTTTCATAATTTAATCAAATTTATCGGTCATATCATACCAAATATAGATTTTATTTTTCCTGTTTCCATACACCTTTAATATTTGCCAAAGCCACTCTAAATGAGTGCACTGAACTTCATAGTATTTCCTAATCACAGGAGTTCAAATCCTTTATCAAACAGATTAAGCTCCTCTAAAGTAACAAAGTAAGGATATATTCATAATTGATTATATTATTTTTATCAGTCTACCATTGATTAGTTAAAGTGATTTATGAATCATTTGTATGGAAATTTTGTTTATGTGTCATCTTCTCATACAATGCAATGACTTATTGAGTACACTTCTTAGACCCTTAATATTTTGGGTAAGTTTTAAGAGTATTTGAGATTATGAATAACAGCTTAGTTTGTGTACATTTTACTTAAATTTATTATTTATTATTTGATTCAATTTCAAATTTCAAATTTCAAATTTTCCATTTAATACTTGCATTGTTACATTGTTACAGCTAGTGGAAATAATGTAATATACGGGAACGTTTTACGTCAGTTGACCATATGTTTGACGTTAAAAATGAGGCGGTGGCAGTTTTGTAAATATTAAATAACTATTTGCGTCAGTTGTTTAATGAACTGACGTTAAAAGTGTTTTGCAAGAATTATTAACTTTTAACGTCAGTTGTTTATAAAACTGACGTTAGAAGTATGATTTTTACTTCAGTTAAATAAATAACTGACGTAAATAATCAACTCATTCCTATCTTTCTTTCGTTGTCATCTCCCTGTTGTCACTCTTAACGCAGATCATCACTCCATATATAGTGCAGTTTATTTCTAATCTTTTTTTGAAAAAAGTTTATTTTTAATCTTAATTAATTAGCTTGAATTAGTAAACAAATTCTTGTGCAAATTAAAATAAATAAACACTTAACATAAAACAAGTTATATATGTATAATCAAATCGTATCTCATTGAAGCGATTCATAAGTTACAATTACATGATTAAAAGATAAAAAATTTCCGCAAGATAGCACTAAAATATAAAAAAGTTTCTGCTTCAACATCATTTTCTTCTCGATCCTGTCCTCGAAAACTCCAATATTGAATGCATCTCCTCCCTTACTTGAAGTCCTTGATGCTCCATCTGAATCCACAATCAATTTGGAGCCAAAGCAGAGTGAAGGGTGCACTCGATCTGTTTCAGCAATATTCTTGGAACAGCCACTTGGTTCCAAAGCTGAGGTTTTGGAACTGTAGCTGCTGATTCTCCAGAAGGATGATGGTGTATGCAATTCACATAATGCGATTTACACACCCTTATCACCCATGTAATGTGATTTACTCAAACTCAGAAGTTGTTTGACCATTAAGACAAAGACCTTTAAGTCTAGGTATAGGAAGAAAGAGTGATGAAGTTAGTCTCCATGGTAGAGCCATATTGTGAAGCAGAAAAATTAAAGGAAGGAAGGAAGCTATTTGTAGGAGGAGGGGATGAAGTTACTAGGCATCGTAAGTTGCTAAAAAATTAAATTGATCATCAAGAGCATTAGGTTCCAAGGTGCATTGGGAGTTGGCAATCATATATTATAAACGTGCAGAAAAGAAAACACCCGAAGGAATAGGAAGAAATAGACCTTTAAGTCTAGGTATAAACTTAGTGCTCATAAAGAGGATTATAGGTTACAATGTGCATGGGTAAGTAGCACAGCAGTAATGGGTAATTTAGTATCAGAGTAGTCAAGGGAATGAATGCTTTTGCAGAAACTTATACACTTTTAACGTCAGTTGTTGAATAAAACTGACGTTAAAAGTGTTTTTAAAATAAAAAATATTTATTTTTAACGTCAGTTGTTTATACAATTGACGTTAAAAGTGTGATTTTTTCTTCAGTTAAATAAATAGCTGACGTAAATAATACTATGTCCCTATCTGAAATGCCCTGTTGTCACTCTTAACACAGGTCTCAGAGCCATTTTGTGAAGGAATAGAAATATAGAGGAAAAGAAGAGGCAGATACATGGATCGATACTGAAATAATGGTACTTTATATAGAGAATGATTTTTACTCAACACATTTAACGTCAGTTGTATTCAACAACTGAGGTTAAAAGTGTTTTTAAAAAAAATAATATTAATATTTATCGTCAGTTGTTTAATACGACTGACGTTAAACAATTACTTTTAACGTCAGTTGTTTAATACAACTGACGTTAAATGTTGTTTTATTTTTTGCTTTTTGATTATAACGTTTACACCCGCGCGCCTTCTGCACTTCGCTCTGTACGTACGTCACTTTTCTATTTTCATCACGCTCAACCCTAGATCACTCTCAACCCTCACTCTCACTCTCACCCAGCATAGAACCCTAATCGCGAGCTCATCTCCACCGCAACCACCGCGAGGGCTTCTTCGCCACCACCGTGAGGTACACTATTAACTCTAACTCTGTCTTTCCATTCATTCTTTGCAATAAATTGACATCTCTCTTTCCCCTTCCCGCGCACTAACTCTCCTTGTCCCTCTGCTCTCAGTAACCACATCGAACGTTGGCCACCACTCGAGCGATTCCTCCCAACCACCACGCGAGCACCTATTTCTGGTGAGTATTTAGGGCACATTTTTGTATTTTTGGTTTTGAGTGTATGTTGAAACTGTAGTCTCGATGAGTTGAAACTTGAAACCGTGAGTTTGAGTTGTTTGGAATGTACGTCTCTATTTTTGGTTTTGAGTGCATGTTGCTCTGCTGGTTGATCTGTCACGGCCGTGATGCTCATCACGGCTAGGCCGTGATCAGTTCTGCCTGTGATGGCATGGTCTGGTTCAGTTGGCACGTTACGGCCGTGATGGACATCACTCCAAGACCGTGACCAGTGCTTGGCAATCTTCAAAAACTATAGTTTTCAATCTCCCGTATTGTCCTTATATTGGATATATGTTTTGTATGTCTACAGGACCTATCTAGTTATGGATCGTAGTTGGATGGTTTGTAAGCGTACTAGTGCTGAGTATTTGAAGGGGGTGGGAGAATTTATAGAATTTGCTCAAAGGAATGTTCCTAATAGTAATGGAATGTTCTGTTGTCCTTGTGTCAAGTGTTTGAATACGAGGAAATGTACGGTGAAGGATATACGTACTCATTTGATTTGTGAAGGGATTTGCTTGAGTTATACAAGATGGATATGGCATGGTGATGTGTTGTTGAGTAGTACGGCGAGTGTCTCCCAAAGTGAGGACGTTGACGTAGATATGGAGGATGATCGAGTAGAGGACATGATCCGTGATATTGGACAAGAATCTTTTCATCGAGCTCATGTGTATGATAGGTTGTGCGGTGATGCGGATAAGCCTTTATATCCAGGGTGTACTACTCATACACGGTTGTCGGTGGTGCTAAAATTGGTTTGTGTGAAGGCAAGAAATGGTTGGACCGATAAAAGCTTCACGGAATTGCTTGAAGTGTTGAAAGACTTGCTTCCGGAGGACAACACATTGCCTGACTGGTCGCGCTGTCGCGCACGCGCCAAAAAGCGAGCGGTTTGTAAAAATGTAGTTTAGGGAGCGACAACTCGGATATCGTCTCACAAGGACTCTTGGGTTGTTGTTATTAACACAAAATCAGTTTTGGGGGGTTGGATATGAAATGAAATAAAGAAACAAAACAGAAAACAGAGCAGTAAAAACGAAGCAGTTTAAATGATTACCAAATAAACTAAAGCGATTAACCTACTGTTCTCGGTTTCCCACTATCATCGATTTATATAATTCCATGCCCTAAGCAGATTCTAAACCCTTTTCGATTGTAGCATCAATTAACAAGCGAAATCAATACTACCAGATATATGTTCCTATTCCCGAATTAAGCAAACGGGGTTAAGCCCTTCGTGAACTAAGCGAACACGAATTGAACACGCGCGAATTAAGCAAACGCGATTAAGTATAGGAACATAACATCACAGAAATAAATCAACACAACACTATACACTCCTGAATTAAGCAAACAGAAATATATAGCATAGCAATGAAATGGGAAAAGCATACAAAACAGGAATTACAAGAACCTCAAGTGTAGTGGAAATCGATTACAGTAGACTAATCAAGGAGACTAGCTCTCAATTCCTAATTTCGTAACTATCTAAACTAAAAAGAAAACAAGAGATAAGAAGAAGATCCTCTCCTCTGTCCTAAAACAGACTTATATACAGCTTCTAGTTTCCGTGGGCTCGCGAGGCGAACACTATCTTGCGACACGAATCTCTGTAACGTTTGGTCTTCTCGCGAGGCGAAGTACGGCTCGCGTGGCGAAGAATGGAAAAGTCATGGCTTCTGGTCTTCAGTCTCGCGAGGCGAGTAATGGATTCGCGGGGCGAGACAGAAAGGATTGCAAATTCTGAACACACACGCTTCAGGTTCGCGAGGCGAATGCCTTCTCGCGGGGCGAAAGATCCAGAATTATTTCACTTTATTAACCTGAAAACAAGAAATAGAATAAGTGCTTTATTCGACTCTAAATAAACTAAATTAACCTAAAAATACTTTACAGACTCAAAATGCTGCTTAAAGACAATCAAGTCTAATTTGGGCGAAAATGATATATAATTAGCACAAAACCACGGTCATACTAGTCATAAAACTAGATGAGCCAGCGGCTGATCAAAATACCCCAAACTTAAACTTTGCTTGTCCCCAAGTAAACTAAAACTCAAAAACTCAAAAAGACTCAAGACATGGCAAGCTTAAGGATTCAATCAACTTTGCGCAGATTTCAAGCAATTTAACAAAATAATTTTTTTCTTCAATGTTCCCCCCTTTCAAACAAAGCAATCCCCACATGCATTCACTCTAAACAATTGAGAATTTCATCATTCAAGCAATCAGTAATCTAAGCAAGGGATCCAAGTTACACACAAAAGGGAGATCACCAAATTCAAACAATCGCCTTCCTCACAAGGGAGTTTAGTGTTTCACTCAATCGCTCAGTTTGTCTAGGCTAACAACATTTCACTCAATTTCACTTTTAAGAACACTTCCCATGAATTTGATTTTCATCTCAAAATGATTCCCACAGAAAACATGCATGCAACATCAAAAGGTCTTTTACGGTTGTAATGGGGCCTGGCTAAGGGTAGGATATACAAGGGTACTAGGCTGAAGTCCCTAGGAACTAAGAGAGCATTAGCATTTGATACTTTGAATTTCTACTCAGATTCCTTTCTTCATTTTTCTTTATGCTTTGGGTGACTACAACCATTTCTTCTAATACTTTTATTTTTATCATTTTTACACTTTTCTTTTTTTTCTCTTTTTTTTTCTTTTTTTTTTCTTTTTTTTTTTGTTTTCTGCTTTTTTTTTAAAATTTTTTTTTCCAACCCCAAACAACACATTACACCTTGTAGCCACCCCAAACTTAGTTTCTTGCAACCATTCTCTTGTTAATATTCCATGCTCTCCTAATCCTAAGATTGGGTTAACATGGTTTTTCAGATTTAGGCTCATAACATAAGGTTATCAAGAATTAATAGGCTAATTAGGCTCAATGGGGCTAACTAGGGAACATGCATTAGGGATGATTATTTTTAGGCTAGGTAGTTATTTACAAAGAAAATGCCTAAATCATCTGAAGCAAACACATAAACATGCAAACCATAAAGAGATTCAAGCAAATTCGGGAAAGTGTAACTTGAAAGTGATTCTCACAATTAAAAACATACTGGAGGCTCAAATCCTCACCTGGACATTTTTGCAAATTGTTTGACAGAGATTCTATCCCTAGTGTGTGCTTCCCATCACCCCAAACTTATCATAAATCATGCAATCACAACAAAATATCTCAAAGTTCAGTTTTCAATTTCATATGGGGATCAATTTTCAAAAAAAAAATTCAACCTAGGGGAATCATCAATAGTCAACACATAACATGCATTCCATCTATGCAAAATTCAATCAAAACCCAATCAAACCAACACAAGACTCAACACACATACTCCTGATCTTCTCAAATTATTCAGGAGCTAAAAGAAAACAAAACAAAAATAAAGCAAAGCAAAGCAATTAAAAAGAGTAGGGTTCAGAAAAACTCATGGGGGCGGTTCCACCAGGATCCCACTGTCTGTGATACAGTGGCCACGGAATGCCCAAAGTACGATATGATCCTCCCGGATCCCATGGCCTACAGCATAAGTATGAGAGCAGGTGCCTGATAATCATGGTAACTCCGCCAAGTGCGGCGGACTTCTCACTCCCTATCAAGTCACAGATGACTTCCTTGTCAACCTTGTCAATAAAGTCCTCCCAATAGAAGTGGGGTTCAACCTCTTGAACTGGCCATGGTGCAAAATCTAGCGGCTTGAACTCCATCACTGGTGGTTCCACAGTGGGAGGTGACAGATAGGTAGGGAGTGTTACTGGTGCTGCTTCAACTTCTGCACGTTCTTCATTCACTGCACTATCAAATCCATCACCTGTTAAACCTGCAGAAATCTCAGCACACACCACAGAAAGGTTAGTGTTAGTACAGTCAGTAGATATAGTACAATAAACTGAATCAGTAAAGGTCTGAATGTCTGGAAATTCAGCACACAGTTCATCCATCCCATCACTCTCAACACATGCATTTGAATTAATTGAATCATCTACTTCCAAGGGTTCTTCATCATCCTCAAGCACGGTGAAGCAGATGTCCTCCTGATCCTCATTCTCTATGTTAACAGGTCCCTCAACCTCATGCGTCTCGTGTTCCATATGGACGTTTTGCTCCTTATACCTTTCAAAACATGCTACACACGAAGCAAATTCATGACAATCAACACATGAATTATAATAGATAGAATCAGGGGAGGTATGAATATCTGGAGATTCAACACACAGATCATCAACAGAAGTACTCTTGACATCATTATCAAAATTATCCTCAGAAGTATTGTCAAGAATAACTGCTTGTGAATCTGTATGTGCTTCAAGGGGACGTTGAGTTTGCAGTGCAGCCGAGGTGGAGACAATCTGATCAATTTGAATGGCCAACTTCTGAGATTCAACTTCTATCCTCTGTTGGCTTTGATCCATTTGAATGGCCATCTTCTGAAAATCAGCTTCTATCCTCTGTTGGGATTCAAGATTTTGCTCTGCCATCCATTGAGTGTTCTCGGCCATTTGTTGTATCATTTCTTCCAGACTGAGTTGGCATATTGTGAGGTGAGGCTGATATTGTAGCTCGCGTGTCGTTTGATTCACCAAAGATGCTATCTCATCCAAGATGCCCTGTCCTCCATGTTGGCTATGATAGAAAGGTTGCTCCTCATTCACTCCAATCATGTTAAAACCACTGCTAAACTCATAACTTCCAGCAAAGTTAGGATAATTTATGCATGGTGGTGGCTCATAATAAACATTGGGCATATAACCATACATGTAATTATCCATGAGAAATACTAATATTCACAATCACAATCTGAAGTCCTTTATAAAGCGCCTGTAGAAACCTGCATGTCCAAGAAAAGAACGGATCTCGCGTACGCAAGATGGGTAAGGCAATGAAGAAATCACATTTATTTTTGCAGGATCTACAGAAATACCCTCTTTGGAAATTACATGACCCAAAACTATCCCCTGTTCTACCATGAAGTGACATTTCTCATAATTCAAAATCAGATCAGTATCAATGCATCTTTGTAGAACTAGACCTAGACTATGCAAACAAGCATCAAATAAGGAGCCATACACAGTAAAATCATCCATGAACACCTCTATGCAATTTTCAATAAAGTCAGAGAAAATACTAAGCATGCATCTTTGAAAGGTGCCAGGAGCATTACAGAGGCCAAATGGCATCCTCCTATAAGCAAACGTCATCAAGGGGCACGTGAAGGTGGTCTTTCCCGATCCTCGGGGGCAATATGAATCTGGAAATACCCGGAAAAGCCATCTAGAAAACAATAATGGGATCGACCAACCAGCCGATCCAAAGATCCCGATCTATGAACGGCAAAGGAAAATGATCCTTTCTGGTGGCCTGGTTTAGCTTCCTATAGTCTATACAAACTCGCCAGCTATTCTGGACTCTAGTAGGCACAAGTTCATTATTTTCATTCCTAACTACTGTTAGACCAGACTTCTTTAGTACAACTTGCACCAGACTTACCCAAGTACTATCAGAGATGGGGTAGATAATACCTGCCTGTAGAAGCTTAGTCACCTCTTTCTTTACCACATCCAGAATCAGTGGGTTAAGTCGCCTTTGGGCCTGTCTGACTGGCTTAGCCCCATCCTCCAATAAAATTCTGTGCATGCATCTGGAGGGGCTAATTCCTGGAATATCAGCTAATGTCCACCCAATAGCCTTCTTATGTTTCTTCAGAACCTCTAAAAGCTTGGCTTCCTGGTCAGAGTCGAGGCTGGAAGAGATGATGACTGGAAGTCTTTCATTTGTCTCTAGGTAAGCATACTTCAGGTTCTCTGGGAGTGGCTTGAGTTCTAGGGATGGTGGCTGCTCAACAGATGGTGCATTGGGAGTATCCATGATGCCACGGACTTCTGCGCAGAATGCATGACTCCAATCTCACTATCACTATCATTCTCACCCTGCAAGGTTGAATCCAAAAACTCAGAACAAACAGAACATGGGTCAGTGTTAGTACAGTTAGTACAAGTATATACATCATCAAAACCAGAAATAAGAGGAAAATCAGAAATGAAGTCATCATGGGTATCCTCAATAAGCTCAGAAAGCAACTCTAAGTGGAATACAGAGTGCTCCTCTACTGGGTGTTTCATAGCATCAAAGATCTTGAATTTGGCCACAATACCACCAAACTCCATAGACATAGTCCCATCATAAACATCAATCTTGGTCTTGGATGTCATCATGAATGGTCTCGCCCAAGATTATAGGTGATCTACTCGGATCGAGTCTCTCCTGCCATGTCTAGGATGTAGAAGTCCGCAGGGGAATATCAAATCATCAACTTGCACTAGCACATCCTCTACCATTCCCATGGGTCGGGCACTGGTCCTGTTAGCCAACTGGATGGTAAGACCTGTATACTGCAATGGCCCAAGATCAAGGTTATTAAAGATGGAGGTAGGCATGACATTGATTGATGCTCCCAAGTCCAACATGCAGTTCTCAAACTTCCTGTCCCCGATAGTGCATGGAATAGTGAAGGTGCCTGGATCCTTGCACTTCTGTGGTAGTGCTTGAGTAGGGGCTATAGAAGCAACTCTTTCTAGCTTAGACTGGATAAGCGCTGAGACATTCATTCCCAAGTCAACCCTCTCATTAGTCTTCACCTTCCTCTTGTTGATGCATAGATCCTTCAAAAATTTGGCATATCTGGGCACTTGCTTGATCACATCTAGGAGAGGAATATTTACAGCTACTTTTCTGAAAACATCAAGAATCTCCTTCTCCTTATTTTCACCACCAATCTTCAATTTTTTCTGAATTCTGTGTGGGAATGGAATGGGTGGTCTATACACTTTCTCAGCTTCAACTTCAACCATAGGCTCAGGAGTAACCTCAATAGTAGGCTCAGGAGTAACCTTCATAGTTTCTTCATCCTTTCCAGAAGTGGCCTCAACAACCTTTCCAGATCTCAGAGAGATGGCACTCACATTAGGGTTGGAGGCATTAGGATTTATCACTTGCCGTGCAGGTGCAGCTGGTTTGTCCCTTGACCTTGTCAGATGCTATTCATGGATGTGGCCAGCTGTCCAATCTGTGTCCTCAAATCTTGAATGCTAGCATCTGTCCGCTGCTGAAACTGTATACTAGATGCAGCCATTTGCTTTACCAAGTCTTCTAATGATGGTCCAGAAGGTGCAGAAGTGGTCACTGGAGGATGATTCTGAGGTGCCATCGGCTGTTTTTGGGATGAGTTCCCATACCGCAGATTAGGGTGATTCCTCCAGCTGGGATGGTACCTATTGGTAGAGAGGTCTGGAGTGCTGTACCGATTCTGACTGTTTCCTTGATTATAGGGGTTTACTGCATAAGCTTGAGGTACTTCACTGATAAACTCTTCTCTCTGGATCGGGCATGGATCAAATGGGTGCTCAGGTGAATTGCACATGCTACATAACTTTGCAGGCTGAACTTTGTCTATTGCCAATTGCCTTACAAAGGAAGTCAGCTCATCCAATCTATTCTCAAGGGCGGCCTGGTTGGAAGATGAACTATGAATCTCATGCACACCTCTTGGCTCAACTGAATTTCTTCTTGTAGAAAACTGTTGGGAATTCAATGACATATTCTCAATGAGTTGCTTAGCGTGGCCAATGGGGTCTTATCAACTAATGCTCCCCCACTAGCAAAGATCCAAAAGATTCCTATCCATCGGCAGCAATCCTTCATAAAAGTATTGGATCAGGAGTTGTTCAGAAATTTGATGCTGAGGGCAACTAGATACCAAATGCTTGAACCTTTCCCAGTATTCAGCTAGTGACTCGTTCCCTTGCCTGATGCTACATATCTCTTTCCTTATTGAAGCAGCTCTTGAAGCAGGAAAATATCTTTCTAGGAACACCCTCTTCAAATCATTCCAAGTGGTGATGGAGTTGGGCTCAAGATACAATAGCCAATCCTTTGCAGCTCCCTGGAGTGAAAACGGAAAAGCCTTCAGCTAGATACTATCCTCAGTGACTCCCTCTGATCTCGAGGTTGTGGAGCATACAACTTGGAATTCCTTCAAGTGCTTGTGTGGATCCTCACCTGCAAGACCATTAAACTTGGGCAACAAGTGAATAAAACCAGATTTCAATTCAAAAGGAGTGTCAGCACCAGGATATGAAATACACAATCCATTATAGTTGACATCAGGGGTAGCAAGCTGTCTTAACGTCCTCTGGTCTCCCATGTTTTCAAAAACAGTTTTAAAATTGGAATCACTACTAGTGCTAGCCCGAAATTCCCTACGGAGTGTGTGCAGTGTTCTTTCAATTTCCGGGTCAAAATCACACAGTTCAGGGCAATGAGACCTAGTAGCCAGACCAATTCAAAACAAAACAGAAAATAAAAGAAAGAAAATAAAATAAAATAAAAACAAATTGCGAAAAATAACAACTCAGACTCCCTTAAGAACGGCGCCAATTTTTGGTCACATTTGTCGCGCACGACGCGCTAAAAAGGACGAGCGGTTTTAAAACTGTAGTTTAGGTAGACAACTCGGATGTAGTCTCTCAATGACTATGAAAGTTTTTCCTTTCACAAAAATCAGTTTGGGGCGGGGGGTTGGATTGGAGTGCAAATAAGAAACAAGCAGAACAGAGCAATTAAAAACAGGGCAGTTGAAAAGAGATTATCAATTAGCAAACAACGATTAATATACTGTCAAGAATTCCCAACTATCCTTGGTTAATGTAATCCCAAGCCCTAAGCAGATTCTAATCCCCTTTCGATTCATAAAGAACAACTAACAACGTAATTGCTACTGTGGATGCAAGTTCCTATTCCCGAAATAACAAACGGGGTTAAGCTCTCATGAACAAACGAACATGAATGAACACACGCGAATTAACAAACACGATTAAGTATAGGAAAATAACATCACTGAAACAAACCAATACAATACTACACACTCCTGAAATAACAAACAGAAATGTATAATATGGTATTGAAAAAGGAAAAGCAATTAAAATAGGGATTTACAAAACCTCAAGTATATAGAATTCTCATACAGTAGACTAATCCTAGAACTTAGTTCTCCATGACAAAAACGAAATCACCAGAGAAAAATGTAAAACAGAAAAATGGAGAAGCAAAAAGTCTTTACAAACTGTTCAGAACATCAATTTATACTAGTCAGAATTTAACCTTATTCGCGAGGCGAAGCATCTCTCGCGACGCGATTCTTGTGAACAGTTTGCACCCTTTGGTATTCTCGCGAGGCGAACAATCCTTCGCGAGGCGAGGAACTGAAGAGTCTTCTTGTCACGCCCGTTATGGACATCAGGGGCCAACCGTGATGCTCTCTGACTTCCAGGCTCACGAGGCGAATGGATGCTTGCGAGGCTAGACTCTTCAATTTCAAAACTGCCACGGCCATGACCTTCAACACGGGCAAGCCGTGATCGTCTATGACTTTTCAGGGTTGCAAGACTCGCGGGGCGAGACCTTCTTCGCGAGGCGAACCAGAGACCTTGCATTTTCTTGGAACAGTCAGGCCTCGGGGTCGCGTGGCGAGTATAGCTTTCGCGGGGCGAATCCCCTGTTCTTTATTTTCTCAACTTCTACTTAACCTGAAAACAAGGAAATAACCATAAGTGTATTATTTTGACTCAAAACTAGCTAAATTAACTTAAAACTACTCTAGAGACTCAAAACCTTGCTTGAGGACAATCTAATCTAATTTGGGTGAAAATAGGATATAATTTGCACAAAACCCTGGTCATACTAGCCATAAAACTAGATGAGCCAGAGGCTTATCAAAATACCCCAAACTTAAACTTTGCTTGTCCCCAAGCAAACTAAGACTCAAAAATCAAAAAGACTCAAGACCTGGCAAGCTTAAAAGATTCAATCAACATTGCACAAATTCAAGCAACTTCATCAAAACAGTTTTCTTCATTGTTCCCCCCTTTTTCAAACAAAGCAATCCCCACATTCATTTATTCTAAACATTTGAGAGTTTCATCATGAAAACAATCAGAAATCTAAGCAGGGGATCCAAGTCACACATACAAGGGAGATCACCAACTTCAAACAACTGCCTTCCTCACAAGGGCATTTAGTATATCACTCAATCACTCAGTTTGTGTCAGGCTAACAACTTGCACTCAGTTTCACTTTTCGAGAACACTTCCCAAAAATTTGATTTTCATCTCAAAATGGTTCCCACAGAAAACATGCGTGCAACATCAAAAGGTCTTTTATGGGATGTAATGGGGCCTGGCTAAGGGTAGGATATACAAAAGGAACTAGGCTGAAGACCCTAGGAACTAAGAGAGCATGAACTATATTTACACTTTGAAATTCACTCAAATTCCTTTGTTTTTTTCTCTTTATACTTCTGGGTGGCTACTGCCTTGTTATTTCTTTTTGGCATTTTTGCTCTTTTTTTTTTTTACAACATTTGTACACTTTTTTTTTCACAAGCCTTTGGCTCCAATTTTTTTTTTCAATCTCAACAACATCTTACACCTTGCAGCCACCCCAAACTTAGTTTCTTGCACCCATTCTAAGATTACATGCTCTCCTAATCCTAAGATCGGGTTAACATGGTTTTCCAGATTTTTGGGCTTATAACATTAGGTTATCAAGAATTAACAGGCTAATAGGCTCAAAGGGGCTAACTAGGGAACATGCATTAGGAATTGTTTTATTCAGGCCAAGTAGCTATTTACAAAGAAAATGCCTAAATCATTTGAAGCAAACACATAATCATGCAAACCAAAAAGAGATTCAATCAAATTCAGGGAAGTGCAACTTGAAAAGTGATTTTGACACAGTCAAAAACATGTTGGAGGCTCAAAACCTCACCTGGACATTCATGCAAATTGTTTGAAAGAGATTATATCCCTAGTGTGTGCTTCCTATCACCCCAAACTTATCATAAATCATGTCATCATAACAAAATCCCAAAGTTCAGTTTTCAATTTCACATGGGACTCACTTTTCAAAAACAAAAAATTTTTCAGCCTAGGGGGAATCATCACATATCAATCAAGCAAGCAATCTGTGCAACATCAATCAAAATCTAGCAAACTTGCCAACTAAAAACTTAACACACAAATGCTCCTGAGCTTCTCAAATTATTCATGAGCTTTATTCAAAGAAACAAGAAAAACTACAACTAGTTCCCTCCCCCACACTTAAAACATGCATTGTCCCCAATGAACAATAGAACTATACAATCAGAGTGAGGGAAAGGAAAAGAAACTCCCTGATCAAGTATCAGTGTAGGTTGGAGCATCCAAAGATAGCTCCTCAACATTAGCATCCATAGGAACAACAGCATCCACACCATGGAATGGCTTCAACCTCTGCCCGTTAACCTTGAAGGGCTTGTGTGTACCTGCACGTGTAATCTCTACTGCACCATAAGGAAACACATTAGTAACGACAAAGGGGCCATCCCATTTGGACCTAAGTTTCCCAGCCATCAATTTCAGGCGGGAGTTAAACAATAAGACTAGCTGGCCCACAAAAAATTCTTTCCTAGCAATCATTCTATCATGAAGTTGTTTTGTTTTTTCTTTATAAATCTTGGAGCTTTCATAGGCTTCAAGCCTAAGCTCCTCAAGTTGCTGCAACTGCAGTTTTCTTTCAACACCAGATTTCTTCATGTCCATGTTACAACACTTTACTGCCCAATATGCTCTATGCTCAACTTCCACCGGGAGGTGACAAGCCTTACCAAAAACTAGCCGAAATGGGGACATTCCTATAGGGGTCTTGAAAGCAGTCCTTTGTGCCCACAAAGTCGTCTTCCCGACGGCGGCTCCATTCCTTTCTATTAGGCTGCACCATCTTCTCTAGAATTTGCTTGATCTCCCTGTTGGATATTTCAGCCTGGCCATTGGTTTGGGGATGGTAAGCAGTGGACACTCTATGTATAACCCCATATTTCCTGAGTAAGGTCTCCATGGTTCTGTTGCAAAAATGTGTGCCCTGGTCACTGATGATGGCCTTGGGTATGCCAAACCTGCAAAAAATGTTGGACCTAACAAATTTGGAAACAATCTGAGCATCGTTAGTCCTAGTGGGGATTGCTTCCACCCACTTTGAAACAAAATCTACAGCCAACAGAATATATACAAAACCAAAAGAAGGAGGGAAAGGACCCATGAAGTCCATCCCCCACACATCAAAGACCTCACAAAAGAGCATGGGCTGTTGAGGCATCTCGCTCCTACGAGTGATTGCAGGGCCTGTTATTTGACATTCTTTACAATTCTTGTATACCTCATATGAATCCCTAAAAATTGTGGGCCAATAAAATCCAGAATCCAGGACTTTTCTTGCTGTCCTCTGAGGTCCAAAGTGTCCTCCAACTGGAGAGGCATGTGAGAAATGCAGGATGGACTCTGTCTCATGATCGAATACACACCTCCTAATAACCTGGTCACTGCAAAACTTCCACAGGTAGGGGTCATCCCACACATAGTACTTTGCGTCGCTCTTGAGCTTGTGGAACTTATGTCTATTTGTACCTGCAGGAACAACACCAAAGAACAAGAAAATTTACAATGTCAAGAAACCAGGGGGTTACCCCATACAGATGTAATCTCTCTCATCAGCGGAAATCATCTTGGATGGGAAAAGTATCCTCATCCTCTTGCTATCCTGCTCAAATGATCTGCTACCAAATTTTCAGCTCCACTTTTATCCTTTATCTCCACATTGAATTCTTGGAGCAAAAGCATCCACCTGGATCGCCTCTTGGCTTAGCTTCGGCTTCTTCAACAGATATTTCAAAGCTGCATGGTCAGAAAAAAAGTCACCCTAGAACCTAGCAAATAAGACCTAAACTTATCAAGTGCAAATACAACAACTAGCGCTTCTTTCTCGGTGGTGGTGTAATTTGCCCGTGCAAAGCATCTAAGGTCCTAGAAGCATAGTGAATTACATGGGCAACCTTGCCCACCCTTTGTGCGGAACCGCTCCCACAAAGAAAATTGGAAGCATCACACATCGGTTCAAAGGGGTGTCCAAATCAAATGGGGATGACAGGGGTAGTAGTCAACGCTTTCTTGAGATAGTCAAATGACTCCTTGTACTTTTCATCAAACTGAAACAGGGCATCATTCTTCAGCGAGGTTTGACAATGGCGGTGCTATCTTCTTGAAGTCCTTTATAAAGCGCTGTAGAAACCTCGCATGTCCAAGAAAAGAACGGATCTCGCGTACGCAAGATGGGTAAGGCAATGAAGAAATCACATTTATTTTTGCAGGATCTACGTAAATACCCTCTTTGGAAATTACATGACCCAAAACTATCCCCTGTTCTACCATGAAGTGACATTTCTCATAATTCAAAATCGATCGAGTATCAATGCATCTTTGTAGAACTAGACCTAGACTATGCAAACAAGCATCAAATGAGGAGCCATACACAAGTAAAATCATCCATGAACACCTCTATGCAATTTTCAATAAAGTCGAGAAAAATACTAAGCATGCATCTTTGAAAGGTGCCAGGAGCATTACAGAGGCCAAATGGCATCCTCCTATAAGCAAACGTCATCAAGGGGCACGTGAAGGTGGTCTTTTCCCGATCCTCGGGGGCAATATGAATCTGGAAATACCCTGAAAAAGCCATCTAGAAAACAATAATGGGATCGACCAGCCAGCCGATCCAAAGATCTCGATCTATGAACGACAAAGGAAAATGATCCTTTCTCGGTGGCCTGGTTTAGCTTCCTATAGTCTATACAAACTCGCCACCTATTCTCGGACTCTAGTAGGCACAAGTTCATTATTTTCATTCCTAACTACTTGTTAGACCGGACTTCTTTGGTACAACTTGCACCGACTTACCCAAGTACTATCGGAGATGGGGTAGATAATACCCGCCTCAGAAGCTTAGTCACCTCTTTCTTTACCACATCCGGAATCGGTGGGTTAAGTCGCCTTTGGGCTGCTCCGACCGGCTTAGCCCCATCCTCCAATAAAATTCTGTGCATGCATTTGGAGGGGCTAATTCTCGGAATATCAGCTAATGTCCACCCAATAGCCTTCTTATGTTTCTTCAGAACCTCTAAAAGCTTGGCTTCCTGGTCAGAGTCTAGGCTGGAAGAGATGATGACTGGAAGTCTTTCATTTGTCTCTAGGTAAGCATACTTCAGGTTCTCTGGGAGTGGCTTTAGTTCTAGGGATGGTGGCGGCTCAACAGATGGTGCAATGGGAGTAGCCATGATGTCACGCACTTCTGCAGCAAGCATGCACTCCAATCTCACTATCACTATCATTCTCACCCTGCAAGGTTGAATCCAAAAACTCGGAACAAACAGAACATGGGTCAGTGTTAGTACAGTTAGTACAAGTATATACATCATCAAAACCAGAAATAAGAGGAAAATCAGAAATAAAGTCATCATGGGTATCCTCAATAAGCTCGAAAAGCAACTCTAAGTGGAATACGAGTGCTCCTCTCATGGGTGTTTCATAGCATCAAAGATCTTGAATTTGGCCACAATACCACCAAACTCCATAGACATAGTCCCATCATAAACATCAATCTTGGTCTTGGATGTCATCATGAATGGTCTGCCCAAGATTATAGGTGATCTACTGGACTGAGTCTCTCCTGCCATGTCTAGGATGTAGAAGTCCGCAGGGAATATCAAATCATCAACTTGCACTAGCACATCCTCTACCATTCCCATGGGTCGGGCACTCGGTCCTGTTAGCCAACCGGATGGTAAGACCTGTATACTGCAATGGCCCAAGATCAAGGTTATTAAAGATGGAGGTAGGCATGACATTGATTGATGCTCCCAAGTCCAACATGCAGTTCTCAAACTTCCTGTCCCCAATAGTGCATGGAATAGTGAAGGTGCCTGGATCCTTGCACTTCTGTGGTAGTGCTTGAGTAGGGGCTATAGAAGCAACTCTTTCTAGCTTAGACTGGATAAGCGCTGAGACATTCATTCCCAAGTCAACCCTCTCATTAGTCTTCATCTTCCTCTTGTTGGTGCATAGATCCTTCAAAAATTTGGCATATCTGGGCACTTGCTTGATCACATCTAGGAGAGGAATATTTACAGCTACTTTTCTGAAAACATCAAGAATCTCCTTCTCCTTATTTTCACCACCAATCTTCAAATTTTTCTGAATTCTGTGTGGGAATGGAATGGGTGGTCTATACACTTTCTCAGCTTCAACTTCAACCATAGGCTCAGGAGTAACCTCAATAGTAGGCTCAGGAGTAACCTTCATAGTTTCTTCATCCTTTCCAGAAGTGGCCTCAACAACCTTTCCAGATCTCAGAGAGATGGCACTCACATTAGGGTTGGAGGCATTAGGATTTATCACTGGCTGTGCAGGCAGCTGGTTTGTCCCTTGACCTTGCTGTATGCTATTCATGGATGTGGCCAGCTGTCCAATCTGTGTCCTCAAATCTTGAATGCTAGCATCTGTCCGCTGCTGAAACTGTATACTAGATGCAGCCATTTGCTTTACCAAGTCTTCTAATGATGGTCCAGAAGGTGCAGAAATGGTCACTGGAGGATGATTCTGAGGTGCCATCGGCTGTTGTTGGGATGAGTTCCCATACCGCAGATTAGGGTGATTCCTCCAGCTGGGATGGTACCTATTGGTAGAGAGGTCTGGAGTGTTGTACCGATTCTGACTGTTTCCTTTATTATAGGGGTTTACTGCATAAGCTTGAGGTACTTCACTGACAAACTCTTCTCTCTGGATCGGGCATGGATCAAATGGGTGCTCAGGTGAATTGCACATGCTACATAACTTTGCAGGCTGAACTTTGTCTATTGCCAATTGCCTTACAAAGGAAGTCAGCTCATCCAATCTATTCTCAAGGGCGGCCTGGTTGGAAGATGAACTATGAATCTCATGCACACCTCTTGGCTCAACTGAATTTCTTCTTGTAGAAAACTGTTGGGAATTCAATGACATGTTCTCAATGAGTTGCTTGGCAGCAGCTGGGGTCTTATCAACTAATGCTCCCCACTAGCAAAGATCCAAAAGATTCCTATCCATCGGCAGCAATCCTTCATAAAAGTATTGGATCAGGAGTTGTTCAGAAATTTGATGCTGAGGGCAACTAGATACCAAATGCTTGAACCTTTCCCAGTATTCAGCTAGTGACTAGTTCCCTTGCCTGATGCCACATATCTCTTTCCTTATTGAAGCAGCTCTTGAAGCAGGAAAATATCTTTCTAGGAACACCCTCTTCAAATCATTCCAAGTGGTGATGGAGTTGGGCTCAAGATACAATAGCCAATCCTTTGCAGCTCCCTGGAGTGAAAACGGAAAAGCCTTCAGCTTGATACTATCCTCGGTGACTCCTCCGATCTCGAGGTTGTGGAGCATACAACTTGGAATTCCTTCAAGTGCTTGTGTGGATCCTCACCTGCAAGACCATTAAACTTGGGCAACAAGTGAATAAAACCATATTTCAGTTCAAAAGGAGTGTCAGCACCAGGATATGAAATACACAATCCATTATAGTTGACATCGGGGCAAAAGTCGTCTTAACGTCCTGTGGTCTCCCATGTTTTCAAAAACAGTTTTAAAATTGGAATCACTACTAGTGCTAGCCCGAAATTCCCTACGGAGTGTGTGCAGTGTTCTTTCAATTTCCGGGTCAAAATCACACAGTTCAGGGCAATGAGACCTAGTAGCCAGACCAATTCAAAACAAAACAGAAAATAAAAGAAAGAAAAGAAAAAAAAAATTGCGAAAAATAACAACTCAGACTCCCCGGCAACGGCGCCAATTTTTGGTCGCGCTGTCGCGCACGCGCTAAAAAGGACGAGCGGGTTTAAAACTGTAGTGTAGGGAGACAACTCGGATGTCGTCTCTCAAGGACTCTGAAAGTGTTACCTTTCACAAAAATCATTTTTTTTGGGGGGGGTTTGGATTGGAGTGCAAATAAGAAACAAGCAGAACAGAGCAATTAAAAACAGGGAGAGATTATCAATTAGCAAACAACGATTAATCTACTGTCAAGAATTCCCAACTATCCTTGGTTAATGTAATCCCAAGCCCTAAGCAGATTCTAATCCCCTTTCGATTCATAAAGAACAACTAACAACGTAATTGCTACTATGGATGCAAGTTCCTATTCCCGAAATAACAAACGGGGTTGAGCTCTCATGAACAAACGAACATGAACGAACACACGCGAATTAACAAACGCGATTAAGTATAGGAAAATAACATCACTGAAACAAACCAATACAATACTACACACTCCTGAAATAACAAACAGAAATGTATAATATGGTATTGAAAAGGGAAAAGCAATTAAAATAGGGATTTACAAAACCTCAAGTATATAGAATTCTCATACAGTAGACTAATCCTAGAACTTAGTTCTCCATGACAAAAACGAAATCACCAGAGAAAAATGTAAAACAGAAAAATGGAGAAGCAAAAAGTCTTTACAAACTGTTCAGAACATCAATTTATACTAGTCAGAATTTAAGCTTATTCGCGAGGCGAAGCATCTCTCGCGACGCGATTCTTGTGAACAGTTTGCACCCTTTGGTATTCTCGCGAGGCGAACAATCCTTCGCGAGGCGAGGAACTGAAGAGTCTTCTTGTCACGCCCGTTATGGACATCAGGGGCCAACCGTGATGCTCTCTGACTTCCAGGCTCGCGAGGCGAATGGATGCTCGCGAGGCTAGACTCTTCAATTTCAAAACTGCCACGGCCATGACCTTCAACACGGGCAAGCCGTGATCGTCTCTGACTTTTCAGGGTTGCAAGACTCGCGGGGCGAGACCTTCTTCGCGAGGCGAACCAGAGACCTTGCATTTTCTTGGAACAGTCGAGGCCTCGGGGTCGCGTGGCGAGTATAGCTTTCATGGGCGAATCCCCGTTCTTTATTTTCTCAACTTCTACTTAACCTGAAAACAAGGAAATAACCATAAGTGTATTATTTTGACTCAAAACTAGCTAAATTAACTTAAAACTACTCTAGAGACTCAAAACCTTGCTTGAGGACAATCTAATCTAATTTGGGTGAAAATAGGATATAATTTGCACAAAACCCTGGTCATACTAGCCATAAAACTAGATGAGCCAGAGGCTTATCAAAATACCCCAAACTTAAACTTTGCTTGTCCCCAAGCAAACTAAGACTCAAAAATCAAAAAGACTCAAGACCTGGCAAGCTTAAAAGATTCAATCAACATTGCACAAATTCAAGCAACTTCATCAAAACAGTTTTCTTCATTGTTCCCCCCTTTTTCAAACAAAGCAATCCCCACATTCATTTATTCTAAACATTTGAGAGTTTCATCATGAAAACAATCAGAAATCTAAGCAGGGGATCCAAGTCACACATACAAGGGAGATCACCAACTTCAAACAACTGCCTTCCTCACAAGGGCATTTAGTATATCACTCAATCACTCAGTTTGTGTCAGGCTAACAACTTGCACTCAGTTTCACTTTTCGAGAACACTTCCCAAAAATTTGATTTTCATCTCAAAATGGTTCCCACAGAAAACATGCGTGCAACATCAAAAGGTCTTTTATGGGATGTAATGGGGCCTGGCTAAGGGTAGGATATACAAAAGGAACTAGGCTGAAGACCCTAGGAACTAAGAGAGCATGAACTATATTTACACTTTGAAATTCACTCAAATTCCTTTCTTTATTTTTTTCTCTTTATACTTCTGGGTGGCTACAGCCTTTTTATTTCTTTTTGGCATTTTTGCTCTTTTTTTTTTTTTTTACAACATTTGTACACTTTTTTTTTTCACAAGCCTTTGGCTCCAATTTTTTTTTTTCAATCCCAACAACATCTTACACCTTGCAGCCACCCCAAACTTAGTTTCTTGCACCCATTCTAAGATTACATGCTCTCCTAATCCTAAGATCGGGTTAACATGGTTTTCCAGATTTTTGGGCTTATAACATTAGGTTATCAAGAATTAACAGGCTAATAGGCTCAAAGGGGCTAACTAGGGAACATGCATTAGGAATTGTTTTATTCAGGCCAAGTAGCTATTTACAAAGAAAATGCCTAAATCATCTGAAGCAAACACATAATCATGCAAACCAAAAAGAGATTCAATCAAATTCAGGGAAGTGCAACTTGAAAAGTGATTTTCACACAGTCAAAAACATGTTGGAGGCTCAAAACCTCACCTGGACATTCATGCAAATTGTTTGAAAGAGATTATATCCCTAGTGTGTGCTTCCTATCACCCCAAACTTATCATAAATCATGTCATCATAACAAAATCCCAAAGTTCAGTTTTCAATTTCACATGGGACTCACTTTTCAAAAACAAAAAATTTTTCAGCCTAGGGGGAATCATCACATATCAATCAAGCAAGCAATCTGTGCAACATCAATCAAAATCTAGCAAACTTGCCAACTAAAAACTTAACACACAAATGCTCCTGAGCTTCTCAAATTATTCATGAGCTTTATTCAAAGAAACAAGAAAAACTACAACTAGTTCCCTCCCCCACACTTAAAACATGCATTGTCCCCAATGAACAATAGAACTATACAATCAGAGTGAGGGAAAGGAAAAGAAACTCCTTGATCAAGTATCAGTGTAGGTTGGAGCATCCAAAGATAGCTCCTCAACATTAGCATCCATAGGAACAACAAAGATCCACACCATGGAATGGCTTCAACCTCTGCCCGTTAACCTTGAAGGGCTTGTGTGTACCGCACGTGTAATCTCTACTGCACCATAAGGAAACACATTAGTAACGACAAAGGGGCCATCCCATTTGGACCTAAGTTTCCCACCATCAATTTCAAAGGGAGTTAAACAATAAGACTAGCTGGCCCACAAAAAATTCTTTCCTAGCAATCATTCTATCATGAAGTTGTTTTGTTTTTTCTTTATAAATCTTGGAGCTTTCATAGGCTTCAAGCCTAAGCTCCTCAAGTTGCCTGCAATCTGCAGTTTTCTTTCAACACCAGATTTCTTCATGTCCATGTTACAACACTTTACTGCCCAATATGCTCTATGCTCAACTTCCACCGGGAGGTGACAAGCCTTACCAAAAACTAGCCGAAATGGGGACATTCCTATAGGGGTCTTGAAAGCAGTCCTTTGTGCCCACAGTGCGTCTTCCAGACGGCGGCTCCATTCCTTTCTATTAGGTTGCACCATCATCTATAGAATATGCTTGATCTACCTGTTGGATATTTCAGCCTGGCCATTGGTTTGGGGATGGTAAGCAGTGGACACTCTATGTATAACCCCATATTTCCTGAGTAAGGCCTCCATGGTTCTGTTGCAAAAATGTGTGCCCTGGTCACTGATGATGGCCTTGGGTATGCCAAACCTGCAAAAAATGTTGGACCTAACAAATTTGGAAACAATCTGAGCATCGTTAGTCCTAGTGGGGATTGCTTCCACCCACTTTGAAACATAATCTACAGCCAACAGAATATATACAAAACCAAAAGAAGGAGGGAAAGGACCCATGAAGTCCATCCCCCACACATCAAAGACCTCACAAAAGAGCATGGACTGTTGAGGCATCTCGCTCCTACGAGTGATTGCAGGGCCTGTTATTTGACATTCTTTACAATTCTTGTATACCTCATATGAATCCCTAAAAATTGTGGGCCAATAAAATCCAGAATCCAGGACTTTTCTTGCTGTCCTCTGAGGTCCAAAGTGTCCTCCAACTGGAGAGGCATGTGAGAAATGCAGGATGGACTCTGTCTCATGATCGAATACACACCTCCTAATAACCTGGTCACTGCAAAACTTCCACAGGTAGGGGTCATCCCACACATAGTACTTTGCGTCGCTCTTGAGCTTGTGGAACTTATGTCTATTTGTACCTGCAGGAACAACACCAGCAACAAGAAAATTTACAATGTCAGCAAACCAGGGGGTTACCCCATACAGATGTAATGTCGCTCTCATCGTGGAAATCATCTTGGATGGGAAAAGTATCCTCATCCCTTGCTATCCGGCTCAAATGATCTGCTACCAAATTTTCAGCTCCACTTTTATCCTTTATCTCCACATTGAATTCTTGGAGCAAAAGCATCCACCGGATCAGTCTTGGCTTAGCTTCTGGCTTCTTCAACAGATATTTCAAAGCTGCATGGTCAGTAAAAACAGTCACCCTAGAACCTAGCAAATAAGACCTAAACTTATCAAGTGCAAATACAACAACTAGCAGTTCTTTCTCAGTGGTGGTGTAATTTGCCTGTGCAGCATCTAAGGTCCTAGAAGCATAGTGAATTACATGGGCAACCTTGCCCACCCTTTGTGCCGAATCTGCTCCCACAAAGAAAATTTGAAGCATCACACATCAGTTCAAAAGGGAGTGTCCAGTCAGGGGGCTGGATGATAGGGGTAGTAGTCAACTCTTTCTTCAGATAGTCAAATGACTCCTTGCACTTTTCATCAAACTGGAACAGGGCATCATTCTTCAGCAGGTTTGACAATGGCAGTGTTATCTTCTTTGAAGTCCTTTATAAAGCGCCCGTAGAAACCTGCATGTCCAAGAAAAGAACGGATCTCGCGTGCGCAAGATGGGTAAGGCAATGAAGAAATCACATTTATTTTTGCAGGATCTACGTAAATACCCTCTTTGGAAATTACATGACCCAAAACTATCCCCTGTTCTACCATGAAGTGACATTTCTCATAATTCAAAATCGATCGATATCAATGCATCTTTGTAGAACTAGACCTAGACTACGCAAACAAGCATCAAATGAGGAGCCATACACAGAAAAATCATCCATGAACACCTCTATGCAATTTTCAATAAAGTCGAAAAATACTAAGCATGCATCTTTGAAAGGTGCCAGGAGCATTACAGAGGCCAAATGGCATCCTCCTATAAGCAAACGTCATCGAAGGGGCACGTGAAGGTGGTCTTTTCCCGATCCTCGGGGCAATATGAATCTGGAAATACCCTAAAAGCCATCTAGAAAACAATAATGGGACTGACCAGCCAATCGATCCAAAGATCCGATCTATGAACGGCAAAGGAAAATGATCCTTTCTGGTGGCCTGGTTTAGCTTCCTATAGTCTATACAAACTCGCCAGCCTATTCTCGGACTCTAGTAGGCACAAGTTCATTATTTTCATTCCTAACTACTGTTAGACCGGACTTCTTTGGTACAACTTGCACCAGACTTACCCAAGTACTATCGGAGATGGGGTAGATAATACCACTGTAGAAGCTTAGTCACCTCTTTCTTTACCACATCCGAAATCGGTGGGTTAAGTCGCCTTTGGGTCTCTGTCTGACCGGCTTAGCCCCATCCTCCAATAAAATTCTGTGCATGCATCCGGAGGGGCTAATTCTGGAATATCGCCTAATGTCCACCCAATAGCCTTCTTATGTTTCTTCGAGAACCTCTAAAAGCTTGGCTTCCCGGTCGAGTCGAGGCTGGAAGAGATGATGACCGGAAGTCTTTCATTTGTCTCTAGGTAAGCATACTTCGTGTTCTCTCGGGAGTGGCTTGAGTTCTAGGGATGGTGGCTGCTCAACAGATGGTGCATTGGGAGTAGCAATGATGTAACAGACTTCTGCAGAATCCGACAGCTCCAATCTCACTATCACTATCACTATCATTCTCACCCTGCAAGGTTGAATCCAAAAACTCAGAACAAACAGAACATGGGTCAGTGTTAGTACAGTTAGTACAAGTATATACATCATCAAAACCAGAAATAAGAGGAAAATCAGAAATAAAGTCATCATGGGTATCCTCAATAAGCTCGAAAAGCAACTCTAAGTGGAATACAGAGTGCTCCTCTACTGGGTGTTTCATAGCATCAAAGATCTTGAATTTGGCCACAATACCACCAAACTCCATAGACATAGTCCCATCATAAACATCAATCTTGGTCTTGGATGTCATCATGAATGGTCTGCCCAAGATTATAGGTGATCTACTGGACTGAGTCTCTCCTGCCATGTCTAGGATGTAGAAGTCCGCAGGAATATCAAATCATCAACTTGCACTAGCACATCCTCTACCATTCCCATGGGTCGGGCACTCGGTCCTGTTAGCCAACCGGATGGTAAGACCAGATACTTGCAATGGCCCAAGATCAAGGTTATTAAAGATGGAGGTAGGCATGACATTGATTGATGCTCCCAAGTCCAACATGCAGTTCTCAAACTTCCTGTCCCCAATAAGTGCATGGAATAGTGAAGGTGCCTGGATCCTTGCACTTCTGTGGTAGTGCTTGAGTAGGGGCTATAGAAGCAACTCTTTCTAGCTTAGACTGGATAAGCGCTGAGACATTCATTCCCAAGTCAACCCTCTCATTAGTCTTCATCTTCCTCTTGTTGGTGCATAGATCCTTCAAAAATTTGGCATATCTGGGCACTTGCTTGATCACATCTAGGAGAGGAATATTTACAGCTACTTTTCTGAAAACATCAAGAATCTCCTTCTCCTTATTTTCACCACCAATCTTCAAATTTTTCTGAATTCTGTGTGGGAATGGAATGGGTGGTCTATACACTTTCTCAGCTTCAACTTCAACCATAGGCTCAGGAGTAACCTCAATAGTAGGCTCAGGAGTAACCTTCATAGTTTCTTCATCCTTTCCAGAAGTGGCCTCAACAACCTTTCCAGATCTCAGAGAGATGGCACTCACATTAGGGTTGGAGGCATTAGGATTTATCATCTTGGCCTGCAGGGCAGCTGGTTTGTCCCTTGACCTTGCTGTATGCTATTCATGGATGTGGCCAGCTGTCCAATCTGTGTCCTCAAATCTTGAATGCTAGCATCTGCCCGCTGCTGAAACTGTATACTAGATGCAGCCATTTGCTTTACCAAGTCTTCTAATGATGGTCCAGAAGGTGCAGAAGTGGTCACTGGAGGATGATTCTGAGGTGCCATCGGCTGTTGTTGGGATGAGTTCCCATACCGCAGATTAGGGTGATTCCTCCAGCTGGGATGGTACCTATTGGTAGAGAGGTCTGGTGTGCTGTACCGATTCTGACTGTTTCCTTGATTATAGGGGTTTACTGCATAAGCTTGAGGTACTTCACTGACAAACTCTTCTCTCTGGATCGGGCATGGATCAAATGGGTGCTCAGGTGAATTGCACATGCTACATAACTTTGCAGGCTGAACTTTGTCTATTGCCAATTGCCTTACAAAGGAAGTCAGCTCATCCATTCTATTCTCAAGGGCGGCCTGGTTGGAAGATGAACTATGAATCTCATGCACACCTCTTGGCTCAACTGAATTTCTTCTTGTAGAAAACTGTTGGGAATTCAATGACATATTCTCAATGAGTTGCTTGGCAGCAGCTGGGGTCTTATCAACTAATGCTCCCCCACTAGCAGCATCCAAAAGATTCCTATCCATCGGCAGCAATCCTTCATAAAAGTATTGGATCAGGAGTTGTTCAGAAATTTGATGCTGAGGGCAACTAGATACCAAATGCTTGAACCTT
Organism: Sophora flavescens; assembly: GCA_030762895.1. NCBI lineage: Eukaryota > Viridiplantae > Streptophyta > Magnoliopsida > Fabales > Fabaceae > Sophora > Sophora flavescens. Next base: position 20,053,924 of record CM061063.1, on the reverse strand, counting down.
TCCCAGTATTCAGCTAGTGACTCGTTCCCTTGCCTGATGCCACATATCTCTTTCCTTATTGAAGCAGCTCTTGAAGCAGGAAAATATCTTTCTAGGAACACCCTCTTCAAATCATTCCAAGTGGTGATGGAGTTGGGCTCAAGATACAATAGCCAATCCTTTGCAGCTCCCTGGAGTGAAAACGGAAAAGCCTTCAGCTTGATACTATCCTCAGTGACTCCTCTCGATCTCGAGGTTGTGGAGCATACAACTTGGAATTCCTTCAAGTGCTTGTGTGGATCCTCACCTGCAAGACCATTAAACTTGGGCAACAAGTGAATAAAACCAGATTTCAGTTCAAAAGGAGTGTCAGCACCAGGATATGAAATACACAATCCATTATAGTTGACATCAGGGGCAGCAAGCTGTCTTAACGTCCTCTGGTCTCCCATGTTTTCAAAAACAGTTTTAAAATTGGAATCACTATTAGTGCTAGCCCGAAATTCCCTACGGAGTGTGTACAGTGTTCTTTCAATTTCCGGGTCAAAATCACACAGTTCAGGGCAATGAGACCTAGTAGCCAGACCAATTCAAAACAAAACAGAAAATAAAAGAAAGAAAAGAAAATAAAATAAAAACAAATTGCGAAAAATAACAACTCAGACTCCCCAAGAATCTGCGCCAATTTTTGTCACTGTCAGCACATACAGACGGCCAAAAAGGACGAGCGGGTTTAAAACTGTAGTTTAGGGCGACAACTCGGATGTCGTCTCTCAAGAACTCTGAAAGTGTTACCTTTCACAAAAATCAGTTTTGGGGGGGGGGGGGGGGGGGGTTTGGAGTGGTGTGCAAATAAAAAACAAGCCGAACCGGGCAATAAAAAACAGGGCGGTTGAAAAGAGATTATAAATTAGCAAACAACGATTAATCTCATCACAAGAATTCCCAACTATCCTTGGTTAATGTAATCCCAAGCCCTAAGCGATTCTAATCCCCTTTCGATTCTAAAGAACAACTAACAACGTAATTGCTACTATGGATGCAAGTTCCTATTCCCGAAATAACAAACGGGGTTAAGCTCTCATGAACAAACGAACATGAATGAACACACGCGAATTAACAAACGTGATTAAGTATAGGAAAATAACATCACTGAAATAAACCAATACAATACTACACACTCCTGAAATAACAAACAGAAATGTATAATATGGTATTGAAAAGGGAAAAGCAATTAAAATAGGGATTTACAAAACCTCAAGTATATAGAATTCTCATACAGTAGACTAATCCTAGAACTTAGTTCTCCATGACAAAAACGAAATCACCAGAGAAAAATGTAAAACAGAAAAATGGAGAAGCAAAAAGTCTTTACAAACTGTTCAGAACATCAATTTATACTAGTCAGAATTTAACCTTATTCGCGAGGCGAAGCATCTCTCGCGACGCGATTCTTGTGAACAGTTTGCACCCTTTGGTATTCTCGCGAGGCGAACAATCCTTCGCGAGGCGAGGAACTGAAGAGTCTTCTTGTCACGCCCGTTATGGACATCAGGGGCCAACCGTGATGCTCTCTGACTTCCAGGCTCGCGAGGCGAGACTCTTCAATTTCAAAACTGCCACGGCCATGACCTTCAACACGGGCAAGCCATGATCGTCTCTGACTTTTCAGGGTTGCAAGACTCGCGGGGCGAGACCTTCTTCGCGAGGCGAACCAGAGACCTTGCATTTTCTTGGAACAGTCAGGCCTCGGGGTCGCGTGGCGAGTATAGCTTTCGCGGGGCGAATCCCCTGTTCTTTATTTTCTCAACTTCTACTTAACCTAAAAACAAGGAAATAACCATAAGTGTATTATTTTGACTCAAAACTAGCTAAATTAACTTAAAACTACTCTAGAGACTCAAAACCTTGCTTGAGGACAATCTAATCTAATTTGGGTGAAAATAGGATATAATTTGCACAAAACCCTGGTCATACTAGCCATAAAACTAGATGAGCCAGAGGCTTATCACGAGGCGAATGCCTTCTCGCGGGGCGAAAGATCCAGAATTATTTCACTTTATTAACCTGAAAACAAGAAATAGCATAAGTGCTTTATTTGACTCTAAATCAACTAAATTAACCTAAAAATACTTTACAAACTCAAAATGCTGCTTAAATACAATCAAGTCTAATTTGGGCGAAAATGATATATAATTAGCACAAAACCACGGTCATACTAGTCATAAAACTAGATGAGCCAGCGGCTGATCACTGACCGTAACTATGAGGCCAAGAAGGTATTGTGTCCTATGGGTATGGAGTATAAGAAGATACACGCATGCCCCAATGATTGCATATTGTACACCAGTGTTCATGAAGACAATCACGATTGCCCCAAATGTGGGTTATCACGATACAAAGTGAAGGGTGGTGATGATGATGATGATCTTGATGATGTGAGAAAAAAGGGTCCTCCTGCGAAAGTGTTGTGGTATCTTCCAATAATTCTAAGGTTCAAGAGATTGTTTTCCAATGCGAAAGATGCGAAGAATCTTAGATGGCATAATGATGAGAGGAAACGTGATGGAAATGTTCGTCATCCTGCTGATTCTATTCAATGGAAGAATATTGATACTATGTTTCCGGATTTCGCCGATGAGCCAAGAAACCTAAGGCTTGGACTTGCTACGGATGGAATGAATCCTTATGGTAACATGAGTAGTATTCATAGTTCATGGCCTGTTCTGTTGGTAATTTACAACATGCCCCCTTGGTTGTGCATGAAGCCCAAATACATGATGTTGTCTATGATGATTTCGGGCCCAAAGCAACCGGGAAATGACTTAGATGTTTATCTAGGTCTCTTGATTGAAGACTTGAAAACGTTGTGGGTGGAAGGTGTTTATGTAGTTGATGGGTATTCTCATGAGACTTTCAAGCTTCGTGCCATGTTATTTTGCACCATCAACGACTTTCCAGTATACGGTAACTTGTCCGGGTACAGTGTCAAGGGGCATAAAGCATGCCCTATATGTGAAGAAGGCACATGCTACACTCAGTTGCATCATGGAAAGAAGACGGTTTACCTTGGGCATCGAAGATTTCTTAGACGTGATCACCCATATCGTAAGATGAAAAAAGCTTTTAATGGATGCCAAGAGACAGAAGAAGCGCCTGCGGCCTTAATAGGAGAGCAGGTTTATCAGAGGGTAAAGGACATCGATGTTATATTCGGCAAGTCAAAAAAGAAAGGTAAAGCTGCTGAGAAAAACATATGGAAGAAGAGGTCGATATTCTTTGATCTTCCATACTAGCGCAAGCTTGATGTCAGGCACTGCATTGATGTGATGCATGTGGAGAAAAATGTGTGTGATAGTGTGATCGGGACGCTTCTCAACATTCAGGGCAAGACAAAGGATGGTGTGAATGCTCGTCTCGACCTCGTTGCTATGGGTATACGAGAGCAGTTAGCTCCAGTTGTTGAGGATGGTAAGCGGACTTATTTGTCGCCAGCATGTCATACTTTGTCAAAAAAAGAGAGACAAAGTTTCATGGTGTCTTCGAGGGCATCAAAGTTCCACATGGTTACTCTTCAAATATGAAGAGGCTTGTCTCTAGTGATCTTAAATTGGTTGGCTTGAAGTCTCATGATTGTCACATCTTGATGCAACAACATCTGCCCGTTGCTATTCATGGTATTGCTACAAAAAATGTGAGACATGCCATTACTCGGTTGTGCTCATTCTTCAATTCTATATGTAGTAAAGTCGTTGACCCCCGTATGTTGGATGACTTGGAAGTTGAGGCTGCTACAATCTTGTGCCAATTGGAGATGTATTTTCCTCCTTCCTTTTTCGACATAATGGTTCACTTAATTGTTCATTTGGTGAGGGAGATTAGATTATGTGGGACTTTTTTTCTGAGATGGATGTACCCAGTTGAGCGCTACATGAAGATCTTGATAGGGTACGTGAAGAATCCTCATCGTCCGGAAGCATCTATTGTTCAAAGGTATGTTGCAGAAGAAGCTATTGAGTTTTGTTCGGACTACCTTCATAACACGGATCCTATAGGGGTTCCTAAGCCTCGGCATGATGAGATCAGATGTCAAGGTAAGGGTACACATGGCTTAAGAATTAATAGGAAGGATCGGGAGGAAGTGCTTCAAGCACATTTGTATGTATTGAACAACATCGAATGTGTTCAGCCTTTCTTATTTGAACATAAAAGAAAAGTCAATCAAGAAAACCCTCGAATGAGCGAAAGGTGGTTGTTGAACAAGCATAACAAGACTTTCTTACCATGGTTCAAGGAAGAAATGCTTAAGGATGGTAATACTGCTTCTGATGACGTAAAATGGCTAGCACGTGGGCCTAACTTCAACGTCATATGTTGGAGCGGATACGACATAAATAACTTTTCCTTTTATACAAAGGAACAAGATAACAAGAGTACCATGCAAAATAGTGGGGTTATGATCGTGGCGAAAGCAATGCACTTCTCTAGTGCAAAGGACACAAAACCCGTTCAAAGACCGAGACCTTACTTTGGATATATTGAAGATATTTGGGTGCTCGATTACACTAAGCTTACGGTGCCGGTATTTAAATGTAAGTGGGTTGATAGTAACAGTGGTGTACAAACCGACGAATCGGGGTTCACATTGGTAGACCTCAACAAGTTAGGTCGTATAAATGAGCCTTTCATAATGGCTTCCCAAGCAAAACAAGTGTTCTACATCACTGATCCTTCTAACAAAAGGTTGTCCGTGGTTCTCCAAGGAAAAAGCATGTATAATGGTAGTGATGAAAATGAAGATTCAAATCTTGATATTCCTGAGACTCCTTCTTTTTCAACAAACATGCCTACTATAATCAAGGAGACACAGGTGGACGATGTACATGCCACTCGTGATGATCATCACGAAGGGATATTGATATAGGTAGTTTAAACTTAGTATACATTTATTTTTATTTATATTTATGTATTTATTTTGAGTTATAACCTATGTTAATAAATATATATTGTTTCTGAACAGGCATACATATGGATCATTGTTCCATTTTTCCTTTGCAATTCTGTAATGTGTGTGATATTCTGTGTTACTGGGATATTTATTGAATGCAGGGATGACTGAGGGGAGTGATATTTTAAAACTGAATTTAAAAAAAAATACTATTAACGTCAGTTTTATCATACAACCGACGTTAATAGTATTTTATAAAATATACAGTATACTATTAACGTCAGTTGTTTATTACAACTGACGTTAAAATTAAGACCTTTAACTTCAGTTCTTGATAACAATTGACGTTAGTTTTAACAAAATTAACGTCAGTTTTTTTAAAGAACTGACGTTAATTTTGACAAAATTAACGTCAGTTGTGTTAAAGAACCGACGTTAATGGTGTTATATTTAACGTCAGTTCTCAACTGACGTTAAAAGTTTAACTTTTAACGTCAGCTGTATTTACGTCAGTCAGTATTTTGACGTAAAAAATCAATTTTAACTGACGTAAAAAACACTTATTGCACTAGTAAAAATAGTAACTAAGTGTTTGTTTGTTTTAGATTTTGCAGCCTCAAAACTCAGTTTGCGTTCAAAGAAATCCAGTTTGCCACAACTGAATGTGTTTGGATAAGAAACATGATGAAATTAAGTGTGTTTGAAAGGGGTCAAAACTCGGTTTTGAGAAAGCATGTGGGAGTAGCTTTTCGGTTTCCATTTTAAACATAATTGGGTACATTACAATTTTACCCATCTCATTTATTTCTCTCTTTCCTTTCTAACCACCATCGACAACCCCACCCTCCCACTTTACTCCCCAATGGTCACCATTACTTCACTTCAGCAACTACAATTTTTTTCCTTCTTCCTACAACAACTGGATTGTGCTCCATTTCATCACAAGATCACGTTCTTCATCGTCACTTGTACTGAAGGTTGGTTCGTAATTTTTTATTTTTTATTTTCCAGATCTATTTTAAATATGGGTTCAGCTATCTTTTGATTTGTTTGGGACTGCAATTCCTTTTTCCTTTTATCTGTGTTGTGATTTTGCTATCCAAGTTTGTTCTTTGCTGTTTGGGTTTTATGGGTGGGGGTTCAATAGTGGTTTTTTTTACATGGTTCAATATTATAGATCTGTCTACAGATCTTTTGTGTTTGTAGATCATGAGCATCTATTTATTTGGAGGTAGAATTTGGAAATGGTTTTCTTTGGTGAAAGTCAAATTCAGGTTGTAGATTAAGTTATAAGGCTGGTGCCATTTAGGGTGTCCTTGTAAAAATGTGGCTTATTGTAAATGTGTTCTTCCTATACTCGGTTTATATATATATAAATATATATTATACTTTTGATCTTTTTCCAATGATGTTGCTTCTCTAAATCTTATTATTATTTTTTATTAGAAACTTGAGGATAAAATGACAATTGCATGGAATGGACCAAGGATTTATGATTAATTGAAGGATCTTTGAAACGATTGCAAGGCAACAAGGCTGAGTCTACTTATTAGTTACACTACATGTTTGTACCCATTCACCGAACAAAGTGATCTTATTTGCCTATATACAATAATTTCATTTTTTTTATTGAATTGTTTATTTTGATGTGGTTAAATAAATAGTTTTGATATACGAGAGATAAGATGTCAAATATATCAGTTAGAAAACAAAAACAGTCAAAGGTAAAATAAATACTACAAACCTCAAAAAATGCTGAAGATCAAAGATCAAAATCGAAAGCATTTTGGGATCGTGCCACGACAAAGATGTTCATTGATGCTTGTTTAGCACAATCAAATAAAGGAGAACGCAATGAACGTACCTTGACCAAAAAAGGATGGAGAGATGCCATGGCTGAGTTTAACCGTGTTAGTAGGAGATGTTATGACAAAGGACAAATCAAGAACAAATGGGATAACTTGAAAAAAGAGTGGCAGCAGTGGTATAATCTATTTCACAATGTAACTGGACTAGGTCGGGATCATTCATTGAACACTGTGGCTGCTGATCCAGAATGGTGGGATGCTAAAGAGAAGGTAAGCACACATTATGATACTTTACAATTTTTTAAATTTAAAGAAGTGTTGATCTGGCATTTTAGATTTGATAAAAAATTTTGTCTTTGTAGGAAAATCCACAGTATGCTAAATACCGCAATGAGGGCCTGCCATTTTCACGTGAGTTGACATATCTCTTTAAAGATAAAACCGCCACGGGTGAATTTGCATGGGCACCATCAGGCGGAGTCTTTATAGATAGTCATGAAGAGGATGAGCATTGTACTGAAGGAGGTGAGAGTTTTGGCATGGATGAGAATGAAGGTTAAGGAGATAGTGATGATCCAACTATAGGTGTTGATCTATATGGTGGGGGTAGATGGTGGTGGTAGTAGCAGCATAGGGGTAACAAATATTAACCTAAACACCTCTGAAACTACAAGGGCAGCTAGGAGTGGAGAAAAAAGAAAGAGGGGAGGAGATAAGGTAAAAAAATGGTAAAATGGATAGTGCCACGGTTATTAGTAAACAACTTCAAAAAATGACAGAAGCAGTTGAGTCTCATACTTCTGCTATTAATACAAAGAAACCAGATCCTTGTAGTATTGGCATAGTAATGGTACACCAAATTTCTTATATTATTTACAGAACGGATGAATTTTATAAACAAGAAAAATAAAGAAAGGAGAAGTAGTAGCGTATCCACATATTAATTCTTATATAGTCCAAGATAATACTTTCACAATATATATATATATATAATTTTACTTTTTGTTGATAAGAAGATCTTACTTAAAAGAAAGGTGATTACAAAATAGAGAATAAGATTTAGTAAACTTGCAATTAAATTGCGCAAACATTATGCAGAAACAACTGTAAAAATAAATACAACAGTAGTACTAAGAAATCAGTTCCATCTTGACGACAGTCCCCACAGGCCAACACGGGTCTTTTCAGGGCTTCCTAAAAGAAGATGCATCTTGTTAGTATAGGTAGTACTCATCAATTCATATAAGCCTTCCTCAACTGTATAGTCCCATACCTACACAGTCTCAGGATCCCTCTCATTCGGGTGTGTAATCGGTTCATTCATGTGTCCCTCCGCCTAGAAGCCTGCCGGGAGCCGCTCCTTGTCATTGCCTTCTTGCACCGGCGACCACTCCCCGCCCTCGTCGGCACCCGAGTGTTACATGCCCACCAGCTTCCGCTTGGTTCGTCCCCAAACCACACCGTACTGGGAGAGGTGCCGTTCTGATACCAAAAATGTAACACCCTTCGTTACATTAGTAACCCAAATTAATTTCAATAAAAATCTTTCAAAACATTTATTAAAAAGAACATAAGTCATAAAATTTTTCCCAAATAACTAAGTATGAAAGTACCTCGTATTAAATAAAATAATAGTATTTACAAAGTATTGAAAAATATTATTAAATCCAATCATTTGAATAAAAACTGAAAGCCTCAAAACCGGACATCTAATTACAATCTGGGAAAAATAGTATGTAAACCAAAGAACGCCGTCTGCATAATACTCTAAACCATACTACATTACTAACCAACTAGCTAATCAAAGATAACTCTTCAGATCTCTGGATCCTCAACAGCGATGTCCTCGGGCTCTGAAAACAACACTTATAATGAGATATAAAATCCCAGTGCACAACAATACATTTATAAAATGTTTTGAAAAATAGTGTTGTTCTCAACCGGTGCGGTAACCGGAAAAACTATCCATGGTATCCGCTAATTTCCCAAAATAATATATAAAAAAAAACTTTTAATAACAACAAAAATTTCATGTAGTCAAATGCATATAGCATAGGATCAACTCGTCTCAAGGCATCACATTCCACATACCAAGTAAATTCTAAATTAATCCAAGTGGCTCGAAGGCCTCATAACTAAACTGGTCTCTTGTCGGCATGCCATAAATCTCACACATGACAATGGCATCACATTGCCCACCCCTACTCATGAGGAATGTTTCGATGTCACCCTCCTGTCGGAGACATTTCTATTTCGATACCTCCCATGTGCACATGGCGGTATTTCTCCCTTTTCGGCACCCCAACGTGTGGCGGTGTTACTTTCGATACCCTTTTTTAGGCGGTATTGCTCTTTTTCGACATCCCAATTATATGGTGATGTTACTTTCGATACCCCATTACGGTGGTATTACTTTTCGATACCCCTATCATAGGTGGTATTGCGGCAAACATCATACAACATATTATAACTCAAATATGTCATGTCTCATGCATGAAACAAACTATTTCCCTCAATTTTAAACATACAAACTCCCACCAATAACAAACAATCATGGATATCACAACATATCATACATGAATAGGCACATTACAACATCAATTAATCAATTGATTCCCCTTTTAAACAAAACCCCAATTTTAGAATTTAGGTTAATAACATTTCGCATCAAGTCAACTAAAGACTCCCAAAACCACATAGTAATCCCTTATCAACAAAAACAATCATATATACCATGGAAAGAGTTCATAAAAAGTATTGTTACTCACCTCTTGAAGATCTCAAAAAAGCTCTAAAAATTATTTACGACAAAAACCGGTGCTTCTCCAAAAATACATCTCTTCTTTACTAGCATTCTTGGAACTGTGTATTGTTACAATTGCACTGTCAGACAAAAGCAAGCCTATCTCCCTCACTGTATGCGGCGCGCTGCCTCCCCTTTTGCACACTATGCAACGCCTATTTCTTTCTTTAGTGTAACACCTAGGTTTTTAATTTTTATTTTATTTTTCTATTTTTTTTTAAAACCCAAATATGACTTGCTTTTGGAAAAAGCCAATAAACTTGTACTTGGGCTTAACGCAAAGAGCCCCTACACTAGTTATATTATTTTATTTTATTTTATTTATTTATTCAGTTTTATATTTTTTTTATTAAATAATTTAAATAAATTCTTATATTAACAAGTCTTTTATACTAAAACCCATACAAGCTTATTCTTTTTATTAAAAATACCGTTTTGAAATTTTTAGGATGTTATAACAAGTGAACTAAGTGGGTACAAATGGGTTGAAGAAATCTTAAATGGAAATGATAAACGATGTCATGAAATGTTTAGGATGTATAAACAAGTATTTTCATTGTTTTGTAATGAATTAGTTCAACATGGTTTCAAGGGTACAAAGCGTATGGGAGTAGAGGAGATGGTTGCCATGTTTTTGCATGCTCTTGGGCATGGAGTTGGAAATAGGATAATTTAAGAAAGGTCTCAACATTCAGGAGAAACCGTTAGTAGACATTTTCACAATGTACGTGTTGCATGCTTGAAGTTGTCATTTAAGATGATTAGGCCACAAGATTATACATTTAGGCATGCACATAAGAAAATCAAGGATGACAAGCGATATTGGCCTTATTTCAAAGATTGTATTGGGGCAATAGATGGAACTCATGTACCATGTGTAGTTTCTTCCAAAGAAAGTGTAAAATATATAGGTAGGAAGGGATATACATCACAAAATATCACGGCTGTTTGTGATTGGGATATGTGCTTTATATTCACATTGCCTGGATGGGAAGGATCGGCTCATGATGCTCGAGTTTTTAAGGATGCTCTCACAAAGTCAAAATATAACTTTCCACATCCTCCTCAAGGTTTGATTTCATAATTTCAAGATTCATTTTAATAATACTTTGTAAAGGATGATCCTAATAAGTTGTGTTTGTGTTTAGGTAAATATTATTTGGTGGATAGTGGTTATCCAACACCAATTGGGTACTTGGGTCCATATAGATGTGAACGATATCATCTTCTCAAGTTTAGGCGTGCGTGAGCTTCAACAATCATGATGAAATGTTCAACTATTTTCATTCAAGCTTAAGATGCACTATCGAAAGGACATTTGGGGTATGGAAAAATAGATTTGCAATTCTTCATCACATGCCCAATTTTAAATATACTACTCAAGTTAAGATAGTGGTTGCCACAATGACAATACATAACTTCATTAGAAGGAATTGTGTTTCAGATATTGAGTTTTAACATGCAGATGAAGATGACGGTACTTTGGAAGACCTTGATAGTAGTCACAACACGCCAACACACACAGATACTGACATAGTATCATCGGAAGAAATGAGTTACATTCGTGACTTAATTAGAAATGATATTGTGGCTGCTCAAGTTGGAAACTAAAACATGTTTTTGCTTATAACTTTTTGTTTTTGGAAATATACACAAGCTCCTAGCTTGTAGGTATTGAAATATGGTTTATTTTGTATGTATTGACACTTCTTTTTTTTTTTTACTTGTGTGGAAGAATCATTTGTCAATCAAATGGAGCATTAGTATAGAGCCCCAGTTTTTGCTGCAATTGTCTTTATTTTTTATAATTATTGGAATTGCTCCTATTGGATTTGCCTAGAATTGCTGCAGTATAGAGTTGTCTGATAATAATGCACATATTATGTTTGACACCCATGCATATCCATTTTCTTCTTTCTTTTTCTCCTTTTCTTTCATTTTCTCCATCATCTGTGAATAACCCCCATTTTCTATGAGGTATGTCTTGAGTCTTGACCATGTTTCTAAAGTATCACAAAAGTTTTAAAACTACAAGTGTATAGTATATCAAATTACACTTATTTCTTTATAAATAAATTTGTAGTTAATTCGAAAGAATTGTAATTAAGTGATGTTTGATTTGTTTTTTGTTTGTATTTTTCAGTTGGGGCATTTTCCCAGGAACGAGGACGGCAAAAAGGTGGAGAGGGATAATATATATAAACCTATGTCCTTTTTAATAATTTATTATCAAACTCTATTTTTTAAAATCAATTCTTCCAAACTTAATTCTCCCAAAAACAATTTTATCCAAATCTAAACCAAACCGATGCTAATTATTTCACCCTCTACATGACCATTCATCTCCTCTCTTTTCACGGGCCTTCCCTCTCTCTTTCTCTTTCACTATTCTTAAATCTCCGATCTTTCTTTTATACGTTCTAATAAAAACCTTTCATTTACACTTTGTTTTCTCTATCTCACTTTTCTCTGAACCGAAGCCACATTTTCTCTCCATTCAACAACCACATTTTTTCATCTTCGTCTCTTTCTTTCTTCCCTTCCTTCATGGGAATCGTCGTCTTTCACTATTCTCTTCCGACGTTGTCAATTTCTCACGGGAATCGTTCTGCGTTTGAAGCTGAAATCGTTACATGGAGATGGACCATGTTTTTTTGGATGCAGATATGGTGGAATTTGTGTATATAGGCAACTGCTTCCTCTTTCTTACTTTCTTCTTCGCTTCTTTTCCTGTATTTATTTATATAATTTTATTGAATCATGTTTTTGTTCACTGTGGTTGCAATTTGAATATCATAGATTTTTTTTTTTTTGATAATAAAAAATTTAGGGTGAGAAGATGATGTTCCAGTTCAAGGAGGCATGATAAATCTTTGAGTTTTATGAGCACTTTCAGAAGGATTTACATTTAACTCATCCCACTAGTGGAGAGTTGAACCTGCAATTTGTTCCATACAAAATCCTATCATGCTCTAAAGAAGATCCTATCATACCCCCTGGACCAATCATGCCCGACTGGACCAACCTCTCTGAGTGAATATCATAGAAATTTTATTTGATTTTCTGGGAATCTCTCTAATTTGGTTGTAGTTTATAGGGTTTATGATTGTGGGTCTCAGAAATGAGATGCATAAAGGAAGAAGAGAAGAATGAGAAATTTATGAGGAAGAAGAGGTATCCCTCTCACTAATTTACTCATCAAAATATTACCTTTCTGAGGAATTTGGTGTTATCTCTTTCTGGGTTTGTCTCACTCATGCAATCTAATTCTGATATTTGATTGCTAAGGGAAATTTCCTGTTTAACGTGGAGTTTTCCTCTTCTAATTGACAGGGAATGAAACTTTACTGCTTGACAGGATAAGGATGATATTAGTGGAATATTGCAAATTTCAATTTCTAACAAATCATTTTTTTTTTCTGTGTCTAATTTCTTTTAAAAAGCTAACATTTTCGTTTTCCACTGGGACCAGCTTTAACGTTATAATATAGCACCATCAAGCGCTATAACATCGGCACAAGGACCCAGCTCCCCAAGTCCATCGCAGTATGAATATTGAAATTCTCTTAATTAATTATTTTAGTTCAGTAGTATGCTACTTGCTACATGATGCCTTGACAATATTGAGTGCTCTCTTCATCCTTGCAACTATCATGAGATATTTCAGTTCACACATGTTTTCGCAGAGAATTTTCTAGAGGCTCATGTGGCTGGGATGGTGAGATTTCCACTCCTTTGTCATGTATGTAAAGTGAATTAATTGGGTTTTATAAAAATTAGAAGAGATGGATTTGAAACAACCGAGTAATTAACCAGTTTAATACAACACTGTTTTCAACAGCATAGTTGTGTTTATATCTTTCTTTTCATTTTTATATCTTACACGTACTCTGACCACATAACCTTTTATCTACAGATTTCTATTGTTTATTTTTTGGGAAATCTGTGATGATTCTTTAGTATTTTCCAGCTTTTTGGTAAATCTTGCTACAGAGTAATGTAAATGGGGGGTTTTGGCTAAGGGGCACCACCAACATTTTGTATCACTAAATGTACCATCATATGATAAACTTTGAGCCAATCAAATAACCAAATGGATTAGTCAAATTTTCAAACTTGCACGATACTGTAGTCAAAGTTTACAAAAACAGTATATTCCTTGTATGATATGTATATTCCTTATATTTGTATCTGACCTATATTAAAGTATTATTTTTTTTGTTTTAAAAGAATCTAAATATGACAAAAACAATTGCTCAGTGGCAACAACAAATCAAGATGGAAGTTTGTTTTTTTTTATAGGCGATCAAGATGGAAGTTCTTGCAAAAAAATAAAGATGGAAGATCAAGATGAATATGGTAAAAAAATTGAGTTCACTGGCAACAACGGATCAATGCAGGTCGAGGTCGTGGCGGTCGACTCTTCGACCATGGTTCCTTCGTGAGCTAATCAGCAATGCTTCCTATACCTGAACGTTGTTCACCGCAAGCTGACGACAACCACTGCGTGCCACTTTGGTCCGTTCTTCCCACCATACCCATATTTCAAGAGATGCAGCGGAGGATGGCGGAGGAAGAGCGTAGAACCACCATCCACAGCGCTTCCCTTTGTCCCACCGTCATCTTCTTCATCTCCGCTATGGTTCTGGAAAACATCATGAAGAGAGAAACGAAGTCCACCGTCGCCACCGTAGAACATAGATTTGCGACCGCCGCTACCAAAGAACACACCCATAAAACACAGATCTGTAAACCGTCCCACCATAGAATACAGATCTGAAACCACCGCCACCAAAGAATGGTCTTGGTTCGGGTTGCCGGATTTGACTGGAAGCACGGTTGGAGGTAGGGACGAGGTGGTTGGGGGAGGGGAGGGTCTGTTCAGTGGGGGTGGGGGTGGCGCGGCGGAGGTGGTGGTGGTGGTGGGGCAGAAAGGGAGATCAGAGATGAAGGGGTGCAGCGGAAGGAGAAATAGAGAAAAAAAATTCAGGAAGAAATAAAAAACATATAAATACATAGAAATATTGTATGCAATTGTAAATACAAATTTTACTTTCACCATTTGACCCGAAGAAAAGTCATAAATGGTGCTCAATCCTTGGTTTGGTGAGGATACTGGAACACAAGCATCAAGTACCAAGATGCCAAAGATTATTGAAGTTAAGAAGGAGCCAAGTGAATTAGACATGAAGTTCGACTTTTGAAGAATCACAGATTTGACCACATGTGATGTCAATTTACCTTTTGTATTGCCATTTGGTTTTTTAAGTTATTCTACTGTGAAATATGTTAGTGATTTGTGTATTTATATATTGTTCAAGGATGAATTGTTTGAAAAACAGTTTGGCGTTGATGTATTTTGTAGTTGATTTATTTTTTGCTGTTATTTGATCTGCATCTCGATATTGAGAGAGTTTATGGTTTACAAGTTAAATGTGTTTTGTGTCAAAGGTTAAATGTTTGCAGGTTTTGAATATTTTTTTCTTCTGTGAAGCTTATCCCGCCGTTTAACATAATTGTCATGCAACCAATGTTTTAACATAATTGTCATGCAACCAATTTTTTTCTTCTGTGAAGCTTATCCCGCCGTTTATCTAGCCTTTTTTTATTTAAATTTTTCTTTTGAATTTTTTTAATGAACCTGCAGGTTTACAGGTTTTGGTCCGGTTCAACAGGTTTTTGGTGATTTTTTACGATTGAATCTCTTTTCCAGTTCTGTGGTTCGATCAGGATCGGAGAGAGGTCCGGTCAACGATCCAACCGGTCCGATTGGGTCGGTTTTTAAAACACTGCATGCAACTCTTTATAAGGATATACATCTGGTCCACTGTTTTTTATTTTAATTACAGAGTAGGATAAAAGTAATTTTATAAGATTAATATGTGCGGATAAAACATTCTCCTAAAAGAAACCAATCTTTAATTTATCAAGTAGAATGAATAATGGCCAGTATTTTGAATTCCAAAAGTCTCTAATCATTGGCAGTACATTTGAAGAAGCAATTTTAGATAATATCCTATTTGACAACAATAATTATAATGCAAATGTCTTTTTCTTTGACTGTGAACCAATATTTATAAAAATTATAAATTGCATTATGTCATTCGTGTTTCTATTTTTTTTTTTTTAGAGTTTAACATAAGCATGAACTGTGGAACGGGATTCCTACTTCATGGAATAACCAACATCATTGAGTATTACAATTATGTAGCTTTGAACCCTAATTTAATATTGCTTATATGTTTTGTTGTTTTTTAGTTATAACATTTTTATGTATGTTGTCCTATATCAGAGATTGGTGAAATGGTTGTTTTAGAGGATCCAGCAAGAATAAAATTTAATTGTGTTTTGCAGAAGGTTTGTGGAATACGATTCCTACTTCATGGAATAACCAATATCATTGTGCATTACAATTGTGTGGCTTTGAAACCTAATTTAATATCGCTTATATGCTTTGTTATTTTTTAATTATATCATTTTATGCATGCTATCTTATATCTAATTTGTACTAACAACATGTTTATATATGTTCTATGTCAAAATGTGTATCATCCATTTTTTTATTTTATTTTTTATTTCATGTGGTAAATGCGTCTAGCCGGTACATTGCACGGGTTACACGCTAATTACGGTAAAAAATGGAAAACCAAATACATTAGGGGTGTGTTTGGATAAACAACTTAATTAAGAACTTATCATATAAGACCTTATCATATGAGAGCTTATATCATAAGTACTTAAAGAATTGGATTCGTGGATTTCACTTTTTGAGAGGCGACGTAAATTGACAAACATAACCATGGAAAGGCATGGGAGAGAAGTTGAATTGAGGTAGACAGGACGTGAAAGCAAAGCACCAAAATTACACCTAATTTTTACATACGTAGGGGACCACATAGCCCTTCGCATAGATTTTCCAGTGTCATCCACACCTAATTTATAGCATTGAAGCTAAGCAAGGCATTTGCATTATTTAACCCCACACATAATTTTCATTGGTTAACCGGGGATTGAGATAAATTAACTTCACGTACCATCGGTTAAAAAAATTAAAATAGGAAAATGCTAATAGGTGCTTTTCTAGTTAAGAGATTGAAATGATAAATTTTTATAGGGAAATTATGAAGTTATTAAAGTTTTTGCCCGTACATTGTACGGGATTAGCCGATTGCAAAAGATAAAATATATGCTGAAAATTAAATTGGAGTATGAGAATTTTTTGCATCATTTGATAGGAGATATGAATAATTTCGCAAAATACATAAATTTTGTCAATGAGCTTAATAATCATATAGTAAAATTTTCTACATATTTTTTTAAACATTTGGTCCCCCACCCCCTTTATCTATCATATTTTCTTCATCGCACCCCCTTTATAGTTGAGGTTGAAATTAATTATATGTTTTTTTCAAGTAAGAAAGAATCAATAAAATTAAAAGAAAGATAAGCATTGAATAACAATATCAAACGGTAGACAAATATGAGAGATAGAGTGATGAATGAAATTTATTGTAGCAAATTTATTACCCGTGCAGTGTAGTAAGGTTACATCATTGTATAAGATATATACAATTTATAATTTTTAAAAGATATATATAAAATATGGAATATAAAATATGTGTATAAGATAAATAAATTTGAGTATAAAAAACTCCTGCATCGTTTCATAGCCAATATGAATAATTTTGCAAAACTAAATATTGTCCTTAATTAGAAATTCCTCAAAATACATATACAAAAAAATAATATAACTTTGCACAAAAATAACACAAACTATAATAAACAGATAGTACAAAAATAATTTATTTTATTTCTATACTTACTACAAATCTTTTTTTGTTCATCTAAAATATCTAATTTTTAAAGCTGCACAGAACAGAAACCCCTATATTTAAATGTCTAAAATATCTTTTTTGATTTAAATGTTCAAATTCAAATTGTCTTATTGTTCAAATTCAAAATGTAACTATTTTCAATACAGTGATTTCCTTAATTTATTTCTTTTAAAATATTTTGATTGATTTGTTCCAACATCCAAAAAATCATAAATCTAATTTAATTCCAAGTTACGATGACATCCAATCAAATAATTTATATTTTAATTAAAATTTAAAATAAAAGAATGAGTTGTTATTAGTTGTCAAAACATTCCCCCAGAATGAGTTGTAGATATATATATAGTTAAAAATTCGAATTTCGAAAAGAAAAAAAAATATTGGAATAAAAAATATTGGAATTCTACTTGTCATTAATTACACTCTTGGAAAGTAACCTGGAAAGAAGGAGAAATGACACACTTACACTTTCCAAGACATAAATTAATAAATACATATTTTAATTATAATAAATATGTCTTGGGAACAACTAAAATTCCAAATTTGAAATAAATTTAGAATTAAAATTAAAATTAAAAATACAAGAATGAAGAGGAAGAGTCATAAGGTGCGGTGAAAGATAATTAAACATGTTTTGAAAGAAATCAAAATTAGAATAAAAAATTTATTGGAAAAAGAAATATTGACTTGCCATTAATTATACTATTGGAAAGTAACCCGCAAAGAAAGAGAAATGACACACTTATACATTTCAAGACATAAATTAATTAATACACATTTTAATTATAATAAATATGCCTTGGAAACAACTAAGAAGAAAAGGCATTAAGTAGAGAACCACATTGACTAAGTTGAATTGGGCAGTGGTGTCAATAATTTTTTTAAAAATCGAAAATATTGGAAAATAAAGCAAATTATTACTATTATCTAATTTAATTTGTTTATCATTTATCATTATTATTTAAAATTGATTCATTGAATATCTCCAAATCGAAACAGGAAAATTTATTGATTGAATATAAATACTTATCAATGCTTATCAATATTAATTATGAATTTATCATTCATCAATTGTTTCTCTTAAAAAAAGGCATAATCATTCCCAAAGCAAAATTTAAATTTGATAAGTAGTCTCCTCTGAATCACACAATGATGAAAAGGAAGAGTCATGGGGTGGGGTGAAAGATAATTGATCATGTTTTGAAAGGAGAAATATCATGAGAATCTACAAATTTTATATTGGAATTAGATGAGCAATTAATATGAACAATTAAACTCTTAATAAAATGTCTTGAAAACAATTAAAAAATTGAATTTCGAAATTTATATTGTAGCGAGCAATTAAAAATGTCTTGAAAATCACTAACAAAATTGAAAATCGAAATTTTAAAACAAAAGAATAGTAAGATTCTTCCACGAAGACTAATCTCAGACAAAAATATATAATAAAAAATAAAGAAGTATAATGGCAACAACAACATATAATAATAATAATTTTTTTTAAAAAAAATAGGCTTAGCAAAAAAAGTGATTTGTTCTCTGTTTAAGAGAACTTCTGAAACTGATATAGATATCATTCTAGTTGAAAGATAAATGTTAAGAAAAATTAAAACTAAAACAATGCTGACAACATATATGTTCCTTTTCTTCTCTTCATCGAGTAGTTCTCCAATAGGAAAATAGACAACGTTGTCTTAACAATCTTAACAAAGTCAATGTTGTCTTGAACCCTCTCACCCTTGAATCCTAAATATCTCAGCTAATTACAATTCAGTTGCTGCGAAATATACATCGACAATAAGTAATATGAAAAAACCAAATAAAAATCCCAATACTAAAAAAGGTACAAAAAAACAAAAAAACAACAAAAGATGAATCAGTAGGCTTACGTTTGTGGCGAGAAGATGGATGTCGCCCCATGAGTTTCTGTTCATCATCTTTATTAGAGCCTTCATGTTTTAATCCCTAAACTTGATCACTTTAAGTTATAGTTGAGGCGTATACTTGACAAATTAAATTAAAAAATAAAAATAGAGAAAGAGGGAGAATAAATAAATTGAAAATAAATTGAAAATGATAAAAATGGACTCCTTACATGTGGTCATAAAAAAAATGAAATCCAAGAAAATATATTTAAGAAATTTCATAAAAATTAATGAGAAAATGAGATAAAAAAACTCACCATTGCACACTTGGTTGGGTGGTCACAATGGACAGAAAAGATGTAAGACGGTATCCTTATAGCGACGACAATCTCCTGTCATCAACGGCAGTCTTGTGTGGTGGTAGGAAGACTGAAGAGAGAAGAGAGAAGAGAGAAGAGAGAAATGAAATGAGAAACATAGATGATAGGGAAGAGTCACCGGATGAAGGAGTTTGAAATGAGAAGAGATAGATGAATTGGAATTAGGGTGCATTGAAAACCATTTATTTATATTAAATATTTCAGATTTCATATTCTAAATGAAAGATGAAGGATTAGATGACTTTTCATTTACTAAAATATTTGAATTATATATATATTTTTGTTATAAGGAATATTGGAATTCTACATATCATTAATTATACTATTGAGAAGAGAGATGAAGAGAAATTCGAAAATTGAAATAAAATTTAAAATAAAATAATGAATTTTTATTAGTTGTCATCCATTAACCTTTGAAATCTATTGAAAATTTTCCTCTTATAAAAAGGAAAAAGAAGAATATCTTAGGGTCTGTTTGGATTGATGGAACTGGATGGAATGGAGGGGAATGGAATGGTATGAAATAAGGTTCCATTGTTTGGACATTTAAAAAATTAATGGAATGGAATGGAACATGATGATATCTATTCCATCCCATTCCATCCTCTCCTCTTGTTTTTCTTCCCCTCCAATTTGGGGTATGCAATGGAATGCTTCATTCTAATTAATTAATTACCAATTTATCCTTATTCTATTTGACATACACAAGCTAAAAAAACACTGGTCTCTTCTTCCTTGGTTGCTGTTTTTGTATTTGGACATTGATTTTTCTTTCTTCTTCCTCTTTGTGCTTGCTGCAGATCTGTCCATATCAAGCAATTTTTCTACAGTGGTTAGTTTTGAACAACTGAGTTGGAACCATGAGCTTTATGGTGCATATTTATAGGCATTTTTCTGTAGTATTGAGCTCACTTAATCTATATTTTTTCTTTAGGTGAAGAAGCTGGTAGAATCTTCAATACCGAATCTTCCATTTTCAACACCTTCAGTTTTCTCAACACCAACAGCAGATCATTTACCTAATCATAATTATCATCATCTTCCCAAGTCTATGCCGTCAAGATGGGCACATCGATCTCCAGGACACCCACTGTTGAGACAGGTTTCTAATAGTAAGATATTGGGCCTAAAATCACCAGACAACTCGATTTCTGAAGGAAGGCCATCATTTGTGCTCTCCACTTGCAATCTATACATATATTTAAAAATACCAAAAATAAAAGATTTATTTAGTATTGATTATTATAAATATTTAATTATTGATTTTTTCTTTTACAAAAACACAATCTTTCTTTTCAAATAAGGATAAAAAAGGAATAATAGAATTATAAACTATTCCATTACGTCCACTTTCCAAACAATGGAATGGAAACTTCATATAAAATACCCAAACAATGGAATGGTATTCTTGTTCCGCTCCATTCCATTCCACGCCATTCCATTATGTTCCATTCCATCATCTTCCATCAATCCAAACATAACCTTAGAAGCCATTACACCAGATATTGACACATATCCAAACTTTTATTAGAATGAGAAAAAAATTATACCTTAATATAGATATAGATATAAATTATCTTGAACACTTGAATTGTGAGTTTTTCAAGAAATCATTTTCTCTTCTTGATAATAAAGCGAAGAAACTGCATACTAGACAATACATGCATTGATCAGAAAAGATTCCAAATTCAAAATCTTCTTAATGGCATTAATGATCTGATGATGAAAGGATTCACAGCAGAGTCACACACTCACATTACACGAATCAAGCAAAGTAGTAGCTAGCTTGTCAGCATACCCAGTGCCATCCAAACACAATTAATTACCTTGTGTCTGTGGGCATAAACCTAGAGAGTCACTACATGTCATTTGCATCTTCAATTCTTCCACATGGGGGGTTTCAGTCGGTGCCATAAAGTAAAGAAGAAAAAAATCAGCCAAACCTATTTTGAGGCTATGAAATAGTACATGAAAGAAGGCAGGCCCAACCCCTATCTAACCCTCCTCTCATTTATGAGCTTCCTCTTTGAAACTCTCTACTCTCCATCGGTCAGCTAGCACAGAGAATAATAGAGAGAGCAAGAAAAGAAACTCTTTCTCAGTTGACAATATTTGTTTCATGATTGAATCCTCTCATTTTTTTAGATTAAAAATCAAATTTAACATTTTACTATCATATTATTGATACTAAATATTTACTATCGTGTAAGAGGACATTTGAGGATTATTCCTTGTGACTAGATATTTTCATACAGACGAGTCATATATAATAAGTCAAATATCTAAATAGTGGCTTAAGGAACCCGAGCTTATGTGACCAATCACATAGGTAAAACAATTTTGTCTTTGACCATAGGATTCATATCAAAACTTGCTTTTATATTTTTTCCTCACATAATATATTAATCTAATCTAACATATAACATTTTCATAAAAAAAAAAATGTAACATATAACATGAGAGAAAAGAGTAAAGAAAAATGGAGATGCAGATTCTTTGTTTTATTATATTTTTCAAACCTGCACCAATATCTCTCTCTCCAAATAAATGTTGTGGCAAAGAGCCATTAATGAGACTCTACAAAATGGCAGACCAGTGACATTA
This sequence comes from Sophora flavescens, assembly GCA_030762895.1. Lineage (NCBI taxonomy): Eukaryota > Viridiplantae > Streptophyta > Magnoliopsida > Fabales > Fabaceae > Sophora > Sophora flavescens. The sequence continues at coordinate 20,031,702 of CM061063.1, read as the reverse complement.
AATTAAAAGCATGCGACCATTTAATTCCACCCCAATGCCCCATCTCATATCTTTTCTCTTCTTCCACTCTCCGTTCCACCCCATCTCCGATCCATGCAACCCAATCATCCACTTCCACGTGTCCTCCTGCCATTCAATTCCACAGAAACAAAATTTTCAACCCATTTTCCTTTTGACATTTCCATCATCATCATCTTCTGTTAAACCTTTCCGGCGACAGCAACGCCTCGGGATCGCCGCACCGGAGCCTGCTCGACGAGAAAGCCGACGCCGCCGCCAGACCCGCCGACGACCTCAGAAACATGGGGCTCGCTATCGACTTGCTCCTTCTCGACGAGCTCCCTCCGCCGGCGTATCTCACGCTTGACTCCGACAACGGGAAGAACCCCCTTCGCCGGAAAAACGGTGACTTCATCCCTCTGTAGTACCTAAACGAAAACACCCTCGGCTTCCCCAACGATCCAAACGGCGAAGGCCTCTTGCTCCAAAAGCTGCTGCTCCCTCTACGGTACCGCCACGGCGACACCGTCGACGCGTCCATCATCCTCTCCGACGCAAGACTCCGCTCGAACCCGAACGAATACGATCGCTTCAGCAAGAAATCTCTCCCGCCAAACCGATCCTCGGAGTTGTTCCTCTGATCCAATTCCACGCAGGGCGTAATCTCCGGCACGGAGGATCGAAACGCCGTCACCGGAGCTCCCAGTTCGACAAGAGGGTCCATGCTGATTCTATGAAGTATGGTGTCGTCGTCGAGGCTAGGGCGAATCCTGGCGGCCATCATGGGGATGAACGGTGGCGAGTCGGCGGAGAGAACGCCGGCGCGGCAGAGAGGGCAGTTGGCGTGAGAGCGAAGCCATGCGTCGATGCAATCCAAGTGGAAGGTGTGAGAACAAACAGGGAGGGTGCGGACGTAATCGTCGTTTTGGAATTCGAACAAGCAAACGGCGCAGTCACGGCGTGAGTCGTCGGAGTAGTTTGTTGTGGTGAGGGTGTAGAGAGAGAAGGGGATGGTTTTGATGATGGAGTCGTCGAGGCCGTAAGGGGAGAAGGGTTGGTGGATATAGTTTGCGGCGTCGAAGGGGGGTGAGTCGTAAGGGAGGGAGTCTAGGTCGCCGGAGGTGGAGGGGAGTAAGGAGGAGGGTGAGCGGCGGTGACGGCGGAAGCGGCGGAGGAGAGGAGGGAGGTGGCGGGCGATGAGGCGGGAATAGGTGACGAAGAGAAAAGCTGTGGCGATGATTACGACCATTGCTATAAGGGGAGGACTGAAGTCAACCGGTGACTTGGACGGCGGGTTGTTGTTGTTGTGGAGGAGTGAAGTTGGAGATGGGCCCCAATGAGGTGGCTGAGAAGGAGACATCATATTCATGCTTCTTAGTGAGAAACTGAATTGTGTAATTGCTTGCGTCTTCTGTATTGAGTTAACCGATGATGATGAATGATACATTGAATTCAATTCAATTTCAGTAGAGAGAAGAGAATACTGAATACTGTGCAATTGGGTTGGGTTTAATGCAAACTGCAACATTGCTTGCTTCTTCTTCGCCTTCTTTTTCCGCGCACTAACTCTTCTCCCTGCTCCCAAACTGACACGTCACCTTTCGTGAATTGATTCTCTTTATTTCAGCGCATCTATGTTTTATACACCTCATCCTTCCTCTTCACAACTCGCATCTTCTTAAATCTTAGTATATATCATAAATATAGTATTTGTTTATATCGTAAAATACTTTTACCATTAACAATTTGTCAACAAATTAATTAACATGCTATATACTAATATTCAACATTCAATATCATATCGATCATTCAATTGGAAGGAATCAACGTGTTTAGGAAACGGATTTCCAGTTTTCACACGCGGTTCTACTTATAATGCAACAAATTCAACTTTTGTTTTCTATAATAATCACTTTTAAGATTTCCTAATTTTCTCCTCCTTACAAACGACTTTTTTTGTTTAACTTGGCTGCTTAGATTCACCATGCATGACCACAATCCTTCTATCAAAATTGGCTGTACTTTTTCTTTTCAATATCTTATAATTAAATCATTGGAGTTCAAAACTGCTGTGAACAGTGCCGGATATATGATATTTTTCTAATTAGTACTTTTAATTTTTTTATTTTAACCAAAATTAGTACTTTTTATTGATTCCATTAGGTTCGTAATTTGAGTTTGAAGCTGTTATTTCCTCTTGCAAGGCTTTATTTTCTTATGTTTTTCAAAACTCTTGTGTTGAGTTCTCTAGGAACCAAGCTAATATGATAGCTCACACATTAGCTAGAGTGGTCATTAACTATGTTAGTCCTCATTTATTTCATATGATGCCCCAACATGTATTGATTCCATATTTTAAATGAAATGCAATGGTTATTTCTTGGGAAGAAAAAAAGGGTTTGTAATCATTCGTCTGAAAATTGTTAATTTGACTAGGTAATTAATCTTCATTATAAAATGGAATATTAATTCGTTTACAGTTCAAATTCAACGAATTTAATTTTGATAACAATATATGGTTTGTTTTCAGTGTACAACCCCTTTACTTTTGGGGCGCGTTAATTTTTTGGTGCATCAATAGTAGTACTCTCAACTTATAGCCACAGTTTAATCTCTTTCAAGAGGTAGAAAACGTCAAAATAGTCTTTTAACAAAGCTTTATCCATACACGTGAAAAAATTTGAATTCTTGACAACATTATTAAGGAACTCTATTATCTATCAATTGTGTTGGATCTTGCGTATTATAATTAAGTTGTTATGAATTTAACATTTAACTGATAACAATGAATGGAATTAATTTTATATTAGTAATTTTATTTTTAGAATTAACAACAATAAATATATCAGTTTCAATAATTTAAAAATAAAATCAAAATCAATCAAATTAATTTATTTTATAATTACGAATAAAAAATTTGCAGTCAAATCAATTTATATTTTATAATTTACCAACTAAAAATATAATTATCAATCGATTTAATTAAATTTATCCCAGACATACTATGAAACAAAATATATGACGCCTTACCCTACCAAATGAGGCACTTCGTAAACAAAGGACATTTTTAAATCTCCTTAAATCATTTTTAAAGCGTGGCCCAAAAAATGAGAAACAAAAAATGGGAGATTTTTTCAGTACTCTCAAGGTAGAACACTAAAGAAACAGCTTAATTATACGTGTTAAATTTAAAATATTTTAATGAAACTTATATAAAATATTATCATTTTCCAATACAAGGTTATGCCTTTAAAAACGTTAAGAGAGGAATAATGCAAATGCTAACTTAATAATATCTTTATTGTTTTCTTAAATTTAATATCTGATTTTGTGTGATAAATAAACCACTTTTTTTTTATGATATGTTTTGTTGTGCTTTAAAATTTGGATTAGCTCCATCGAAGTGTAAGTGGATCAAACCAAAACGATTGCATGGGCCCAAAGCCTAAAAAACGAAGACTCGCTATTAACTCCTTGTAAATTGCTTCTTGAACCTTGTAACTTTATTTTGATTTTTTTTCAGAAATACCCTCCTTCTTCACCTGTACGTGCGAGACTGATGGGGAAGCAACGACGGCGGCCTGGTTCCGGCTTGTGACGCGGCGGTTTCGGCTCAGACTGGCGGTGCAGTTCGCACGCGGTGGTGGTGGAGCTCCTGGCGGCACGCTCGAGGCCGGATCTGTACAGAACAGGGACGATTCGTGTGTGGCGGCGTCTCTCGATGGCGAAGCCGCGGTGACTGGGTATTCGTAACTTTCGGAATTTATATTCCGGAAGCATCCGGAAAACAAATTTCAGACACTCATTACACCTCCGGAAATTCAAATCCGGATGAATATTTCTGGGGAGTTCGTGTAACTTCTGGAAAATGCAATCTGGACGACTTATTTGTACTACCGGAAAATGTAATCTGGACGACTTCTGGAAAAGGAAAATAGGAAAACAAAGGTGTAGGGATGAATACAGAAGGAGATCCGTGCAAAAGCTTGTGTCCCATGAAGAGGTTGTCGGAGATTGGGTTCAGTTTGCAGGTGAGGGAAACCAAGCCGGAGACGTTGCGACACTACGTAAGGGAAGAAATTTGGAGGAGGTGAGCTGTGCATGACTAGGTTTTCCGGACGTGGTGTTGGGGGAGAAATAGACAATAGGGCAATTTTGGAATAATAGGAAAGGAGGAAAAAAAAAGAAATCAGGTGTGACGAGCAAAAAATGAGGTGTGAAGAGTTGGGCCCAAAAACGAACTCACGTCACTGGTTGCTCATTGGACAATGGGTATTGTGCATATATCCATATCCTTGTGGGCTGTTAGTGCTGTTTGGACTTTGCAAAAAACAAAAAAAAGGAATAAATAAATAAAGAAAAAGTGGAGAGCTATACTGCAAAAGGCAACATAAGGTGTCGCAATTGGTGGGATCCAAAAACCCTAGAGAGAAGAGTAGCAATTGAGAGCTAGGGTTTAAGCTTTGTGTGTGAAATTAAGATCGGAGAAGCCATGTTTCCTGGAATGTTCATGCGCAAGCCAGATAAAGCTGCAGCCTTGAAGCAGCTGAAATCTCATGTGGCCATGTTTGGGACATGGGTTGTTGTTATTCGAGTCACCCCTTTCATTCTTCACCTTCTCTACGGTGAGAAAGAGGAACTCAAGCTTGAGCTCTAAATTCTCGTTTCTCTATCTCCTCTTCACCAGGTAATCTCCTAATTACTTTGATTTACGATTGATTTCTTCACCGCCTGCAAAGTGACTTTCTTTTCGTTTGTATTCATATGTTGGCAATGTGGATTCTCTACTTGTGCATAAAGTTTGGATCTTTTCTGTTCAACTTGTTCCAGATGCTTGGTGGATTGGTTAGAATTGTTAAATAAAGAATTTCTGCAAGTGAGTGATATTTGTGTATAGCTATGCCTGTAACTAAGTGTTCACTAGGAATCTTTAACCTTATTAACATGACCAAAAATGTGTACTTTAAAAGAAAAGAGAAAAAAAGAGCGTTTTGCATGGTATTTACAGCCTGAACATATTAATTTTGTTTAGAGATTAATTTTCATTATAAAAATGAAATATTAATTCATTTACAATTCAAGTTTAACGTTTTCTAATTTGGTATAACTGTGAATTTAACGTCTAATATGGCAAAACATACTTGAAAAATAAAATATAAAATAGAGCATTTGGCATGGTATTTACATCCTGAACATTGTGCTGTTTCCTTCAAGTAATTGTTCCTGTTTGTTTGAGTGCTCAAGACATATTGTATAGCAAAGCTGAGCTCGCACCAATGTCAATTGTACAGCTCCCTCTAGTGCACATTTCATAGGTGGTCTAGGTGAAATGGATTGTAAAGCATAAACCTAGATGTGATTAACCTTTATTTCAACAGATAAGTTTCTCATGCCTGCATGTATGTTATGTGAATCAGCATCATCAATCTAATGGTATACAATTATACATGGAAACTGATTGAAGCATATGATGAATTGAATTGAATTTTGAATCAGGAGTAAACTTTATTCACTTTTACTATTACAGCATTATGTAAGAAAAGCAAGAAGAGAGTTGAAAACTACCGATTGGATTTAGAGTTTGCAGTAAGAAAGACCATCTTTCTACATTGGTTTTATATGGTTGTTTACATTGGTGATCATTATGACGACTTTTAAAATTATCTTTCCCAAACTTAAGTTGTAAGTGTTTCTCTTTGTATATTGGGAGTTTGAAGTTTGGTGGTACCCCCATCTGGTGTTTGTCTTCTTTTTTTATTTGCTTAAATTGGACCAGTAATGATGTACTTATAATGTATCAACATATATCATTTATGATCTCAGGTGGTATATGGTACTTGCTAATGGTTGTTCCTTTCTGTATTCTAGTGTTCATCTTTTTTTTATTTGCTAAAAATGAACCAGTAATGATGTACTTATTATGTATCAACATATATTATTTATGGTCTCAGGTGGTATATGGTACTTGCTAATGGCTGTTCCTTTCTGCTGTCTCAATCTTGTAGTGCTGCACTTTCTATGTTGTCTTCATTTTATTTTTGTGGCCTTTTTGCTGAAACTTTATTCATTCATATAGTTTCTGGATTTTGTTAATTCACAGTTTATGGTGTTTGTCTGAATATTGCTCTTTAATTATGACTTCTTATCGTTGTGTTGTGAACACAAGAAATCCAGTTTTTCTTTGGCTGACATTTTTAGTCCAGTAATGCTGCAGTTCTTTGTTTTATTTGATTCTAATCTAAGTCAGCAGATAAATTTATCACTTATAGCCGTGTCTACTACATCGTTGCTATTTTTCCCCCCAGTTTCTGCTACATTGTATCACTTGAGAATGTTCTATATGCTGATATTCTTTTTTTTATTATTGATGCAGTGGGTCTTGAGGGAGGAGGATGTGCTTGGGTTGAGGATGAATTTCTTGGAGTAGTGATTTTATGTAACAGTGGAAAATGTGAGGCCATGATATATTGTTAGTTAAACTTTATCCCATGTACTTTTGGAATATTAATTAATTATATGTTGAGTCTCTATCTTAAGGCTGGCTATCAGACAACAAATTTTACTGTATCTTGTATTAAAGTAATAAGCGTATGAAGAATGTTTTCTTTTTCTTTTTCGATTGAGTCGTTCCAAAACAGGGTTTGGGTTTCATTTCATACGCTAACGCTATGACCACGCCCCCAAAATGAGCGAGGTGGTGAAGTGAAGGTCGAGTTTATTTATTTTTCCTTTGGCCCTAGATTTACCTTAATCTTCAAACACAGCAAACGAAAATGCAGGGTGCTTAAACTTGATCATTAAACACATTGAGTCCTTGCGCACATGGAGAAGATGTAAGACCGTACTGTTTATGATACTTGTGCAGCGGAATATGTGTATTTTGGTCATTCAGTTAGCTGTGATTGGTTTACACAAACAGCCGCCACCACTCCAGATTCCCCACTACCATTAGTTCCACATGATATCACATCACTTTCCAATGAAAATGGGATTATTAAGGTAGCATTTGGTATCTGGAATGTTTTATTCTACTCACAAATTATATTTCTGTAATGTGATTTATAATTATCATAAAGTTTTTATTATCGAATCATTTATGTTTGGAATAGAGTTTTCCCAAGTTTATAAACTTGTAACAAACATGGAAAAACTTTATTTTCATCCCAATATTCCCGGATATATATTTTTTTAAACTTGTACCAAACGTTACCCAAGGGTTTATGACAAATGGCGAATCTAACTTCCTTCTTTAGAAAGCATAGGTGTACAAGGTGCCTCTTGTCATTCACTTCATAAATTTATTTCGGACATGATGCCCTCCTTGTCTTGTTCAGTTGTTCTCAGCATGAGTAAGGATCGTTCAGAATCCTACAAACAAAAGGAGAATGCTTTAAGGACATTGATTAATGAATAAAAAAAAAAAAAATCTAACTTGTGTAATACATTTAGATTTTCACTGAAATATATATATATATATATATTACATTGGTTAGCATGATCTTAAATAAAAATATAAGAGAAGACCTTGAATATATATAAAAAAAGGGATAAAATATTAAAGCAATGGAAGCATCTTTTGAATTGATCTTACCTAATTTTTCAAACTCTTGTACAATTGCCCCTATTGTGGAGTAGAGAAGGCAAAAAACGTTTCTACTATAAACAGGGAAAGGTTAGGAGTTAGGACTCACCGTGTCACCCCATCCTACCTAAAATCATGTGAAGGAAATCTCATCTATTTAGTATTTAGAGGCGCTAAGGACATGCCACCAAAAAACGAAGTAGCCCATGTGTCAACTCCATCACAATTGAAGCAACCACAACATTATTTGCTCAATCAGCAAACCGCAGAAGCCTCTGCACCAGTCCAAACTTGCACCTACCAAACACTTACTGGAGTTTCTGTTTGGAACAGAGATGTCTTCTTTGTCATAAACTGCAACCGATGTCTTTACACCCAGGAACTTCGTTCTTCTATTCCTTGGATTTTTTGCATACTTGGCACAAGGGATTTTGTGCCAGTATTGGAAGTTGTGTGATCTTATCTATTATAGATCATGTGTTTGTGCTACCAAAAGGTATATGACAAGACTATGTGGTTCAACCTTGAAGGATAACTATGATAGCAGCATATCACAAGGGTAGAGGAAAACCAAGAAATAGAATCACTACATCTCAATCCTATGCTATAAGTCCATGGATGAATTACCTGGCTCCGTGGGCACCAGTGCCAGCTTCAGTCTGAGATTGGGCCAGACTGTGTTCTCATCTGCTTCCCTTCTCTTTATGTCTTTTGGTGTTGAATTCTACAGCTACACAGCTTTCTGGTACTTTTTTTTTTTTAAAAATATATGGCCCCCTCTTTTCATTATAATCTCAAGGGGTGGTTGGCTTTAGCAGCTATTAATGTTGTTTTTGTTTTTTCTGGTTTGACCTTCTGATATCACTTCCCCCTGAGATTCTGCAGAGATTTTAAGGCTCTCTAATGCATCCTTTCCTTTCACATATAAGCTATTCATATATTATATGCCAAAGATGATACTGGTGGATGATTAATTTCAAAGCAAGATTCATCTTGGAGTAGAGTAGACAGTAAAACTCATTAAAGCCAGATTGCTAAATGTAGTGGTTCGGTTCTTTAGCTTTTAGTTTTCAGCCACCCTTTTGCTATTGCTTTGCACCGAGTGATGAAACAAATGGGTGTTGAATTCCATTATTCTATTGCAACTAAAATCTGTACTTGTCTAACCTACCAAAGCACCATGTTCATATTTGGTTTTAAGATCTGGTTGGTGATGAATTAAGTCAATTAACATCAGACATCAGTGTCTGGTCGATCCAGTGACTAGTGAGAAGTGACAGCAGATTATATAGACTTCTACATATCTTACTCTGAAATGAATATGATTTCTTTCCTAGAAAGTTATGTCAGCAAGAAAGTAGTTACATTAGTTCTTTACAGCAGGATTGCGACACTATCAAATGCTAAAACAAAGTTTAATTTGTTTTATTAATTACCAATCTCATATGTAATTTTCCTATTCTCTGTTGCTTGTTAAATATGCTTACATTTGTGTTTCTGGTATTTGCATCACATTAAATAGGTAGAAGCTGAGCAGACACCAACTGCATTAGTGAATTTGTTGATTCTTGTGTTAATTAACTGCTTTACTTTTGTCTTCACTACCGGTGGCCAAGCTATTTGGTAACAACTATGGGTTTGGTCATACCTTGGAGTTTCACATTAGCACTGGTAGATGGATATTCGGTTATGGTCAAATGCCCCATTCGTCAACCAGGAATATTGCTGATTATTGTTGTGGGAGACTGGGTATGTAGTTTCTCTGATATCAGTTGAGATAGACAGATATTAGCAACCATCTGTTGGTAACTACAGTTCATTTTTTACAGATACTATCAACTCTCACACTAGCAGCAGCTTGCTCAACAGCTAGTGTTGTGGATCTGCTGCTTCATTCCCATGGGTCCTATTGCCCAACAAAGCTTTGCAGCATGTACAGGATATCTGCAGTTATGGCCTTTTTGTCATGGCTTCTATCTTTGGCATCCTCTCTGTTTAACCTTTGGCTATTAGCCTCTTTGTGATTGTTATTTAATTACTCTGTAAAATATAGTAGATTAACCATGATTTGTTTTGTAAATTTTTTTCTTCCAATTATAGCATCAGAAATTCTAGGGGAAATGATGTGTAATTACAAGACAGAACATGTATTTGGGAAAGTTCAAAGCATATAGAGAAGCTCAAGATTAAACTGTACATAGGATTACAATGATGTCAATTTAAAACAGGTCACTTTCATGGAAAACTGTTGCTGACTACAGTGACACTTAACTAACTTCTGGTGCTGTATTCCCACTTCCCTACCCTTAAAAGGGTTGGTCTCCAATTATATCTTTGACTATCATCTCTTGCCAGTTGCCCCCAAGTCCTCAAGTGGCCATTTTGGGGAAAAGTCACAGCCAGTGGAACTTCAGAACAAGATTATACTGATATGGTCCTTGACAAATACATTTTGATCATGAACCCAGCACTTGATGGAAAAAATGAAAATCCATCTAATGGAAGTTCAGAAAAAGGCTTTCTTTACAATATTTAATGGATAATTCCTAGGATTAAGGTATGTCCCCAACGGAGTAGATCCAATCATCAAGTCAGTGTCCCTTCATTAATTGTCAATTCTGCTGTTACACACAAATTCATGAGATATCCTTAAAAATGCTTGCTTGTGGCAACCAAAATGTCCTGCTTGTGACAACAGATGCACCAAGAACTGAATTTCATGAAATAGGTACCAGACTTCTGTACAATTTGTAGCTTTGGAAGGCTGCCAAACCGAAAAAATTGTCAATTATTTTCATCACGAGAGACAAACAAAAGCCACAATTCTCTTAGCTCTCCATCTGAGTTTGCAGCATTTCTTTCCTCAAAGCTCCTGCCAGTTCCTCGTTCCCTTGTCTAATGTACCCATCAATAAAAGCGCCATATATTTCTGAATTGGGTTGAAACCCTTTTCCTACCATCTCAGCCTGAAGCTTCAACGCTTCCTCCATCCTCCCCTCAAGACACAACCCCTTTATCAAGGCCTCATAACTCGTCTCCTTTGGAACCAAACCAAATTTACCAATGGCATTCCTCACTAACTCGAGAGTGTCCCTAACCCTACCCTTGTCACATAGTAACCTAGTCATCACATCAAGGGTTGAAGCATCAGGCCTGAAATCCCTCCTAGACATATCCTTATAAACAAGAACAGCCGAATCAACATCCTCAATAGTACAATATCCCTTGACAAGATGCTCATAAGTTGAAGCAGTGCTGTCAATACCACCCATTGTCATTTCCCTGAAAAACTCTTCAGCCCTTGCAACATCTCCAATCTTGCAAAACCCACCAATTACAGTATTATAACTAACCACATCAGGTTCCAATCCCTCATTTCTCATTTCTTCCCATATCTTTTCAGTATCACCCATCCTCCCTTCCTCACACAAAGCAGCCATAAACACAGTATAGCTATAAGCATTAGGAGCAGACCCCATTTCATTCCAAATTTCCTCTACCCTTTCCAACAAACCCTCTTGATAGCAACACAGCATCAACACATTATAAGTACGAACATTAGGGGTAACTTTAAAACCTAAACCCCTTTTAAAAATTTCCCCTTTTGCCTCATCTAACCGAAAGAATTCCCGGTAAATTGCATAACCCGCATCAAACCCTCGAGTTTTGCAAACCCTAAAAATCAAAGAATTCAAGGTGCCAACTTTGGGGCTGATCCCGCGGGAAAGTAACATTGTAACGATTTCAATAGAAGGGTCAACCTTTTTGGATTGCAAACAAGCTTTGACGAGCAAATCGAAGACGAAAGGAGCAGAGCCACATTGTCGGTAGGTCTTGACGAGGGTTTCGAAGAGCTTCAGAGGTGGGGATTCGAAACCGGGATGAAGGTCGAGTTGTTGGGTGGTGCGAATGGCAGTTGTGATGGCGTGGTAGGCGTGGGAATAGTGACGGGCACGTGCGAGGAGGTGGATGATGGTGGAGTAAGAGGAGAGGGTGTGGTGGCAGAGGGAATTGGATTGGGTCCAGAGGAAGAAGCGGAATGCGAGGTGGGGTTTGTTGAGAAGATGAAGTGTGATTTGGGAGAATTGGGTGGGGTCGATGCCGTTGGGACAGAGAGAACGGAGGGTGCTCCAGCGAGACTTGGAACGTTGGTGGGTTAGAATGGAAACCAGAGTTTCGGTTTGGTCGGAATCGTGTTGGTGTGAACAAGACGAAGATGAAAAGAAGATTGGGAACAGATGTTGGGCTGCCACAGGGAACCGTTTAATGTGTTGAATCGCCATTGACGTCAGTGCGAGCCCAGATTATGCTACTGGTTCAACTGAGAAACAGAGAGAGAGAGAGAGTGAGAGAGGGTCAGAGGAACAGAAATTCGACAACAAAACGTATAAAAGGACAAATCGTTAAAAAACAAAAATAATAATAAAATAGTAAAATAAAGGACTTTTCAAAAGAAATTTCACTAAAATTTCAAACAATAGAAAAAATAATGGAAGAAATCAATAAAAATATCACCCAACTAATAAAAATATTAATAAAATTATAAATTATACTTATAATAAAATATAAAAGGATAAAGTGAAAAAATTCTTTAGAAGAAAGAAAGTAACACCAAGAAATTATTGTCCAAAAGGAAAAAAGAAATGCATTTGTTGGATATGTAATGTGAAAGATCATTATGCAAATGAAAGTCATCAACGAAAAGAACAGGACTTTAAGAAAAAATCAAAATTAATAAAGCAAGTATACCAAATATATGAACTTGAGCCATTAGAAGAAGAATTAACTAATACTGATGAAAGCATATATGAATATCTTGAAGATGAATTATCTTCAGAATAAATAGAATCCGAAAAATACTTATATAAAAATAATAGTAGAAAAAAGTAACAGAGAAACTGAAGTATATTAGATACTGGAGCAAGTATTTGTCTAGCAACAAAAGCATTATTTGATAAATGGAAAAAATTAGAAAAATCAGTCCAAATACAAATAGCAGACGGATCAACACATCCACTACATTGGGTAGTAACAATAGTTACATTAATCATAAAAGAAAAATTATTTGTAGTACCAACAATATATCAACAAAACACCAGTATAGATATGATTATTGGTAATAACTTTTTAAGATTATATACCTTATTTTCCCAGTATTTAGAATATATATCTTTAAAGACACCATATATTTATCAAAAGCAAAAAAGAGAAATAATTAATATTCCAATAGTTCATTTTTCTACATGTATTTATTCTAAGAAATCAGAGTTTAGCAAGATGAATCGTGGTGAGTTAGTCAAAGAAATATGTTTAAAAATGCGCCACGTATTAATAAATCTAGAACCAAATAGAATAATTCCAGCTCATATAGAAGAACTTCTAAACAAAGTATGTAGTGAAAATCCACTAGATCCAAATATTAATAACAAAAATTCTGAATTAACTGTATTAAAATTAAAAGACCCAACAAAAGAAGTAAAATGTTAACCTATGATTTACACAAAACAAGATAGAGATGAATTTGCAAAAGATATTGATGAAATGTGCAAAAAAGGATTAATTAGGCCATCAAAAAACAAACATTCAGCACCAGCGTTTTATGTGGAAACCATAATGAAATAAAAAGATGAAAAAGAAGGATGATAATTAATTATAAACAAATAAATGATGCAATGGAAGGTGTTGCTTATTTTCTTCCAAGAAAAGATTTAATTATTGAACGAATCATGAATATGAATTGGTTTAGTACATTTGATTGAAAATTAGGATTTTATCAAATTAGATTATCCGATGAATCTAAAACATTAACAGCTTTTAGTTGTCCTTAGGGTCAGTATGAATGGAATGTACTTCCAATGGGAATGAAGCCGTCACAAGGAATCTTTCAACGAAGAATGGATTCAATACTTAAAGAATTTAAGGACTTCTGCCTTATATATATTGATGATATCTTGATCTTTACCAATAAAGATTTGGTTGATCATTTTAACAAAGTGGAATTAGTAATTAATAAATGTTTAAAACACGGAGTAGTCTTAAGCAAGAAAAATGTAATATTAGCTCAAATAAAATTAATTATTTAGGATTAGAGATTGAGAAAGGAAAATTTATAATGCAAAAACATGTTCTAGAAAAATTAACGAATTTTCCTATCAAATTAAAGGATAAAAAATAATTACAAAGATTTCTTGGATTACTAACATATATTTCAAGTAAAGGTTTTATCAAGAATCTTGCACCTGAAAGGAAAGCACTTCGACAAAAATTAAAGAAAGATGCCCTTTGGTCTTTGACCAAGGGAGATAAAGCAATTATCGAAAAAATGAAATTAATATGCCAGGATCTTCCTGAGCTATATCATCCATCGGATGATGATCTAATTATTATAGAAACTGATGCATCTAATGACCGTTGGGGAGGAGTCATGAAAGCAAAGCCCTCTGGGCAAAATAAAGAATTACTATGTCGATACGCATCTGGAACTTTCTCAGATAGCGAAATTAATTATCCAACACATAAAAAAGAAACTCTAGCACTAATCCGAATGTTAGAAAAACATCGGATCTATGTACTAGACAAATAATTTATTGTTCGGACTGATTCAACTTATGTTTCAGGTTTCAAAAATATTAATCACAAAGGAACCTGTACACAATAGAGATTAATCCGATGGCAAATGAAATTATCGTAATACAATTATTTGATCTCTCATATTAAGGGAGAAAAGAATGTCCTTGCAGATATCTTATCCAGAGAATGGAGCGAGGCACGACAAAATTATTAAAGCAGCAATACCAGCTCAAAAAAACATTTGAAGAGCAAAAGTTAAAGGAATTAGATCTAATTAAGTCAGATTTAAAGTACTGGAACTCCAAATTCAAGCAGAAGGACTTCTGGAAAGAAGAATCTCAAATGAGATCAAAGAAGCAGTTCGAAAAGAAACAAATAAATGGTACGTTATCTTTAATGACCCAATACCAGGAATCTATGATGATTGGTACAAAGCATCCCCCTATTGTCAAGGAATATCAGGAGTTCATCATCAAGCATTTCCAACTAAAGAAGGAGCAAAAAAAGCTCTAAAGATTTCTCGAGAAAATGAAAAAGCAAAAAAAGGAAAAGAAATCCAAGAAGCAGGTAAAGAGATTTATCTCGGACCAAGAACTTACTCAGAAACAACACAAATAATAAAAACAGAAACAAAGAATCCAATGAAGATTCTAGGGAAAATTCCATCCTCCTTAGATAATTTCCCAATAATTACCATAAAATACCATGAATTACTAGTTCAATTTTCTGAACAAAAATTTTATGAACACCTTGAAAGATTAATTAACTAGAACGAAAAAGAAAAAATCAATTGTTTTTACGTGGTTGATAGAAATGTCTATGGACTTAAAACAATAATTACTCCAGGAGCTAACCCAGCTCTGGCATTCAGTATGTTCCAATTTGGACTAATTGAGTGTCTTTATCCAAGCAAGAGTCTCGAAGAGGTCAATTTGTCCCCACATTACTTCAAAGAAGCAGTTCAATTGTACAAGAAGAAGGTAGCTGGAGAAAGCATTATCTATTTAAAGTTCTATTCAGCATACTCGGACTTTCAAACAAAACAGCCAGCCAAGCATTTCACCTTCATTGGCATAAGCAACAATAATTTTCCATTAGTGGACGAAGCAAGGAGAATCACGTATGATGAAGATGACATGACAACAATAATAGCTAACCGATTGGCAAGCATATACGGACAGTGCAATGCAATGGGACTAAATTCTTTTGTCAAAACCAATTACAAAGGTCTAAATACTTTGCTTCTAAGCAAAACACTCGGTAAAGTAATGAAAGAAAAAGACTCAAGCATCCTAACAAACTTTGAATTCCCATTCTATGCATTGGAAGGACCACAAATGAATTACAGGCCATCTGTCCTAAGTAAGCTATGCGCATTAATTAAAGAAAGTAGGAATCTTGAATGTGAAAGATGCACAAAAAGACATAGTGATAGAAAGCACCATCAAGCACCAAGAAGAAGACAGAGACTCGGATGAAATAATAATTGAAGAATGATGTAAGCACTGACGTCATCAAATAAAATTATTGAACAATGACGTAAGCACTGACACCGGTCGAATTATTAAGACCAGAAGCAATTATCTGAAGGTCATTTATGTAAATTAGGTCAATGCATCTAGGTTACAAATAAGTCCTCTTATGCGGAGGCAAGATCAGAATTCAGAACCAGTTTCCAATTCTCACTTATGTGTAATCTCTCTGAGAGTGGTATGCTAAACCTTCGTGGTATAGCTCAGATTATTGAGTATCCATCCAACCCTCTCGTGTAAAATAACACCAATTACTAAATAAAGTCTCTCTTTTTCCTCAAATTATTCTATCAAATACTCCGAAACCAAGCAAAAATCAAAAGAAGAAATCAACGGAAGCAGTAGTGGGTAGAAACAAATAACTTCAAAAAACCAAAGACCAGGTATGATTATTAAGTCACTCTTCTCAAAACTAGATTTATTTTATGTAAAATATTGTCTGAAATGGATCAGATTGAAACTAATGAATTAAAACACTTACAAATTACTGAAGAAGATGGAAATTATGAAGGAAATATCTTAATTAATCCAAAATTATTTAAGAAAATTCACAAAGAAGATCTAGATTTAGTAGTAAGTGTAAATATGGTAGGAAAGAAAGAAAAATTAATAAATATACTAAAGAAATTCAATCAAATGGAAAACATAATATATTATGGAAAATAATGAATGAATCACCCGTAGATATATCTGAAACTCAAGGAAATACAAGTATTCAGTTAATAAGAAAAGAAAAAATTTCAGAATTAAAAAGAAATCTAAAGAACCAAGAACATAGAAAGAAATTAGGATATATCCATATAGGAGCAGTACAAGTTCTAATTAAAGCAACGTTTTAAGAAGGAATAAACTCACCAATTGAATTAGTTTTAAAAGATAACAGAATAAATGATCCAAAAGACAAAATATTAAGAGTAATAGAAGGAAATTTACCTTATGTAAAATTAAAATTTGAAATCAGACCAAATATAGGAATTCCGTTAAATACTCAGAGACTAAATCAAGCATTAACCCTTGAATACAAATTTTTAAGAGAAACTCTAATGAAACCAGGAGACAAAATATTTTCGATTACATGCCGTGTAAACTATGCATAAACCAACTCACACCATAGTTTTACCTTCAGAAATAATGATATAATAGATATATCAAAATTATTTGAAGATATAGGAAAAATTTATTATCTCAAGAAAAATGAAATAACAGAATTAGACACTTTTATAAGCAGACCAAGAATTATCGAAATAGAATCAATCCCAAGACCAATTAGTCTTCCAGAGCAAAAAAGAACCAATGAAGAAAATGATATTATAAAATTATCAAATCAAGTAAAAGACTTAACCCTATATTTAAAAAATAAAATATGACCAATAAAGAAAAATTTTAAAAATTAAAAGAATTTTATCTAAAGAAAGACAAAACTAAAATAGATGTTAGAGATCTCTCTGAAGCCTTAGATTATTATCTAGAAAGAGATCCAGAAAATAGAAATAGAAAATTAATTGAAAGACATCTAATAAGAAAAGAAAAGGAATTAATTGATTTAGAAAATAAAGAAAAAGAAATAAAGGAACATTATAGAAAGGGAATGAAGAATATAATGGACGGAATAAAGAAACTGGATCTTGAAGCCTCAAGTTCCTCTTGAATCCCAACCAATTACTTTAGAATTGAAGCACCACCTTTTGAAGATAGTGAATAGGAGTGAATTTAGATGAACAAACATATAAAGAAATAATAAATGTGTTACAATTTAACCTTCTAGTTGATTGTAAACAAATTATAATAAAAAATAAAAAATAAAAATTTTGACAAAAAGAATATTATTTACACTGCTTAAATATTGAAATTGGATTTGAATAGTTAGAAGAAATTGAATTAATTGAAGAACAAATATATTCTGGTGACGAATACTGGTATTCATAATAATGGATAAAGAAATATTCAGCATATTAATTATGAAATTACCAAAAGATTGTAAACAAATAATAGTTAATAAGTTAAAGCATCAACATTGGCAAGAAGAACTTTATCTAAAACAAATAAAACGAACAGTACAATTAGCATTTTACAAAGAAGAACATAAACGTATAATTAAAGAATTATTAGAAATAGATGAATCTATAAATATGTTTTTGTATGAATATGGATATGAACTATTTAGTGACCCAAATTACGTGTAAATGCTACCCTAAGAATATGAATAAAATAAAAATTACAAAAAATTTATAGAATTAATGGAATTAATAGGATGGTACCATTTTAGTATCAGAGCTAGGCAAGTAAATTGACCAACAAAATATAGAAAAATTTGTATATAGACTAAGTATGTTAGATTTAACTAATCAAAATAATTTAAGAAATCTAATGCAAGAATTAAAATACAGATATATGTAAAAGACATATGAATTATCTCTGTGAATATTGTGATTGTAGAGAATATGATCGAGAAATAAAACTAATAAGAGTAATGATAAGCAAACTAAAATCATGGATGTAATAATTTTATAAAAAAAAAATTTACAAAAATGTCACCGTATTACGATTGTCCTATACAGAGTTGTCAAACTCAGATGTCAGAATAACACAGCTCTAAGAGGAATCTTTAGAAATTGAACTACCGAGAATAAATTTGTTTTTCCCTTTTTTTTATAAACTGTTTTTTCACCTTTTCTTTTGGGTTAAATAAGGTAAAATTTGTATATAAAAAAATGTAAAATTTAATTTGTCTCTATAAAAGTTTTATTTATTGTTAGTCCTTATATTTAATAAAATAGTGTATTTTTACTTTTTATTTGTAGTCTCTCACCAAAGATTAAAAACACATTTTTTAAATATTTTTTTTTATTAAAAACGAATAAAAAATTTAAAGGAACCAAAATCAAATTTTATCATATTTTATAAGGATAAAAAACATATCTAACCATTTTCCTTTTTAATAGATATATGGTTATGGGAGGGAGGAGCAATGTTCAGAATATACTGAGAGACCGACTCGCTAGAGGGGAGAGATTTTAATTAAATATTGTATTTAGTTAAGAAGGGAGGATAGGAGAAAAAATAACATTATTTATGTTTGGTTCATAAGGGAAGAGAATAGATTTTAAAAACAAAATTACTTATACATCTTTATAATTATTTATTTCAAAATACACAAATGAATATATTTTAGTTAATGTTTGTAAAATATTTTAAAATCCATCTCGTCCAATCCAAATACCCTAATATTAGAAGGGAGCCAATATTGACGTGGGAGCGATTTTGCTCCCCTCCATTTCCCTCACCTCAAAAAAGTTGAACCAAACGTGAAAATCTAAAAAAAAAAAATATTTCCTCCATTCCAACTTCTTCCAACCAAACACAATGTTAAGAAAATATATTAAGTGTGTGTTTGGTTTCACTTCTGGAGACACTAGAAGTGCTTCTGCACCTGTCAAACGTGATTATGGTAAAAAAAGAGCTGTTTGGTTACACGTTTGGGGAAACAATTTTGCATCCAAAATTGATTCTACTAGAAGTAGCTTGGAGTAGCTACTGCTTTTGAATTGAAAAATTACATTAAGTTTTACATTAAACTTGCTTTCAAAGTAAAAACATCCAAACATAAATCACTTTACTTCAAACTCAATTATATTGAAATCAATTTTACAAAATCAATTTCATCCAAAATCACGTTTGTCAAATGCTCATCCAAACACACACTAACTTTTTTAGAGATAGATATAAAAATTATAAAAAAAAAATTATAAATCTAACACGAGTCTTTCTAATAAAACTTTTTTAAATTTATCTTTGGATGGTTAAGAATGATAAACTAAATGATTGCATAATACTCAAACTTCTGAAGTTTCATACTCTCCAATTTGAAGGGTTTGGGATGTAATGGAGTGTAAACTAGGGGTGTAAGTGGATCGGGTAAACCCAACCAACCGAACCGAACCAACCCATAAAAAAGTGAACTTAATTGGTTCGGGTAAAAACCTGACCCAAACCAATTGGAACCGAGGCTCTTTGGTTCGGGTATTGGATTTTCACTTCCAAATCCAAACACCAGACTACCCGACTCGACCAAACTTCATTTTCCCCAATTCCTAATATTCTCCTGACCTTTCTTCTTGACACTTCCACTGCCTCAGTCCTCACTCTCACTTTCGGCACATCCGCTTGCCACCAAGGGCTCTCACCGCCGCCATACACGGCTGACCGTGACCAAATCAGCTTCCGCATCAGCTCCTCTTCCCGCGTCCTCAACGTTCTTGACCAGATCAACAGCGTCCTCACAGTTTGTGACCATATCGGCCTCTTCCAAGCTCCGTCGCACTTCACTGCCTCGCCCTCTGTCGTGGTCGAGCCTAGATCCGTCGTGTTCGTCGCTCCTCCTACGTGGCGTTAGCGCAGGCACCAGTCCTTCGAGCAGCTCCGTCGTGGTGAGTTCTCTTCACCTTCTTCATCTAACTATTCAACCAGTACTGATAAGTTCATCCCCTTTGCTCTCTATTACATTCCCACAGGTTCCATTCATCATTTTCTGATTCAAAGTTAGCATTTTTAGATCTGGATAAATTTTTGTTATTGAAGCTTTTATGGTTCCATTCTTTGTCAGTTTGTTGTAGTGATTGATTTTGAGAAAGAAGTAGTGATGAAGATGAAGCAGAAAGAAGAACAGAGGGGTGATGAACAAAGTGCAAAGGGAATGAGGAAGGGGCGGTGAAAAAGAACAGAGTAGCGGAGATGAGACCTAGGGTTATTGCTTAGTGTATTTTAAATTTGTTGATTTTTTTAATAAGGGACCCGAACACCTGATCCGAACCAAACCAAACTCCATCGGTTTGGTTTGGGTTTTGTGGTAAAAAAACAAAGAAAACGGAACAAAACCTAACCGATCAATTTTGATCGGTTTGGATTTTTCCCCGCCTAAATCGAACCAAACCGACCCGTTACACTCCTAGTGTAAACCATTTCATGTTTGTAATTCACTCCTCTCAATTATTACCATTGTGATTTCGTAATAATGAAGTGTTTTTTTTTTATAAAAAAAATAATGAAGTGTTATACTTTGATATTTCCATCCCATTTCATTTTAAATCAGTCCATTAATTATTAATCACTCCACTTTTTTTCCTTCTAAACTCTCGATCATAGCCTTACATGGATCACACAAAAACATAAAACAAAAAACACACTTCGACACCCATCTTAAATTGCTTTTAGTTCATTGTCTAACAGCCCATCTTAACATGAATTTTTTGTAATGTTTCATGCAAATTAATTGGCTTTGTTGTCGTAAATAATCATGCATATAAATCTAAACAATTAGTTTCACTGCATCTGGCAAAGATGGTTAGTTTGAAAGGCTTAAAAGGGAAAGTTGGAAGGAATAATTTCATTATTGATAAGGGCAGAAAACAAAGACAAGGGGTGTTCTGGATTGGATTGGATCATTTTTGAGTTAAAAAGTCATCTGATCCAATGATGAAAACATCGTGCGGTTTGGATTGGATCGGTTTGCTTCCTTAAAAAATTACGATCCGATCCAATCCAATCAAATGCAGTTTGGATTGGATTGGATTGGATAATTTGGTTTTTGTCATACTTTATTTTTTTTCTAATGTCAAGTGTCCTTTCTATTTATTTAATAGTGGTAAAAGATAATCTTTGTTTTAATTTGAGAGTTTGAGAAGAAAAAAATTATTGATATTTTTTAACACGTTCTTTTATTTTAATTCTCTATATCTACTCCCACTTATCCTATTTTTTTTCCTTGAATCGGCTATAAATAAATTGTAGCTAATTGTTTTTCAAATTTACTTAATTGTTTTCCTATTTTTCATGATTACTCAATCAAATATATATATGCAATGCATCAAAACTTTTAGTAAAATATAACTTCAAGACATTAATATTTATTCTAAATAATCTTATATATGTCATTCCAACAAAAATATTAAAGAGAATGAAGGATATAAAAGTATGAAGAATAATGTTTAAGTATGAGTAATACTATAATTTCAAAAGGAATAGTATATGTTTATAATAGATCGGTTTGGATTGGATTTCACTATAGGATCCAAAATCCGATCCAATCCAATAAAAAATTGTGGTTTTTTTGATTTTGGATTTGTTCGGTTCGATTTTTACAGTTTGAATCAGTTTGGATCGATTGATGAATACCACTTATGGTGGAGACTGGAAGAGATAATAACATTAAATTTCACTTGAATTATTGTCTTGCAAGTACAATTGCTGTGGAAGAATTGGATGGAGAAAGTCACAAAAAAATGATTGCCCTTGCTGGAAAATTCCTGATGTGTGTTTCTGAGACAAAAGAAACAAAAAGAAAAATGGTCAAAAATCAAAGCTGAAAAAAGATAAAAGTAGTATGTTGTCATGATTGTTCAAGTGGGTTGCTTAATTCTCCTGGCATTTGTTCTTCAAAAGAAGAAGTATTATTGAGAAAGGGTATAGCATAGGTTCTTCACAATCACTCATCTCACCCAATGCGAAACATCTATCACCTCCCGACACCTTGCACCCAATGTGTATCTTAGGTTCAATGCCATTCCGAATTCGTGATGGTAATGCTTTGCTTAGAAAATCACATAACACTCAAAAGGTCCAACTTGTCATGTACTAAAAATATTTGAAAGCATAACATCTATCCAAGAATCAGTTCCTGATCAGACTTACATTATGTCCCATTGGCATTCCAGGTTAAGATACACATATGGATAAGATAAGACCTTAATTCAGGGAAGCATTTCTCTTCTAGAACCAAATGGACCTAAAGATTAGAAGGTACTAAACTAGTAATTATGAAAAGGATAAAACCCCTTTATTCTGCCATTCTTTTAAAACTTTAATCACGGAGGTTGCGTGCATGTTATTCTCTATCATCCTTAGCTTTCAAGTTTCAACAAACGAATCAAATTAGACATGTATATCCAGAGCCCTTCATTCCTTGCGTCATTTAAAAGCACCCTTTGGTCAAAAACTGAGAATAAAATACCCTAATTAAGTAATGGAATTCCTGGATTGCAGTATTATTTTCGATACTCCGGACTTCATTACTTTCTTGCAATGATATTCTCGAGTCTTACGTATATCGCCTTCTATGATGCACCATCCGTTCATCAAAATGATACAGTGATACACTACCCAAATCACAAAATTTTAACCATCCAAATCTAATGTTTATTGGTCAAACCCCAATCTAATGTTTTTGTATTTACAAAAAAAGTGTTGTATATTTGTATTTACATAAACTGCATATATTTATTTTGTTAACAAAAACTGGATTTTTCCTTGTCCCTTTGTCTTCAACCTTCGGTTGTCGTCCTTCACCCATCCCCATCCATGGCATCCAACACACCTCTCACCTTGCAGCCTCCTAAACACAAAAACAAAACTCATTTCATCATAACCCAACCCTTAATTCAAGAATTCAGTGTTGGAACACTCACACTCACACTCACACTCACCCATGATACACACACATAAAAAAGAATAAAAAACTAAACATTAACTAATTTGAATTATCACTCAAGACAACCCATTGTTACCCGAAGCCAATCTTCATTCCCGTTTGGGTAAATAACTTAACTAAGCACTTATAGCATAAGACCTTATCAGATCTGAGCTTATCGCCATAAGAAATTAATTCAATAAATCATGTACGTTTGGATGCATATTTCCAAAAAGACTTATACAAAATTAAGGCGTTTGGATACATTACAAGTGCTTAATTTTGCGCCAGGCGCTACATCACCAATACTGGCGGCTGACGCAGTTTCACTCTCGCGACGCGAGCCAAGGTTCAGCGTCGCGAGAGTGCAAAATCACTTCCCACATGGGACCAGCGCACGGCCATGCTAGTGACTATAAGAAAACATGAAATGGCATAAGTTAGTTTTCCTAACTTATGAGAATAAGTTAAAAACAACTTATGAAATGCCATAAGTTCTTTTCATAAGTTGTGACAAACACATGACACAAGAACTTATGGCATCAGATAAGTCATAAACGGAGCCTTCAAACACCAACCCTTGAACCCGTAACTCAACACCCAATAACTATACTCCACGCCGTCGGGCTCCGTCGCCATGAGCTCCGCCACGCCAGACGACGTCACCGTAACCGAACCGCCGTGCCTGTATCAACCGCGCCTGTTGCAGAGGCCATAAGAAGGAACCAACATTTTGTCATTACAAATTGAGGACATCGATGAAGCCAATTCTCACCGCCCCAGCCCCTTCGATCTTCTTTCTCGCTCTCGCTCTCACTCTCAGATTCTGGAAACACGATCTCACTCTATGTTTCACGCTTAACAACAACAACAAAAAATACTTTATTTTAATAAAGATTAAATTTAGAAATACAAAGAATTGAAAAATACTGTAAATATACACTTTGATTATACTGAAAGTCCAACCACAAAATTTGACTTTTTATCGAAACAAATTGATTGGACCCAATTTTGCCTCATGAATGGTGCAGCACCACTTTAGTGGGAATCCACGTTAGACAAAACCTATATTGAAGCCTAATTAAGGAAGAAATCGTTAGTTATATAACTAAATGAATCACTCCCCTGCACTTTTCAGTTACTTCATCTACATGATCTGCATAATATTAATAATTACTATAAAGTATAAACCAAATCTTAATAGCATGAACAAATTGAAACCTGTGAAATAGGGAGCAGTCTAACATGTTAGAACATCATCATATAAAGCAAAAAGGGGAAAAAAAAAAAACGTATATGTTCTTTGTGTGGGGCATGACCCAATATGCGTCTTTCCCTTACCGTTGACGTGGGGATTCTCATGAACTCTCTATTTACAACAATCACCACCATATCCGAAGGTGGCATAATTCCTTTTCCAATTGCTTCAACCATAAGCCAAAACGTTTCCAAAGCTCAAATGACAAACTTCCTAAGCTCCCAAATCACTCTATTTACCCCTCAAAGCTCAAACCATATAAATATAATTACCCTTTGACATCAAAATGTACTATATATTATCATCTGAAACACAACCATGAAATACAGTGAGATATCCCATTTCAGCCACCCACAACACAAACTCAGGTTTGAGTACTCCGAATTCCCATTCAAATGTGATGGTTGCAAGGAAGTTGGCATAGGCTCTAGTTACAAATGCTCCAACACTACTTGTTGTGACTATGACCTTCACATGCACTGTGCCATACCTTCCCCAACCTTGTACCACCCCTTCTACAAAAAATGCTCCTTCCAATTCATGTCTCACCCTCCAGGCGACACCCCACGTTACTGCAATGCATGCGAGAAAGATGTCCCTGGCTTTGTCTACCACTGCAAGACATGCGGGTTCGACCTACACCCATGTTGTGCCAAGCTCCCAATGGTGCTCGATGATGGCGAGATCAAGCTTTATCTGTATATGAAAGTGAGTTCACCGTGTCACCGTTGTGGTAGGAAAGGGCGTAGCTGGAGTTATAGGTCTACATGCAAGAGCTATAACCTGCATGTGGCGTGTGTGAGGGAGATGCTGGTGGAGAATTGGCATGAGATATATATTGGACGTGGGAAAGGAGGGAGGAAACTGGAGACAAGTATTCCTAGCTTGAAGAATACACTGGTCACTGCTCATAATAATAGCAGAAGAGGGAAGAAGGTGAAGAAGTGCTGTGAGATTGCAGGGTTGGCTGTGCAGTTTGTGATATCAGCTGTGTTGGGAGATCCGACGGCTCTCATTGCTGGGATTGTGGGCTCATTGATGTCTCGGGCTTGATTGATGGGCAGGGCCCAAAACATGTCTGGGTATGTAATGTAATGGAAAAGAACTTCTGTTTTTATTCATCTTTTAAGTTAAAATTAGTGAACTTCCGTTGGGGTTTTCTTAATTATAATTTGATATTTTCTTGCTTTCAAAATTACCCTCGTTTCCTTTTATTAGGGGAAATTAGTTTTAAGTGAACTGCTTTTTTTAACATAATTTGAAGTACTTTTTTTAGCAGTTATAAATATAATAATAATATTTAGCACCAAAAATATCTATAATAATATAAGGATTTAAGTGGTATACACTTTTTACAATGTCAATCAATCACAAATTGAAACATCATTACAAATGTTGATCCTTATCATACCACTTTTAAAATCATAAATTATATGATTTCTAATTAATTATCGATATTTATACTAACAATACATAGAAAATAAACTCATAATATTAATATATACCTCAAAAATTGTTGCGATTTTCAAAACAAAAGCATTAAATGTAACTAAGTTATCCAAATTTTACATGTGCTACTTTAAATTAACAAATCACTTTATCCATCTTAGTTTGGTACTACGTATGCAAGGACAATTTTTTCAATCTCCTTAGAATTCAACTTTTAATTTGTCATATAGTTAGCGTTTGGTATAAGAGATGTTTTTATATTCCCGAGGATGTGAGGTGAGAATAAAATTTTCCTATATTTGATACAAGAGATAAAAAACATTCCCAAACATAAAATATTTTCGGAAATAAAAATTGTGAATAAGATGGGAAAAGTCTATTCCTATATATGAGGGTAGGAAAAAAATATTTCCATGAGAATAAGAAAGTTTGAGGAATTAAATTACTCAACTATCCCCTACTTGTTTAAAACTTGCATTCTCGATCATGTTCTTCTCATTCCTCTACATTTTTTCTCATTTACGTTCTCCCTCTGTTAGAGGGCTGTGAAACTCAAAGTCTAATTCCCTTCTCCCTCTTCATTCATTTTTCAACGTTGCCTAGTGATATGTTCAAAATGAACACTACGACACTGTTGGGTATGGTACAAAGTGAAACTTGCGTTTGATATACGTATCTATGACAATACCACTTTAAAAAGATGTATTTTTTTTAAAATTTTAATTAATTTTTTTTTTTTACTTTTGTAGTAGATGATCACTTCTTTTTGATAAAAATTGATCATTTCTTTTATTTTCAATTTTTTATAAGGATATTTCTGAAAAAGTAAATTATATTCATGGAAATATTTTATATAAACCAAACATGGGAATGTGGCTTTCTCAAGAATCTTATTCCCAGAAATGTTTTTCCCAAGAATATAATTTACTAGGGAATAAAACATTTCATAAAACAAACGTCACCATAAGCTTTTGCTAGGATGGGAAATCATGCCATGTTTCCCACCATCAAAACACCCATATTTGCAAAAGAGAATATCATTTTAAGTGTGTGTTTGGATGAGCGTTTGATAAACGTGATTTTGGATGGAATTGATTTTGTAGAATTGATTTCAATACAATTGAGTTTGAAGTAAAGTGATTTATGTTTGGATGTTTTTACTTTGAAAGCAAGTTTGATGTAAAACTTAGTATAATTTTTCAATCCAAAAGCAGAAGCTACTCTAAGCTGCTTCTGGTAGAATCAATTCTGGATGCAAAATTGCTTTCACAAACATGTTCTCAAACACCTCTTTTTTTCCAAGAATCACGTTTGATAGGTGCAGAAGTACTTCTGATACCTCTAGAAGTGAAACCAAACACACACTAAATTTCTTAAAAATTTTAAGTTTAAAATGTTATCCTCATCTCTTATTACATTTTGTCTCCTCTACCCAAAACCTCTGATGGAGACATCATGGCAGCTCCACCCTCTAACTCCTCCTTCATTCTTTCTCTCGCCAACGCCCTTGCACTGCAAGAAAAGGGTGGCTTGCTGATGAATGTTAGTTCCGTCGGTAGCGAGATAGTTTCCGATGGACATAGCTATCAGTTAACACAAATACCAAAAGACTAACCAATTGCCGGCGGAAAGTCTGTCGGCAATGTTACAGTGGGTTGTTCCGTCGATAAATTCGTCAGTATATAACGCGGGAAATATATTTTTTTGGCGCCAAATGGTACCGACGAAAAATTCGTCGGTAATTATCGATGGAATTTCTATCGGAATAGCAATAACCATATTACCGACGGGCTTTTCCGTCGGGAATACATTTTTTTAATTACCGACGGTTTTATCAGTCGGTAAATTCAGATTAAACCACCAACGCTAAACCATTCCCCTCTCTTTTCTTTCCCTGTTTCTCTCTCTTCTCTCTGCCCCCTCTCCTCCCTGCGAACTCCGGTGCCACCCCCCAAGACACCACTACTCCGTGCGCCATCCCGCCGCACCTCCGGGCTCCCCGCGCCTCCCTTCTCCTTTCTCGTCTCTCTCTGCTTCTCCTCCCCCTCTCTGCCCTTCTCCTTTTTTCTCTCTTCCGGCCTGCGCTCCACCGCGCTCCACCTCCACTATCACACCACCACCACCTCTATCTTCTCCTTAGCGAGCCGCCACAACAACCACCGCATCCCACCACCAGAACCATCAATTTTTTCTTCCTTGCACCAGAACCACGACACCACCACCCTCCTTGAACCAGAACCACCACCACCACCACCACCACCACACTCCTTACACTGGTATAAATTTAATATGTTCATTTGTTATGTTTTTTTTGTTCTATAAATTTATGATTGTAGTGGAAATTTTAATTTATTTTTTCTTGCTTTATTTGTTTCAGAGGGACACTGCCACCAGCTTACTCCAGCAGCCACCAACTTCCTTCTCACCACCAGCACTGAGGTATGAATCTAACCTTATCTTATTGTTGTTAAATTTGATATTTGCTATTCTCTTTCTGATTTAATTTTTACGTATGCGTGCTTGATATCAATCTTCACCCTTGATAAGTTGTTCATGTTTAAATTAAATATTGAAATGTGTTAGAAATTTTATTTTATGTTCTGCTTGGTTGCCCTTCATTTATGTGTTTATTGTCGTTGTTCTTCTGAATTGAAGATAAAATTTTAAGGGACGAGAACTTTTAAATTGGAAATAACTACAATGTTAGTATGGAAATAACGACGTATAGTGAGAACTTTGGCAAAATCTATAACTGCATCCAAACTTTACTTCACCAAATAAATAAATAAATATAACTGCATCAGCTACGGGGGAGCTGGCACTGTGACGATAGCTGGCCATGGGGCTTCTGGAAGCTTGGACGTCATCGAATGTAATTAAAAGGAGAGATAAAATTTTCGTGTGTACCAAAATAGCTAATTATCGAAATAAAATTAATCTTATCTAAGGAAAATAAATTTAAATAAGTAAATAATTAAATAGTTACATAACAATAATACTAGATTAATAATTGTAGGAATAATGATTTTGATATTTAATTGATTTTGATTTAATTAAATAACTTAGGAATAATGACCGTTGCACATCAAATTAATTGATTTGAAGCAATAAATTAAATGATCGAAGAAGGGTTTCCAATAGCCAAAGTATTACAATGGCGAAAGGAATCGATGTCTAGGTGTTAGTGAGCGAAAGAGTATCAAACATAATTATTTGAATTAATTTTTGTGATAATATTAATTATGTATTAAATAAATATTAATCAAATGTGAGACGATTAACTAGCTATGATTAGCTAGTATACTAATAATAATTTTGAAGACTTGATATCATAGGACGTCTTTTAATAGTCAAGTAACGTAACAAGTAGGAAGAATAAAAAATTATTGAAATACATAATTTCTTAATAACTACTTTCAAGCAAGCAATTGACTAATATACTAATAATAGATTTTAAAATTCGAGATTTAAAAATTCAAGTATACAAACATAATTAATTAACTAATTCAATAAAATGTTTTATTAATTAAATTAAATTAGAAAAATAAATTATTTAATAAAACGTTAGACAAATGATTATTCGATTTTTATGGACAAATATATGTTTATGTTGTTGCTTAATTATGTGTTATACAATTTGCTGTTATTATTTATGCAAATTATCTCTGTTACTTAAAGTTTTATTTTATTTTATCTTAGAGTATATATAATTAATACGTAATTGAGAAAAATCGTATATTCCTGTTCAAGGTTCAATATTATTGAGCATGTGTACTCGTGGTCATGGTATCACTCATTTTATTGAATCTTGAATTGTCCAATTGAGACAGTTTGGGAAGAAACTTTTTCTCCATTGATATATTAGTTACTCGCTGATTCTCATATGTTAAATAGTTGATGAAATTTCGAGTTGAAGCATTTCCTTTTGTTCTCCGGGTCCATACTTGATTGTGGTATCTTACCGCGGTCAAGTCGTGTACTTGGAGACCAATGGGAAATGTTGTCAAAATTTCGTCAACTATAAGACATAAGAAGCGATGAGTAACTAGTATAATACAATGGTGAAAAAGTTTTTCCTCGAATGGGATGGGCCACAGCTTTTAAGGAAAGGGAGCGATTCGGGGTTATGGTATCATGTTTAAAAATACATCAGTTTATCTGGATATGTAGAAGGATGGAATATTATCCCCGAGCCGTAGTTGAGTGTATGATAGGAACAGGTCTAGGAGACGACTTCTGAAACAATCATTTGTAGATGGGGTCAAGGAGTTTATATCGAAAGCCAAGCAACACAGTAATTATGCCGAAGAGGGGGGATTAGATGTCCGTGCATAAAGTGCAATTGTAATACGGTTTTGAGAGATGATGACGTGAAGTTACACCTATTCTACATCCTCACCGACCCATACTACACTATCCCCGACCCACACTACCCCATCCTCCACCCATGTCCAAGCCTCCACTAGCTTTGCGCCACGACGCGCACTAGCCAGCTACTCGCCACCCCCTAGTGGACCCACACCACACTCATACCCAGCACCATGATAGCGTGAATCCACAAGTGTACGACTTCATCGTCAAGTAATAAAAAGATCGAACCCACAGAGATCGTGATCTTGAACAACAATTAATTATTAAATCAATTAAACTAAACAAGAAAAAGATTTGGTTTTTGAAATAAGGATTAACTAACAAATCAATTATTAAAATTGCAATCAAACAAAAAAGGAAAGTAAATCAATTTTGGGTTTTTTAAATTAAAGAGGAATTTCCAGGAATTGGGTTACCAACAAGACTGCTTATACTACTAAATTGACTACCCCTTTGTTAATTATCAAAATTCTTTGAAGGTGAATTTATCCTATTATAGTTAATGTTCCCTCTCGAGATACAAGAACCGTGCCCAATTAAACCAACCCCTACTCTCGTGATAATTGTATTTAAATTGGACCCATTGAGGTTTGTGACAATTCAATGAACCCTCGAAGGACCCCTTCTAACTCTCGTGATTTAAGTCCTAAGTTCAATCCCTATAGATCCAATACCTAAGTTCACTTCTCAATTCATCCTTAGAGTATCTATGACATGCAAATAACTGCGCACCAAATTCACAAGTAATTATAACAATAGGAATTAAATCTAAAGCTAATTGGAATTAACAAAGGGAAAACATCAATTCATAATATAAAACAAGTCTTGGGCATATCCCCAATGCCTAGAAATAAAACGATTACTCAAACATTGCCATGTTCATAGCAATCTTGATTAACAAAAGCATAAAAATGCTAAGAGAAGAGAAGAATTTGAGAAGAAGAGAAATCCTAATTTTTGCCAAAGGGTAGCAGCCAAAAGATCCCTAATTTCGAGCCTAAGAGTCCTATTTATAATGTAGGTTAAATTGAGATTAAAGCAATTACAAAATCAGATAAAAAAATCAAAATCCCAGATTTTGCACGTCACGGCTGTGATGTCTGTTATGGTCAGGCTGTGACCAATTCTGACTTGGAGAGTTGCTTCACTGATGGCTGTCACGTCTAGGTCGTGATGGCTGTAACGGCCAGGTCGTGATAACTTCTGACTTTTGCGTTCTTCTTTTTCTTCAGCCCTACGCGATCATGGTCGTGATGCTTGTCACACCCAGGCCGTGATGGCCTCTGTTTGGCTCATTTTTCTTGTTTTTTAAGTTCTATCTTCATGCAAAATCCAAATCAACCGGACTTATGCATTTTCATCATCAATTCCTGCACACAAATACCATAAAACCACCTTACCTGTTCCAAGGTAAAAACTAACAAAAATCAAATTAAAAATGCTTAAACTACATGAAAATGCATGCAATATGATAAAGAAATATGAGGTGAAATCACACTCATCAAACTACCCCAAGCTTAAGATTTTGCTTGTCCTCAAGCAATAACCAAGGCCAGACAAGATAAACAATCAGAGCATGGGCAGTGAACCAAGAACCCGAGTAACAAATCCAAATAACAGGCACATCCAAATAAGTAACCAAGAGACAATCAATTTCAAGTCCAATTAGAAGCTTAGGTTCCCTAAATTCATGTCTCACACCAATTTGGGCACTCTTCTCTCCTCACTCAACTATTTAAGGACATATGACAATTCACTCAATTTCCTCAAGGAAGGTATCTTACCATAAGCTCGACTATTAACCAAATCTCTACTTTATTAATGAAAACACATAAGAATCAAGAGGCCTTTTATTTTGGTTGTAATGGGGTCATGGGATTAATCGTTGGGTGGGGAAACCAAGAAAGGGAAAATTCAAGAAGGCTAACAAAATATAAAATAATGCAAAGCATGACAACCTTCTAAAATACCTTTTTGGACTTTAATTCACTTTTCCGCCTTTCTTTCTTTCTCTCTTTCTTTTTTTTTTCCATCCCCTTCTCCATTTTTTTTGTTTATTTTATTTTTCATTTTGGAGAAGGGTAGATTTTCAACTTAAGAGAAATATTTATCTATTTTTCTAACTTTTTCATCCCACAACTTTTCAAACCACCTTTTTGCCCTTTTTTGCAATACTTTAAAAGGTGTCATACCAAGCATCATTCATTAAAATCAATCAAGGTACCAAGAAAAACATTTTATTCTATTAGGCTCAAAATTGGGTAACTAAGGGGTATCATTTAATTAGTCAAAGCTCAGAAGACCAGAAAAATACCTAGTGCCTCAATCATTTTCAAATATGTTTTTAAAATTTTTTAAGTTTCAAAACGGTTTCAAGTCAAGTTCTACAGAATACAATCCAAGAGGAATAAAACACTCAATCACAAGGAATTGGGTAAATTTAGTGAGTATCCCTTTTAGGCTCAAAAATCTCACATTTAGTAGTTTAAAATAAATGAGAAACACAAATCCAAGGAACCACATGCTAATTATCAACTATCAAAAGATCATCTCAAGCATTTTTATTTTTAGCCTATCACAAGAATACAAAAATTGGGTTCAAAAATTCACCGTCCCAATTCATTTGGCCCAAAGTTCTCACAATTGGATGCATACTCTAAGCAGGGGGCAATCTAATCATGTGATCATGCAAAACTACGCCTATATGAATGCAACATGAAAAAAAAAACCCAAAAATAATACCCCTACCCCAAGCTTAAAAACTTACATTGTCCCCAATGTAAACAATCAAGTCGAAGGGAGGAAAAAAAATGGAATAACTCACCGAGGTGGTGGAGGGTGTTGGCATAGATGCCAGTCATAGAGCTTTTGGAGCAGAAGAAGAGAGGTTGAAGAAAGATAATAGGTGTAGGGCTTCTCAAAACTGAACAGGGAGGGAGAAATTTGGTTTTTAACATGCCTGGGAGTGCGTCACGGGTAGACCGTGATCCATTATGCTCTGTTGGGCACCTTCCATCACGCCCGTGATGCATATCACGACTGGACCTTGATCAAATCTGACTTTCAAGCTTCTTCACATGGGGGATGATCCCACAGGACGACCGGGATCGTATCTTCAGACGATTTGGGGTAAATTTTTGTTTATTATTTCATGTAATTTTACCTTTATTTTTCACGCATTTTATATATATTTTTGTATAATGTTGTTAATATTTTTTCTTTATTAACAGGATCTTGTGCGCTGGTTACAGGAGCATGCCTCAGAGATACGTGTTATCTTTGACGACCGAGCAGCTGCTCGACCGAGGGACATGCTCCGGGAGCGTAGAGAGACCCGGATACGTCCGGATTACATGGGCCCAACATTTGGGCCCAACAATGTGCATACCGGGATACACCAACTTACAAGCTGAAGTGTCAGCAGGTGAAGAGGAATCAGGCTTCCGAGAAGGGTGGGAGCATGCACACTGGTGTTTCGATTAGCCACATGCAGCATGTCATTAACATGGTATGCATATATAAATAATTTTATTTATAAACTATATTTTTATTAAAAATTTATTTTATAACTAATTGATTTTATTTGTGTGTCGGTTGCAGGCAAGAGAGCTTGCCCGGTCCGTTAATGTCCCTACGGTCTTTGAGTAGACGCATATTCTCTCGGACAACGGCGGATTAGTTGATGAGAGGTCGAGGCAGACAGTGGTGAGCTAAAGTGTCTTTTTACATTTAAAGTATAGGTCGTTATTATTATTATTATTATTATTATTATTATTATTATTATTATTATTATTATTATTATTATTATTATTATTATTATTATTATTATTATTATTATTATTATATATAGTTTAATAATATATTGATTGTAATGTATTGATCGCAGGCGGAGTACAATGTCAGGTTTAGTCAGGTAGCATCTGAGGCTGCCTCCTGCTCTGGTGCCTCGAATCCTTCTCAGCTGGACCCCACCGAGGTTGAGCGACTATAGACCTAGGTTTTGATGGATGTAGCGGGCGGGAAGAAGAAGGGGCGGATTTACGGTACTGCGATCCTAGTCAAGTCCATCCGTCGGGGGTCGACGCTGAGCTTGACCATTAGGGAGCCTACATCCTCCGGCTCACAGGACACGGAGGAGGTGCAGCGACTGAGGCAAGAGGTGTAGCACCAGAGGGAGGCGAACGAGCGCAAGATGCAGCAGATGGAGACATTTCTACGGTCATTACCGCTGTGCTCGATTTCCTCCCACCGGACAGGCGCAACGCTCTGTAGGGTGTCCTCCATGCCAGCCAGCCCTCCACTACTTCTACCGATCCACCATCGCAGTCGCACGATGCCGGCCTGTCTTCTGAGCCGCAGCTTGATGGTCATCTGATGCCGGTAGACTCACTCCGCTAGGACGACGATGACGGATATTATGGTGATGTGTATTATGATAGTTATATATGTAGTAAAATTTTGTAGTTAGACGAATATTTTATGTATGGATTAAATGTTGAGTTTGTTTTTATTTTAAATTAACTTTAATTTAATTGCTTTTTAAATTTTATCTGTAATTTCAATTTTGTTTTTTAATTAAAATATAATAATTAATTAAAATAAAATATAATAATAATTAATAATTAATAATTAAAATATAATAATAATTAATATTCAAAATATAAAATTTTAATTTTAATAAAAAATAATTATAATTAATAATTAATTATTAATATAAAACAAAATTTAAAAAATCAATTAAAATAAAATTTAAAAAATCAATATAAAAAAAACCTTGTTTCTGATGGATACGTCCGTCGGTAAATGTAGTTTCGAGTTTCTGACGGATATGTCCGTCGGTAACTTCCACTGACACTTACTGACGGACATATCCGTCGATAATAAGAGGCTCCGTGTGACGAGTTTTACGACAGACAAGACCGTCGAAAATGACATGGTCTCCCATCTAAGAAGTAGCCTTGTCAAATATCCTCCGTGCATGCGCCCGAAGAGGGAGACGTGATTGTAAAATGCAATTCCATTCCATAATCTAGTGTACTTCGGTAAGATGATAACCAAAAGTCCAAAACCAAACCACTTCCATTGAATAATCCATCACAACAATGTTAGCAACACATTTTTTACCACATTATATTATTGGATAGATTTCATGTGAGACTCATTGAATAGAGAGTTGACCCATGTGATTTACTAGATCCCACGTGAAATCCACCAAATAATAAAAAAAAATATGTTAATGAGTGTGTTTCTAACATTTTTAATCAATAATGGTTTGGCTATTAATCAATAATTATTGAATAATGTTTTAAAAAAATGAGCAATAGGTGTATTAGATTCAAGGGTAGGGTAAAAAAAATTGTGGGTGTTCTACACCTGTTCAATAAACGCAAATTGTCTTTGTGTTGTTTTTTTTTCTCGTCCTGCTTCAACAGAAACATATTAACAAACTACTGGGTTTGCCCCTTGTATTAACCCGAAATCAGAGGAGCTTGTTCAAAGTGCATAGTATAAAGCAACAAAGCAAAGTTGCCTGAAAGATTAGTCAAAGAGACAGAAACACTCATATCTTAGTAAAAAGTGAAAGAGTAGTTCATAAAGAATGACAGACTGCTCTGGTTGCACAGCCAAAATTTAAGAATACTTCCACATATATTGTATTGCCTTCCAATTTAATTATAAGCACTACAAGAATTTTCGCTGTTTCCCAGGGCCTATGACCCTGGGAAATCCATAAAATCCGTGGGAAAATACACATTTCCCAGGGATGACCCACGGATTTAGATCCCTCGGTTTTCAGCTGGTCGGAAACGTTTCCCAGGGCCTCGCCCTGGGAAATACCAGTGGTTACAGACCTTGGGAAATTTCCCGAGGATCTATCTCGGAAATATTTCCCGGGATAGATCCTGGGGAAATATATGTTTTGTTTAAATTATAAATAAAACCTTATATACATTAATTTATGCTAAAGTGGATAAATAAATAATTATTATTTTTATATGAATGCATCAACAAAGAAATTAACATCATAATTCAAGCAAACAATTTGTTCAACACAAAATGTTATTCAAGTCATATTTGTTCAACGAAAAATAATAAACATAATAAACATGATAAGTAAAATAAACTAAGAATCCCCATTATAAGGCTCCTCAACAAAATGGTCAAGAGAGTCGTCGTCCTCCTGAGCACGCTGGGTCGTCTGACTAGGCTGTCGTCGCTGTGGGGGCTGCTGCTGCAACTGTCGCACTGTCTCCATCAGTTGTCGCATCGTATCCATCATCACACGATGCTCCTCATCCCTCTGCCGCTCCCTCTCTTGGGAAGCGACCAACATCTGCCTCAACTGAGCAATCTCCGCAGACTCCTGAGGGTAACGTCTGCATGTGGTGGACGCTCCAACCCTAAGCTCTAACTTGCGCGAGGCCCCTTTTCGATAGTTGCCGGCAAGGTCCCCAGCACCGTACAAACGACCCTTATACTTGCCGCCGACGACTTCTGCCCAAACATTCAGCGCAAGCTGCTCGTCCTCCTGTGGGTTACCTGGGGTGGATGGTGAAGAGGCTGATGATTGAGACCTATGTTGACTCATCCTCTCATGAAACTCCTCCTGTTACAATACATCAGACTATCAAAATTTGAACAATATGTTACAAGATAAATTATGCAGAAAAATGGACAGCCTAGTGAAAGATCCTCTGGATCTCTGACTCATCTTCGTTCCTCCATGCCGCCTGACCCTGCTTTAAGATAAATAACAATTGTTATACTAATAGTTTCGAAAATAATAAAAACCACATTAAGTAAATTGAAATTTGCTACTTACTCTAAACGCATCAAACATACTAATCCGCTCATTGTCAGTGAGTTTTCCCCATGATGTAAATGCCCTATGATACCTTTGCTGGATAACAAACGCGATGGCACTCGCTGCTCTCTTACAAGGAAGGAACCTTAACAGTAAAGACGCATGAACCAATCAAACACATGGTAATAAATTATGATACAATGCATGAATCAACCAAACACATAGAAATTTAATTAATTCTTACCCGTTACCACTAGGCCTAATAATAGGTCGACCATCGGGCATGAGCTCAACTACCTCTGCTGCATCTAGCTCCTCTAGCTCCACTGGCTCCACCGACTCCTCTGGCTGCTCATGCACATCTGCAACTGAAGGTGAGCGTGAATAGCCTGGACTATATTGTTGCTCCTCATCCACACATGCTGAAGGAGATGCTCTATAGTGTGCATGTGTCGTGACCCCCGGGGTGGGAATCATATCGAAATGAGGCGATGTAGGTGCAACACGTGGAGTCAGTGAAGGTGCTTGTTGTGGTGGGCGCGATGTAGGTACATGTGGGTGTTGTGCTGACGATGCAGAGGTAAGCGTTGAAGGCATACGTGAGTATCCATCTATAGACTCACGAATCACTAAATTTGTGGAAGGTCTGTTCCGACGACGACGGGGATTTGGACGGGGGTCAGTATCAACCATAATACCCTTACCCTTATCGATGGGTGGAGGTGGGTCACGTCCTGCAGACATGTCTAAAGAGCAATTTAATGTTAAAACAAAAGTTATCGAGATATAGCAATAATATAAGTTATCTAAGTCATTAAAGTAAACAAATATAACTAACTAATAATCCAACACCAAAAATAAGTTATCTAAGTCATAAAGTCAACAAGTATAACTAACTAATAATCCAACTACCAAAAATAACTTAACCATCCAAATCATAAAGTCTTGAAAGATCTAATACAAATTAACTACGATTTATTCAGAATTTGAGTCGTCGTCTTCGGGTCTGTTGAGTCATTATCTTCTTCCTCATCATCTTCGAGATCCTGTCTCTTCATGTTCTTCGGTGGAATTATCGTCTTCTTCATCCAAATGCTCCTGGATGGATGACAAATTGGCGATATTCACTTCTTCACCAAATGACTTGCAAGTCCCCTAAGCCATCAATAGGGTCAACTTCAATGACTTCAGCTACATGTGACATTACATCCACTTGATAAGGCACCTCTCCCTCTCGAATCATCCACTTCGATGCTACCCATTGGTGTTGTCTTGATGGCGACTGACCAACCTCGTTTGTCTTTTCGAGTTGGTGGATAAGGTACGTAATACACCTGTCTCACATTTAGTGCTATGATAAACGGATCATCCCTTTGATATCTTCTACTCATTCGGATGTCCACAGATTACATTTCGGGTTAAATTTTGTGCCTCTACCTGGACGGATCGAACCAGTTACAATAAAATAGAACTATTCTTTTAGTATAGTCTAAAGAAGGGTACACCAGTTCATATATATGTTGGATCACGCCGTAGAAGTCATCTTCAATTCCTTCGTGAGACCCTTTACATGGACCCCCGCTGTTGATGGTTTTTTTGCCCTCCGTCCATGATTGGGTATGAAATTTGTACCCGTTCACGAAGTAAGTGTGCCATTCTTTGACTTCGTATTAGGACCATCGGCTAAGTTCCTTAAGTGTTTGTTGATGGGAGTTGGTTGCTCACGGTAAACCTACATATGTCAGTTCTAAAAAATCATGTCTACATTTTACTCACAATGGATAATTCAAAGATTTTTAAGATACTAACTTGTTGCTTAAACCAGATTGGAAACTCAAAGCATGTATACGAGTGGACTGTTCTTGCTCATTGTTTGCGGATATCAAGAAGGCAATCGTAAAGTTGGACAATATATATTATAAGCACAAAAATATATACTATTAGGTATTCGAAAGAAAAAGATACGAAATGCGAACTCAAGGTATGGTTTAACTTCTGTACAATTGATCAACACATGAACATGAGCCGACTTCCTCTCTTTGTCCGATAACCAAGTGAGAGGTCTCCTTCCTGAAGCACGACCACAGGCTGGCAAAAGATCGACAAGGTTAACGGATGTCTTTCACTTTTACTTTCCATTTCATTCCTACTATTTTTTGGTGACAACATGAAGTTCTTGAAATAATGGGAACAAAAATGGGTTGTCTCACGGTGTAAGTAAGACGCACAGATTGATCCTTCAACCTTAGCCTTATTTTTCACTGACCGTTTCGAATCACCCATGAATCTATAAAACAACAAGAAGTTCATAGTCATATCCTTTCACTTCGAATGGAAAAAAGTCTAATTAAAATTCTATGATGGTTATATTACCTTTCAAATGGATACATCCACCTATATTGAACTGGTCCACCAAGCCTCGCTTCATACGTGAGATGTACTGGGAGATGCTCCATAGAATCAAATCAACCAGGGTGGTATATTTTCTCCATCTTGCATAGAATTATGGGAATATTTTGCTCCATCATTTTCAGCTGATTCTCCCTCAACGTTGCAGAGCACAAATCCTTGAAGAATTGACTCAATTCAATGAGCGGATTCAATACATGCACGGCAATGAACTAAAAGCAATAGGAAGTAAACATTCCATGAATACATGACAATCATGGCTTTTCATCCCATGCATCCTTCCTTTGTTAACATCGGCACATCTTGCTAAGTTGGAAGAATAACCGTCTGGCATCCTAAGTTCTGTTATCCAGCGACAAACTGTCTTTGCTTCATCGACAGTTAAAGTGTAACTAGCTTTCGGTTTTAACATCTTCCCATTAGCCTGCGACTTTAGCTCCAACTCTGGTCGCCTACAGTACAAAGCTAAGTCCATTCTTGCCTTCTCATTGTCCTTGGTTTTCCCACTGACATTCATGACAGTGTTTACTATGTTATCAAAAAAGTTCTTCTCTATGTGCATAACATCGAGATTAATGGTCCACATCAAAGCTGCCTTCATTATAAAATTTTCCTTCCTTGCGATATCGTACGTCAACACGCCGCTCCACAACCTCTTCAAATCATCAATCAAAGGCTGTAAATAAACATCAATACCAGCCTTCGGATTGGATGGTCCCGGTATGAGACACGTCAAAAACATATAAGGTTTCGACATGCACATATCAGGAGGAAGATTGTATGGAGTAACAATTACGGCGCAACAAGAATATGGTGAAGCCGACGCTTGGATATACAGGGTAAAACCATCGGAGCTTAAACCAAGTCGTACATTACGTGGATCCGAAGCAAAATCAGTATGTACCCGGTCAAAGTGCTTCCATGCTTCGCCATCAGATGGATGCCGTAAGACGTCTGAAGTTCTTTTGTTCTCAAAGTGCCATGTCATTTTTCCTGCAGTTTGCATTGATGCGAACATTCTCTGTAGCCTTGGAACTATTGACAAATAGAACATCGCCTTTACGGGAATTGGTTTGTTATTACTTGTCCCAGACTTGGGAGGGCAATACCTCGAAGCTTGACAAAATTTGCATTTGACCAAAGCTCCATCATTTATGCCGAATTCATTGTCGTAATACAACATGCATCCATTAATGCAACAATCAATCCTCTTGACTTCCAATCCCAGCTTCGACACTAACCTCTTTGCACCATAATAATTCTTTGGTACAACTCCTTTTATAGGTGTCACGTCCCAAGCATTTTCATAAAAAAATCCAAACACTTTTCAGGAATATTCCAATTGGACTTGCAAGCTAAAAGTCTCACACACAGCGATAATTTAGAGTCCGAGGCCCCTTCAAACAATGGCTTTTTTACTGTCTCAGTTAAAAGATTATAAAATCTTTGTGCTTCCTCATTCGGAAGATCTTCAGTGTTATCGTAATCATGCGCCTCGTTTACCCCGAGAGCATCAACCACCATCTCCTGCATTGACACAAACTGTTCCCCACATCCCATATCTGCACGAGTGCTTGAGACACCCGTGCAATTCTCGTCAACCCCTAAATCAACATGTGGCACTTCTTCACCATGGAGAGTCCAAATCCAGTAATTTTCCTGGAACCCATTCATATACAAGTCAGTCTTCACAAGGTCTTCACTCTTAATCTTTCGACATCGGCATTTTACATGGACATCTAATTCGGTTTCCATCATCGATGAAACACTTTTGTCGCTTTGCTTGAGTAACAAACTCTTCAACCCCATCTACGAAAGTTGGTTTCAAACCCCTTCTTTTCGGATATAGCCTATCATACACCCAACTACGATTCGAAGGATAACAATCCATCTTCTGCATATTAATAAAAAATCCAGATAAATTTTAACAATAAGAGAATAGCAATCACATTTTTTTTGGGTACAATCTCTCAATGAATTTCACACACTAAAAGGAGTCACCTATGCTTAAAGATGACAAAAGGAATCCCCAAAAATGATTGATGATAATTGAAGAATGCAAAATAAATGCAAATTTTTTAGAAATCCAAAGCAATCATAGTAAAATAATTTTTAGGCATGTGATAACAAACTGTAAAAGATATGTGCACTGACTAAGATAATTTTGTCCATTCACAGTGAAGTGATGATGAATGCATGAGGTGGGATCTACCATATGGTCCATAACAAGAATCACTCCCAATGAGGCTCAACATGATAAGACGTGGCCCTCAAGAGATAAATGGAATTAAACCTTGGCTCGAAACACGAGTATATACTTTTCCTTTGATAGAGTGCACCTTTTTTTAGCTTTTTTATTTTTGTGACTAGAAGTCAGTAAGTGCATATCTCATGCGTCAGCCTATCTTCTAGATTGGGAATTAAATGTTACCTTTCCCAGCAAAAGCTTTGTCTTTGTTCCATGTTCAATGTTTTCCTTGCTAGCTAACTACTTTCACTACCAGAAAGCACAATTTAAAGACTAATAACGGGAAGACAAAGCTTAAGACATCCAAAGAGGATCATTTCCAAATTAAGGATCACATTAGTGTTTTAAGATGACGTCCACAACCACAATTGGAGCTGCAGCATTGTAGTTTTGGTAATTTTTGCAATTTTATCGTGACCAAATGCAGTCGCATTAGACATATTTTCATACAATTATCCACAATGACATTAAACACATCGTAGCCGTGAGCCAACTACAATTTAATCTGATTACTTTTCTTCACATTAAAGCATTACTAGTGACTCAAATTCACAAAGTGCTTTCAAACACAATTTGCTTCCACCAAACCTTAGATGACCTCTTGTTTCCACACTAGAAAACATGACATAAATGATAGCCTTAGGATTAAAAACATATCTGGCCTGTGTATCAGAAGCAGTTTATCAAGTGGGTCATTTTATTGAGTATTGCAATTTAAACAAATACTTTAACCTTAGAACTTAGAAGAAGTTTTTACTTCTAAAAGGTTAGAGATATAAATCACTCTTGGAGCTACATCTAACAGCTTTTTGACATGATACTAAAATCTTTTCAAGCTGGTGAAGAATTTGATCTTTGAAATCATCACAATTATTTGAATTAAAGAAAAATTGGGATATGCTTCTTCCATACTTCCAAGTTCCTGGGCACTAATTAGCGCCAAATTGTACCTCAGGGAACCCAAATCAACTAATGAAGCATAAGTAATTAAATGAAACAGATTATTCTAAATCTAAATTCTATCCAAAAACCAGAGATTGCTTTGAAAGGAATATGTTTTTGGTACTTGTGGAACAAAACCAGAGATTCTTGAATCGGATTTGCTACCAGTTCCCATCACATTTGACAAGAATGAAAGCCAACATGAGGACAAAGTAGTTACCTATATGGCGATTGCGACGGCCCTTTCTTTTTCTTTGTGTTGGTGTCTGCTCCAACCTCCGAGGACGGCGATGGACGGCGTGCGGCGGAGCAAGACAATGGCGGCGGTTGAGGAATGAAGACGGTGAGTGAGCAATATTGAGGGAATGAAGACGGCGATTGCGGACGCCTTTCTTTATTCTTTGTGTTGGTGTCGGCAAAGAACGTTTGAGAAGGAGGAAATGAAAAAGAGAAGAGAAAGGAAGGAAGAGGAGGATGAGGAGTTACCTTGCTGCCGGGGAAGAAAAGAAGAAGAGGAGGTGGCGCTTGGTCTCACGATGGGTTGGGGAAAGGGGTGAACACCGTGTGAACAATTTGGCGCGAAGGGGACCGAGTGAAGAGGAGGAAGATGATTTTCCCAGGGGCTTGGCCGTGGGAAACACCGCCTGTCTTTCCCAGGGGTTTGGCCGTGGGAAACACCGCCTGTCTTTCCCAGGGGCTTGATCCGTGGGAAAACTGAGCCATTTCCCAGGGCTCGATCCGTGGGAAACAACGCTTTCTGTTACCTAAGGCCCAGCCCGTGGGAAATAAAGCGGGAATGTTTGGCGCCTCTTTTTCCCAGGGACAAGCCGTGGGAAATCAAGCGAGACATTTCCGAGGGTCTTGGCCGTGGGAAATGTAAAAATTTCCTAGGGATTTATTTCCCTGGGTAAAAAGCCCTGGGAAATAGCTTAATTTCTTGTAGTGAAGTAAAATTAACTAACTTCATATTTATTAAAAAAGTTGATTAATTTAGTTTAATTATCTTGATTAATATAAAAAAATGAGTAATAATAATTAAACTATTATTTAATTGTCTAAAAAATTTACAATATTCTTGAAAAAAAAAAAGAATTGATTTGATTTATTAATTTTCTTGATTTTCGAAATACTAACAATAAATAGAGTTGATTTGATTTGATTTTATTTTATTTATATTTGAGTGCATAAATATAAGTATTTTTTTATTTGTTATAATCGGCTCAAGAGGGAGTGTCACCTCACCTATGCATAGTAATTATAATTACAACTAGCCTCACATAGTCTGTATATATACTAAGGGCTCGTTTGGTGGTCAGAATAAGAGAGACAGGATGAGATAAACTATCATATCCTGTCTGAAACTATTGTTTGGTGAGCCAGCAGGATAGGATAAACCAATCCTGTCTCCTATCATATCCTGTCCATCTAGTTAAAATTCTATCGTGAGGAGGAGCTGGGTTAGAACTAAACAGGATATGATAAAGTGATTTAAAGTATAATAAAGTATAAAAAAAATGTATACATAAAATAATTAAAGTATAATAAATTATAATATGGTTATCGAAAAAGGTATAATAAAACATAAAATAATAAAAATATTAATAATTCATTTTAAAAATTATTATTTCTTCTCACAAGGCTAATTTTGTTACGTCATATTATTTTTAAAAACTGAAAAATAAATAAAAATATTCTAATAATTTAACTATATGTAAAGTAAAAACTAAAAATGAATATTTAAAATTATAAAAAATT
Source organism: Sophora flavescens (assembly GCA_030762895.1). Taxonomy (NCBI): domain Eukaryota; kingdom Viridiplantae; phylum Streptophyta; class Magnoliopsida; order Fabales; family Fabaceae; genus Sophora; species Sophora flavescens. Next base: position 19,987,319 of record CM061063.1, on the reverse strand, counting down.
TAATTTAAGTTAAACAATATTTTAAAAAATTTAAATAGTATATGTAATTTTATCAGAAGGACAATTTTGTCTTTTTATATAATATTAAAAAATGAAAATTATAAAAAAACTAAAATATAATAAAATATGAAAACATTCAGACAAGAACGAAAATTTTAAAATTCATACTAAAATTACAATGCTATCCAGTTGGTTATCCGGTGGACACCAAATGTCGGATAGGATAACAGCTTATCCTGCTCATATCCTATCATACTCCTGTCTTGCTCCCTTATCCTATTCACCCATATCCTATCCTGACCACCAAACGAGCCCTAAAGTTCCCGTACATTTGGCAACAACACATGCATGATAGATACATTTTTTTAAAACGAAGACAATCCCATCATTAATTGCATCTTGTACAAAGTGCAAACACCCAAGTACGACTCATTGATCTCAAAAAAAATTTCACAGACACAAACCATATAGTTAAGTACAAGTTGAATTTCGCTCATACTTCTGCAGTCTGTTTTCTAAGTTCCATTGCTCATGTAGATCATCTTTGCACTCTCATATTCCTCATTGTATTCGATGCCCATTGTTGTAGGTCAGGCTAAGGCCTTCTGAATTGCAAGATAGAACTTGACTTCACAACAATCGACTAGAATTCGAAGCTTTGCACAACATGTGAGAACTGAGAAGAATATATACATTCAAAGTTCAAACCCAAGTTAAAATTTTAAAAAATCTAATGGGAATATCCAAGAGGAACGCTTGAAAGAATTGGGTGTATTTGGAATTTTTTTTGTGACACAAGTGATGAGGATTTTAAGATTGGGTAGGTAGCTTTTGAATGATCAGCAAGAGCTGCATCAGCCTTGATGGTTAGTGCACACAAGTCCTGCAGAGAAAGTGGGGTGCGTGATTTACTGAGTGGCACAAGGAAGTATATATGGTCCAATTGAAGCTCTTCATTTGGAGCCAAAGGAGGCATTGTTGACCCAACATACATGGATTCTGAGCAACAAATGAAGCAATTTGGGTTCTGGGACAAGACATGCCATGCTTTTATGGGTTCCTTAAACTGTTGCAGCCTACCATCCAAATGAACTATACTCACCGTGGATTGAAAACTATTGTTTCCAACTCCTTTGTTTGCATAGTGAGAAGATGCACAAGTACCCATTTGTCCTTGTTCAACGGTCTTTCTGTTGCTGTGGATGTGTGGTGAAATTGGGAAGCTGAGTCCAAGAATGAAGCAAATTATATATTAGTCCTTACTGGTTGGTTTGTGGTATAAGTATTTATAGGCAAAGAAGAGAAAAAGCGCACGGAATTGTATAATAATAATAATAATTAATAAATCAAGGAACCAGTCATAAATCAAAGCAGGGAAGGGTTTGAATTTGAAGGATAAAAGTATTGACTTCTGGATGTTCTTCGTTTCTTCCTTTCTGGAAACGGTTTGTTGAAGATTCCTACAGACACGGATTTCTGTCTTGTTTGCATTCAACCACATAGCGGTACTTTATCTTTTGCTACACACGATTACACAAAAGTTAAGGGGAAAAAATGTGATAGAGACCAAGAATTTTTGCAAGTTTCTTTTTCTTTTTCTTCAATGTGCTTATCGAGTTTATTTCACCTAAGAATTCCATTTACTTCCAAGAAAAATATCAAGGCCATGTATAGAAATTTTGGGACACTACACGAAATTTTTAAAGAGATTTAGTATTATATAAATTATTAATTCTTATATTAATCTTCTAGTTTTTTGAATTACGATATTATTTATCAAAGTTTTATAATCAAGCAATTTTAATATTTCACTCTCAATAGAATATGAAAAGGAGAAAAAAATGAGAGACCTCAAAAAAATTGAAGTGAAAATATTAAAATTTTATTATATGTATATATAGTAAAACATCATTTAAATTTTGGAAATATAAAAAAACAATTAAATTTTAAGTAGTTATCTTTAACGACTATTTTATCCTTTTGTATAATTGCATTCCAATTTTTCAACGGTCAATTATGCATATTATCTTCGATGATAATTAATTATGACACTATACATGAAAGAGTTAATAAATGCCGTAAGGCATAAATACATAAATGCGGAACCTTGAATATTGAAACATAACTAAATTAAAGTTGTGCCTTGTGGATTGCATTGCATGTAATTGATTTTTTATCTCAATAATACAGGTACTATAAGCCGAATCAGACCTTATTACTCAATCACTTGTCAAGCTAATTACCATCTGTATATAATATAAAAAAGTAAAAAAAAAAAAAGTGTGAGGCCTAACGCCAACCTTACTGGCCTTTCACTCTACACAACCCTGCAAAATACTTTTGGAATTTAAAATTTTGTTTGGTTGAAATTTATTATGGATAAAAGTGTGTTTAAAAGTGGATAAAAATGATTTAAGATAAACAAGAATTTATAAAAGGTTTGTTGATTAGAATAAATTCTTGGTGTGAGATACAAAAAATCCTTTATATTATACATTCAAAATAATTTTACTTTATCATTCAAATAAAATTAATTCTTTAAAACTCACTTTTAAAATATCATTATCAAATATAAATCAATTTATTTGACATCAATTTATTTTTTAAAAAATCAATTCTTTTAACATGATTTCTTTAAAAATCAATTCTATCAAAATCTAAAATAAACGCACCCCAAGTCTGTCATACGTGAGTAGTGTTTATTTAAGTAAAAATAATAATAGTAATAATAATAACACACTCCTTTCAATACTATTTTTAATACATCTTTAATTATTGTGTGAATTTTACGTAAGATATATTAAAATATGTAAGTTCATAAAGTTTCATATCATTCCATTCAACAAATTTTATTCAACGATCATCTTTATGTTCTGTTAAAATTCTGGATATTTTTCCTTAAATTCAAATTTAAGCACAAAATGTCGTACTTATATATACATGATTATGATCAAGGTCAGCCCAACTTATTTTTAGACCAAACGGGAAATTTCAGATAAGGCATTTTTAAAACTATTAAGAATACTTTATTAAAAATATTATATTTTTATTTAAATCTTATCTTTATTAAAAATTTCTCTAGTTTTTGTTATAAAAAAAAATCTATAGTTTTAAAGTATAATTATTATGGTTGATGTAAATTTTTATTGTGCATGTACATGCAACCACATGTAAGATTTTTTATAGTTTATGTTTTAAGATTTTTTTTGTTAAAGTTTAAATAACTAAAAAAAATTAAAGGCCTAATTTATAAGCCTAAGGTAGCGTTTGATATAAGTTTTATAAAAATATTACCGGAAATGTAGGCATGAGAATAAAAGTTTCTCATGTTTGGCACAAGTTTTAAAAAGTTATTGGCAAGCATAAAAGATTCCTAGGAATAAAATTAGTGAATGATAGTTATAAACATGGGAAAACTCTATTCTCATGTATGAATGTGAGAAAAATTTATTCCTATCAATGAATATAGTTTTCCTAGAAATAAAACATTTCAGATACTAAACACCACCTAGATGATTAAAAACAGAAATTTGGGACCTAGAGCCCCAACCTTAAACAGTGGTTTAATGCTCGCGCCGGCCATGATTATGAGTTATGACTAACTAATAAAAGATCATAAGCTGAAATGAAATCGTGAAACTTTTTAATTAATGTAATTCGACCTGATCAGTCGAACAAACTTTGATTAAAGAATTATCTTCTTGTTACACTCAAGCTGCGTCACATATATACGTTCACGAAAATGGCTTCGTTTTCAGGAGAACAGTGTTAAATTAAATCTAAAATGAAAAGTAGAAGAAGCTGGGTTGAACTTGTGGACTGGCCCGGCGGTGCAGATGAGTCCATTCCACGAAGCAGCGTTGAACTTTCTTACATTTTGTTGTTACATTACTTTGCATGCCACGCCTTTGAGCGGTTGAGTCGCTTTATGTCAAATCTACTTTTCACATTTGTAATGTTTCCATCTGTTTATGCCTTTTGTCCATAAAAAATTATCATCTCGATTACATAATCTTTTGTACTATTTTTTTTATACTTAATCAATAATATATAGATTTCTGATTAATCATGTATATTAAAAATTAAAAAATTAATTATTAATCACAAATATACTCATTAAATACTTTATTAATCATACAATATATATAATTAATTATAAAATTATATTATTAACTAGATATAAAAATAATATAATTTTTTTATATTAATCACAAATATCCTTTGAATTCATCCTCTATTATTTAGAAAAACTTAAGTTGTTTCTCTCTCTCAACCTTTTCTCTATTCTTCTTTTCCTTCTTCCTTATCTACCGGAAGAGGGTGGTTTTGTGTCATTTATTGGCCTGGAATCACCACTATACATCGTTTTTCTCTCATTTTATCTAAATAAGTGATTTTTTCACATAGATCTGGGCGTCAATGTTACAAATCCGGAGGAATGGATATTCCGGTCACTTTGATTTTGTCACAATTGTAGGCATTTTGAAATCTTATGCTATTAATCTGAGTGTTGTGAGTTTGTTCACAGATTCATCATTTTTGATTTTTAGCGATGTTGAATTTGTGTTGTTTTCGATGTATTTTATCAATTTGGATGAATGAATATCATTTTTAGTAAAAAAAATATATACATTTTTGTCAAAATAATAATAATAATATAAAAATAGCATGAGAAAATAGCAATTATTGTCCATATCCACGATCCTTTTTATGAGTATATCATTTCCGTTTTCTCCTATGGCTGAGGAATTATAGCATGTTTCCTTTTTTTTTTTTTAAAAAAAAAAAGGCATTATAGCTTGTTCGTTAAATTTTCAAATTTTTTTTTAAAACAAAATACATAGATTTTCCATTACAAATATTTCTAAGTGTAAAATAAATAAAGCTAAATATAAAGTAATTTTTTTTTTACTAAGAAAGATATTCATTCATTCAAATTGGTAAAATATATCGAAAACAACACAAATTCAGCATCGCTAAAAACCGAAAAGGATGAATTTACGAACAAACTTACAATATTCAGGTTAATAGTATAACACGGCAAGATGCCTATAAATGTGACAAAATCAAAGTGACCGGAATACCCATGCATCCGAATCTGTAATGTTTAGGCCTAATTCTTGATTGAATCTGTAATGAATCGAAGCTGATATGGCAATCTGAACCAAACGAACACCGCAACAAGACGGGAAACCAAACAACGCCCCCAACAATACGACAAACAAAACACCGCCGCACGCAGACGACGAAAACAGGGAAAAACACGAAAGAAAAACCAGATCTATATGGAAAAATCACTTATTTAGATAAAATGAGAGAAAAAACGATGTAGAGGGGTGATTCCAGACCAAAAAATGACCCAAAGCCACCCCGTTCCGGTGGATGAAGAAGAAGGAAAAGAGGAGTAAAGGGAAGGTTGAGAGAGAGAGATACGGCTCTAGGTTGAGATTTAAATTAGTTTACGATAAAAAACTTTGTAAAATATTTAAAAATAATAATAAATAATTATTTCCCTAATTTTTTTCCTCAAAAATACACTAAATTTTATTGTGAGCTTGTGATTGAGGTAGGGCCCATAATGCAAAAGGCTATAACCATGTCCTATAAGTAACCATGACATAGGTACGAAGTACTCACCACCGTTAGCAGTGATTAATCTCCGTTGGGGAACTTGTTCGACACACAAGGAAGTCCCTCACTACTTGGACCAACCACATGTTAGTAAACAAATACATTTAAAATTCTTATAAGTAATTATTTTTTTAAAATAATTATTTTTTTGTTAAATAATACCTAACAAAGTAACAAACGGCCTCTTAAATAATCGTATCCTATACTATTAAATCCTAAGGTTTAATTACTCTGTAAGTTTTTTAACTTCAAAAAAAAAAAAATAGATCTAATTAAGCTCTTAAACATACAATAATTTTTAATTGACTCCCTGATGATTTTTCACGACCAATGAAATAAGTGGGAGTATAAATGTTTAGAATCACAATTATAAGAAACACTGTTTTTCACAAATAACAAAAATTACATTTTATATCAAAATAATAATATAATTAACATTATTTACTAAAAGTTCCACTTATATCTATCATTTTTTATGTGCTTGTGGTGCTTATTCTCTAATATAAATCTAAAAAAATAAAAAATAAACACATATTATATTTTTAATAAAAGTTAAGTCCATCAACACCCAAACAGTTGTAACTCTTGGGAGGTTTTCACTTTATTTGAATGTCACTATCTGTGTCTTATCTTGAGGAGTTGTGAGAGACGAACCAGGCTTCTTCCTAGACGAAGCAACCTAAAAAAGTCCAAAAGGTTGGTTTTGAGTGTAAAAATAACGTTAGGGGAGCACGGATGAGGTGGACGATCATTTAGGATTTTATTTTTTTGGGGCATCAGACAGTAGGTAAAATATTATTATATAGTATATCTAGATATTAAATAAAAAATGTATATAATTATTTTTTACCAATAAAAATAATTATTCCAAAAAAATTATAATAGCGATAAAAAATAATGACAAATGTACATGTATATATTAGAATATCTTTTTAATTTATTATAATTTAAAATTTGGTATACTCCTAATTTATTTACTATTTAGACTTTCTTTTCCCTAATTCTCTCATTCTCTTGTTTTGATTGTATAATATTGTTTTGATTTTTTTTGGTATGCAGATTGAACAAGTCCATTTATGGTTTAAGACAAGCTTCTCGCCAATGGTTCACAAAATTTTCCACTGCCTTACTCAGTTGTGGCTTCACACAATCCAAAAGTGACTACAGCTTATTCACAACAGGTTCGGCATCAACTTTTGTTGCATTATTGGTCTATGTGGATGACATTATAACTGCTGATCAGTGCAAGATGTTGCTTTCATTGCTTTCTTCACAGCTAGCTCAGACTGCTGTTCCTTGCAATAATGAGGTTCAGCACATTGAGTCTCCCTCAGGTCTTGTTCTTTCTGCTGTTTCTAACACACATTCTCTTTCTCATTGTGATTGTTGGATTCTTGATTCAGGGGCCACTAGTCATATTGCTTGTAGTCTTGATAATTTCATCTCTAGCACTGCTGCAATAAATTCTTTTGTTACTTTGCCAAACAAATCCTTAGTTTCTGTGCATTCTCTTGGTTCCGTTAGATTGAGCCACGACCTTGTATTACATAATGTCCTTTACATACCTAGCTTTCATGTCAATTTCTTTGTCGGTTAGTGCCTTATTGTCCTCCTCAAATGTTTCTGTCATTTTTCGAGTCTAACACTTTCCTTATGCAGGACCTCGGTCACTCGAAGATGATTGGCAAGGTGAACTCATTCAAGGACTTTATGTCTTCAAGGCTCACCCTTCCTCACTTCATGTAGCTCTTTGTCATTGCTAAAAGACAATGTAAATCTTTTGATTCTTGTAAACCATGTGTTTCTTGTAATTGCTTTCCAATAAAGCCACTCATGAGTTGTGGCATGCTAGACTAGGACACCTATCGGATAAATGTTTACTCTTACTCAATAAAGAACTTGGTTTTCCCGCTTTACGGTTCACATTCTTGTTCCATTTGTCCTCTATCAAAACAAAAAGATTACCTTTTCAATCTTTTAATCACATGTCGAATCGACTTTTGATTTAGTGCATTGTGACATATGGGGACCCTATCATGTTCCTAGTCATGATAATAAAAGATATTTCTTGACATTAGTTGATGATCATACACGTTTTACATGGTTATACATGTTACAATACAAATACGAGGCACAGATCATATATTCAACAGTTCTTTGCTCTAGTAGAAACTCAATTTCACATCACAATTAAACAAATTCGCACGAGATAATGCAAAAGAACTATCCTTGACTGATTTTCTAGCACAAAAGGGGACCTTGCATCAATTTAGTTGTGTTGAAAGACCACAACAAAATTCAGTAGTTGAGAGAAAACACCAACACCTCCTTAATGTGGCTCGGGCAATCTATTTTCAGTCTAGGATTCCAATATCCTTTTGGAATGAGTGCTTGAAGACTGCTGTGTTCCTTATAAATAGGACTCCTACACCTCTACTCAAACAAAAAACCCCTTATGAGCTTTTGTTCAAAAAGGCACCTGACTATTCAGCTCTCAAAGTATTTGGTTGCCTTGCCTTTACTTCTACATTGTGCTCAAAGAGAGATAAATTTACTCCCAGGGCAATTCCTACAGTTTTCATGGGGTATCCTGTTGGACACAAAGGTTACAAGCTTTATGATCTCACTACCAAGCAATTCATCATATCAAGAGATGTGGTTTTCCATGAGAATGTTTTTCCATTTCAGAAAGTTCAAAATTCTGATACAGTCATGGATCTCTTTCCTGACACAGTGATTCCACTGCCTTTGTCAGATGGTCAAAATGTTCCAGCAACAATCCCACCTGCAGATGTAATCTTGCCTGCACATCCTCATCCTCCAGACCTGGATCCACGAATGTCTTTTCCTGACCTTGCTAATGAGCCTCATCTCAGGAGATCTGGTAGAACAGTTAGACAACCTGCCTATCTACAACAATATATATGCAACAACACAACTGCATATCCCATCTTCACTCATCTCAGTCATGACAGATTGTCACCCTCCTATTCTGCCTTTATCAATCAGATTTCTAGCTTTTATGAGCCTCAGTTTTATCATCAAGCTGCTAAGTTTCCTGAATGGCGAAGAAGCAATGAGTGAAGAACTTGCAGCCATGGAAGCAAACAATACATGGACCTTAGTCCCACTTCCTGTTGGTAAACACACAATTGGTTGTAGATGGGTGTACAAGGTCAAAACTAAGCCGGATGGTTCGGTTGATAGGCTCAAAGCCAGGTTAGTGGCTAAAGGGTATACTCAACAAGTTGGGAGTAGATTTCGGAGACACTTTTTCCCCAAAGAGCCAAACTCACAATCGTGAGAGTTCTCTTGTCTTTGGCAGCCATTAAAGGATGGAATTTATTACAACTTGATGTAAATAATGCATTCCTAAATGGGGTTCTATTTTAATAATTATATATGGAAATGCCTCTTGTATATAGATCGATAATGCGATTTGGTATGCAGATTGAACAAGTCCATTTATGGTTTAAGACAAGCTTCTCGCCAATGGTTCACAAAATTTTCCACTGCCTTACTCAGTTGTGGCTTCACACAATCCAAAAGTGACTACAGCTTATTCACAACAGGTTCGGCATCAACTTTTGTTGCATTATTGGTCTATGTGGATGACATTATAATAGCTAGTCCTAGTCATGCTGCAGTTCACCAAGTACAGAATCAATTACAGAAACTTTTCAAGCTGAAGGTTCTTGGCAATTTGAAATATTTTCTTGGCTTGGAGATTGCAAAATCAAAGAAGGGCATCTACCTGTCCCAGAGGAAGTATGTCCTCTCCTTACTTGATGATACTGGTTTCTTGGACAGCAAGCCGTGCAATCTTCCCATGGACCCTAATCTGAAACTAAGCTCATCAGATGGCAAACCTCTGCAGAATGGTGCACAATATAGAAGGCTGGTTGGAAGATTACTCTATCTCACCATCTCTCGGCCGGACATCGCCTTTGCGATTAATAAGCCGAGTCAATACATGTCATCTCCAACTACTGACTCATTTAGATGCACCCATCATCTACTCGGATATCTCAAATCCACTCCTGGCACAGATCTGTTTCTTTTCTGCCCATCATCCTTATCCTTAAAGGCATATGCAGATTCGGATGGGGGCAATTGTCCGTTTGACACCAAGGTCTACAACTGGATATTGCATCTTCCTTGGAGATTCTTTAGTCTCTTGGAAATCAAAAAACAAGACATGTGGTGTCTAGATCCTCTCTTTGAGGCGGAATATAGAGCACTTGCTAGTGTTGCTAGTGAACTTCAATGGCTAGCATTTTTGCTCAAAGACTTTGAGATTTCTATTGGCCCAACATCATGCTTTGTTCACCGACAGTCAAGCAAACCATCCATTTAGCATCAAATCCGACTTTTCATGAGAGGTCCAAACACATAGAAATTGACTGTCATTTCATTAGAGAAAAAGTCTTGACAAAAGTAATCCGTTTGGTACATGTGAAGTCAGCTTATCAACTTGCAGACCTATTAACCAAACCAAGGATGACTCCTATCTTCAATTCCTTAATACCCAAGTTAGGAATTCAAGACATCTATCTTCCAACTTGAGGGGGCATATTAACTATATGTATTTAGTTAGTTATTTTCAGTTATTTTAGTTATATTTCTGTTAAAGTAGTTAGAAGTTTAGTTAGAAAGTTTGTTAGAAGTTTCCTATTCTATCTTGTATATATATCCTTTTCTGTAATGAGTAAGCAGATGAATGCATTATCATTCACTATTCATTTCTTCATTCTAATATGAGAGGGTTATCAATAATTTTGCAGCAAAAAATATAAAAAGGACAATTTTCAAATGCTCACGAGGGTACCATTCTCTTAATTAGTCCATGATACCAAAAATATCACGACCAGCCCTGAATAACAACGCGGCATGCATTTGTTGAGAGTGAGAGTCAAGGGTGAAGTTAAAATTGTGATTCTTACTCGGTTTCAATATGTAGCATTCTATGTGCTGCATGTAGTTTAATTTGTGGCCTCTTAATTAGACTCCATTCTCCAATTTAACTACCTCCATTACGGAATCATCCAAATTCTGAAGCACATACAACATTGGACAAAATGTACTCAGATAATGAAACATCATCCAAAAGCAATTTGAAAAATAGAAACTATAATTAACTCGGAAACTTCAAGTAATGTTTCCACGCATTCCATCCACGTTCTGCCGAAAATGAATTAGTACTTTGTTGAATTTCCTGCATTCTTCTCTCTTTTTCTTCCTTAAATGCAAGTTTTTCATATATGAACTTGTTAATGCGGTTGTTCAAGAAATGCACTCAAGCTAATTATTAGTAGGAGACATGCACTCAAGCTAGTCCCCGTGTCTCGCAAAAAAAGATAAAGACAGAAACAGAAAGAACCACACGGATCTCAATAATAATCAAGGAAACAAAAATAGCATTTTTTTTTATTAATTATGAGAAATTCTTAGGGGACAAATTCTATAACTTTTTGCCTTTTTGTGAGGGACAACTTTTTATTAATTGGGTTTTTTTTAAAAAAACTTTTTTATTAATTGACTTATTATCACATTATTAAAAATAATAATTGGCTCTTATAGTAATTATCTTAAAAACTATACATATAATATAATTGATTGATAATGTAAAAATAAATAAATTATATTGATAACACAATAAATTTTAACTCATAAAAATATACATATGGCCACCAACTTCACATATGTCAATAACTAATTTACATATACAAGGTAAAAAAATCCCCATTACATTTTTTTATACTTACTATTAAAGTTATGTAAAAAAACTCTTTACAAAAAGTTACTATAGGTAATTTCAAATTAACTCGAATTTTAGGTTTGGTGGATAGAGTACAAATTAGGTGCAAATTAATAAACTAAATCACCATGCCCTCCATAAAAAAGTCATTTAGTTTACGTAAGTACAACTCTGTTGTTTTGGATCGCAAAACCCATTAAAAACTAAGGGTTCATTTGTTTTGTTTTCATAAATAATTATAAAATTGTCATGTTTTTTATTTTGTTTATTGTTTCTGAATATTTATAAAAAAACAATGAAAACAAGAAAAAATTATTTTAAATGTTTCAGGTATAAGTATTTAAAAATAAGAAACAAAATAAAAATAAAATAATAATTTTATAATTATGTTAAACAGGAAATGAAATAGAAATCGAAAATAAAGCAAATACGCCGAAACAATTTTTTTTCCCTCTTCCTTTTCATTACATAAAGCCTCACAATTTAAGACAATATATACAAACAACGCAAATGAAGTGATTTAATTTAATACAATACAAACAAGGCAAATGGAGTTCTGTCAGTACAAAAAGACAATAATTTACTGCAAGGCCCTCCTTACTTTTGAATTAAATCTTACCATTTGTTGAGTTGCCTTTAATTTGTTACCCAGCCTACCCGAACTACATCCTTTTTTTAGAGCTAAAAAAAAATAAGGGAAAAAATGAGAGGTCCAAGGGGGGACCAGAAAATAGGGTGTGTTTTTAGGATAAAGTTTGAGTGGCTGTACATTGTATTGAACACGGTGGTAACCTCTATTTGTTGAATAAGAAAAATCGAACCACGTTAAACTCTTGGATGCTTTTTTCGTGTGTGTTTGGACGAGTGTTTGACAAACTTGATTTTGGATGTAATTGATTTTGTAGAATTGATTTCAATACAATTGAGTTTGAAGTAAAGTGATTTATGTTTGAATGTTTTTATTCTGAAAGCAAGTTTGATGTAAAACTTAGTGTAATTTTTCAATCCAAAAGCAGAAGCTACTCCAAACTGCTTATGATAGAATCAATTCTAGATGCAAAATTGATTACACGAACGTGTAACCAAACACCTCTTTTTCTACCAGAATCACGTTCGACAGGTGCAGAAGTATTTTTGGGATCTCCAAAAGTGGAACAAAAAACACACTTCTTCTCTAGTTCTATTTTTCTGCAATTTTTGTTTTCTGCACTGCACCATTATAAATGAAACAAGAAAAAAAGAAACTTATAGTATATGATATCAGCAAAAGAAGTAAAATTAGGAGAAGTCCGTTTTGCATATTGCTTGCTGAGTCCTATAGTAATTTGTGGATACAAAGGAGATATCATAATGGCCCAAGGAATAGTTAAGGAAACAGAAACTATTAGGTAGTGATCTAATTAATGCAAGTGCAGTTCAGGAAATTCCTGTTATCAAATATGGGGTAGGTTGTTAAATCAATAACAGAAGTCTAGTTTCCATTCGTCCCCACTGCATCCATCAACAAGAATGCTATAGCAGGAAACAGGTGAACACGTTAATCTTCATTAATAAAAGGACAAAGATTGTCCCCAAGTCAATATTCTCGTCCCCATAATTCTCCCGCGGTCCCACCCTTCACATTTTTTTCTTATACAATTTTTTTTTTCGGAACTCATCCTAATTATCCCTTTGAGACGAGTGGGTTCATCAGAGTATCTCTATGGTGTAGGCTCTTCGACTCTGTTATGAAACTAATTTCTGGTGTCACTGATTGAGAAGGATTTTATCCATTAATTCTCATCCTCCCAATAGGATGATTCCACAAGAATTCGAACCCGAGATTTTCCTCCTCTTATGGAGGCAAGTTGTTTCTAGTTGACCAACTCTTCATTAGTCATATACAATTTATTTCATTTATTTTCACTTTTTTTAAGTTCTAAAGGTTCATTTATTTATTTATTAGAGAATGTTACTCAGTATCTTTCAAATGTTGGTTAAGAAATAAAAACGAAGAAATTTTTTATTAAAAAATATTGTATTCAAAATATTTTTTGAAGTGATATCTTTAGTTTTTAAACAAAACTGATTTTATTGAAATTCTTAACGAATGTTGTTATGGCAACCTTTTTCCATTTAACGCTATATATAAGACTCCCTCACCCCTCTCGCCAAACACTCAACTATCTCAATTTCTTTGATACTCTTTCTTTGTGTCCCCTGTTACCACAGAAACACAAAGACAAGCACAAACACATAGAGAGACATATGGGTGCTTGTGCATCTTCACAGTTCACAAGCAAAGGTGGAAAACTTTATTGGCAAAGCACGGTGAACATAATCCACTCGGAGGGTAAGCTAGAGCAATTCAAGGAGCCCATAAAAGCAGGGCATGTCCTGTTTCAGAATCCAAACTGCTTCCTCTGCAGCTCAGAGTCTATGTACGTTGGCTCACTATTGCCACAAGTTGATCCTAGTGAAGAGCTTCAGTTGGGTCAGATATACTTCCTGATGCCACTCTCCAAATCCCACATACCGCTTTCTCTGCACGACTTGTGTGCACTAGCCATCAAGGCTAATGCAGCTCTTGTTCATTCAGAGGTTACTACTATCAATTCAATCCTTAAGTCTTCTGTTGTTCCACACAGGAATCGCGTTACACATCCAAGCCTGTCCCAGGGTTATTCCCTTTAAGTGTTTTAGCTCTTCCTGTTGGAGAACTAGATCATGTGTAAACAGACACATAATGGCATTTACAATGGAACGAGAGAAGTTTATTTTAGGTTTAATTAATCTTCATGTTTCTAAATTATTTGAAATTTGTTCGATAGGTCTATGCACTTTAAAAGTTTGTGATTGTATTTCTGAATCCGTAACTTATAATTGAGTTACTACACTTTAAACATCTATAATCTGATACTTAAACTCGTAAATAATTTATAATTAAGTCAATGAGTAGGTTTCTGTCAGCAGACTATTTACAACAAAAACCCTATATCAGGGACCTAATTATAAAATACTTACAAGTTTAAGGATACAATTATAATATAGGCTTAATTATATTTTATGTCCTTAATTATTGGTCATATGCGATTTTGGTCTTTGTGGTTTTTTTTCGAGCACATTTAGTCCATTTATTTTTTCAATAATGCAAATTCGGTTATTCTGTCTAATATCCATCAATTTTTCAATAATCAAAAGAGAGAAACCACTTCTTTAAGTACATCGAACCTCTGATTTAGCCTATATGATAAAGGACCATGTGACGAAACCAAAGAAATACCCTAAAAAAGAAAGGACAAAACCAACAAATATTATAGAGGAACCATTGAATCATGTTAAAAATGAGAGACAAACGAGGGAGAAGCTCAATGAGAGGTTCTATGTGCTTAGAGGGGTGATTTCTCTTTGTCGATTATTGAAGGAATTGACAGACATTGAACGGAAGGACCAAATTTGTAACATTGAAAAAATAGAACGACCAAATTTACAGCATTGAAAAAAATAGGATGACCAAATGTGCTAAAAAAAATCCACCGACCAAAATCGCACATGACCAATAATCGGAAGTTCAAAAATATAATTAAACCTAAATATAAGTAAAGATGTTTGAAGTTATTTATTAATTTAAAACCCAATTACGAACTTATAAAGTATAATAACTTATTTAAAAATTATCAAATAATTCATGTACATACCTGCAAAGTAGTTGAACCTTTATTTTATGCGTTTATATCCTATCTATCTATTTGAATTTTGAACCATTAACATTTTAGTTTGAAAAAAGAGAGAACACGTTGTCGCCATCTCTGGATAAAATGATATTGATTGACACGAAGTGAGAGAGGGGGGAAAAGAAGAGTAATGCTAGGAATCTATCTTGAGTGTGCTTTATTGTCTCTCGTAGAAAGAAGAAAAGGAAGTTAGAGCAATACTGCAACTTCCAAACCCAACTCTGTATGTACAAATGACAATTGTGAAGCTATGAATGTAGAAATTGTGTGATTACTGTTATTCAGCTTAGGAGTGATTTTTCCACATCATTGTATATATAAATCATTCCTTTTTTTGAAGTTTAAGTTTTGCATATAAATTAGTTTTGGTAGAGTTCACTCAAACACTAGAAAAAAAAGAATTAGACTGATCCTATAGGCCCTGTACAACTTTTTGTAATATTAAATCCTATACGAAAATAAGAGTGATGTGATAATGATGTAAAGAAAAATAAGGAATAAAATCCAGAACATATTCTTTCACCTATCCTCTCTACCACTTAAATATGAACTTGGAAAGTTCTGAAAATGTTGCTGGAAAATTCGTTATGGGTGGCTACCTTCATTTGCTCATCAGCATTTGTCACGTATTTTTAGCTTTCAGCAGGGGGCGTTCCTACAGCTACATTATCTTTTCGTATTTTCTCTATCACGTTTGTTTCATATTTATGACTTTTAGCAACTATCACGTATCAACTATTATAGACAATGGATGAAGAGGACTCAATTTCAACCAATGAGGAGCATGAACATGGCACATCAATCACTACTTTGCCACTTGCATGCAAAGGGGATGTTTGTTTACAAGAGTACGATGGCAACCATATAGTGCGTGTGGTTGGCCTATTTAGCCGTTGGTCGAAGATCATGACCCAAAACAAAACTAAATATAAGTCGGTGTGTTTTGATGTTAAAATTGCAAATTAACCAGTGAATTTGCCATTCAATGTTAGCGTTAATGATGCCCAATCGGGCTATTCTTTGCCCACCGTTAATGACTATTGGTGCATGTTGTGCTTAAAAAAAAAAAAGTATTAGAATCCGAAAGTTTTTCCTGTCTTGAACTGAAAAAGAAAAAGGCTATTGATGCAAGTTGGCTATGGGAATCCATCAAATCAGTCGGTGATCATCTGGGAAGACTTCAAATTGAATAGCATAAAAGGTGTATTGAAGACATAATTATTAAATGATTAAACACTTTCCAACCTAACAACCCCAATAGCAATACAAAGTACATTACTTTCAAACAAAAGAAGAGCACAGACACACACAGTGAGTAATTTTATCCATAAACAGGGGACCTGATGGAAAGCACCCTATCAATCTTATTCAATTTAAGAGGAAAAGAAGTACGTGAGACTAGGATGGAAGAGAGTCTAAAAGGAGGGTTTCATTTCAGATTTGATAGCACCGACCAGCTGATCATAAGCTTCTCCCCATGCATCCTTCATGGCCGGTGACCACATTTCACATACAGCTTCTTTTATGGTCTCCAAAAGTGCGAACTTTGTGACCTTAACGAGAAAAGAAAGAAAGAATACTCAATAAACTACATAACATTAGTCTTCTAGAAACGTTCTCACATTATATAATACATACTTCTAAATGCAAGATTAATATAGGCTGCTGACATATGTACCTTTTTTTTATATTTTTAAATATATTAAATTATGTCAAACTTTAGTTTTAAAGATTGACATAACAAAATATAAGCAAATATAAAATTTGATCCATATGCAGACACTTGCAAATAAACAATGCTTTGTCAACTATACGTATATCGAAAGTTTATAATAATATGTACCTCAAAATGCTCGTCCGCTACACCGCTTTTGAAATGGGAAGCGCCTAACCTTTTCAAGTTTGATTCTCTCACGGTGACTTTACCGGTCTTCCGAAGTTGAACTGCTGATTCACATGTCTGCAATAACATAACCAAAAATAAATTGATACCAAGAGACACGACTTATGTAATCTAATATCATAATTGATTGGGCTAAGATGCACGACTCATATTTTACACCACCCACTATACCACTCATATGTGACAAATTTTGGACCAATCAAATTGCCACAATTGTTTGGTCAAAATTTCAAACTTTCTAGTTGTATTTCTACCGTAGTAAAATATATGAATACAATATATTGTAGTATAGTATATGTACTCTCTGTATTCACAAATTTAACCCATATTAAAATAATGTTTTTTGATTAAAAAAACTAATTATATTAAAAAATAATATTTTAATATGAATTAAAATAATGTTCGTTGTCAATAATATTTTGTAATATAATCAGATTTTTTTAATCAAAAAATATTATTTTAATATGGATTAAATTTACGAATACAAAGAGTACATATACTATACTACAATATACTATATTCATATAGTTTGACTACAGTATAGTACAACTAGAAAATTTGAAATTTTGACGAACCCATGTGACAATTTGATTGACCCAAAATTTGCCACATGGGTGGTGTAAAATATGGGTGGTGAACCATAGCCACCCACTGTCATAATAGTTTAATGGATGCCAAAAATGGAGTAAGGTAAGGTTACCATCACAAAGACAGTGACGGCATGGGTCTTGAGCTTTGGGTTTTTCTCCAAAGGAACTTGTGAGTCTTTCAAGAATGAGAACAATTTCTGAGCTGATGGAGCAATCTCAAATATTCTACAAAATTTTGAAGTCATCATAGTTTGTAGGAATAGAATAATAAAATGGAATGGAGGCAAGAGTTTAACAAGTTGAAGAAATGGCTTACTTCAAGAAAAACTTGAGACCCAGCTCTCCAGAATTCTTCTTCATTGCGTTCCATGACTTCACCACCAGAGCTTCTTGCTCTTCGGTGAAACCTCTTACCTCCACAGCGTTCATGATCTCAGCTATGCTAACTGCTATGGTCTTGTTCTGAGGAAATCTTTGATGTTGGAGCTTGCTTTGGTAAAGTATTTATAAGTGGAGATGAACTTGTCCCTTCATAGCTTTGGGGGGGCAGCGACGCTGTGCTGTATGTATGAGTAAGATTCATGCATATCATATATGTTAGTTAATACTTAATATTGTTATATGGACTATGGTGAAGTATCATACCAGGTGCCCTAAAACTAGGCGCTGAGGACAAAATGGCTTTGACCACCCAACCTGGCCATTTGGATCCAACTTTGAATTGTACGCCTATCCCTTGCGTAAGCCATGAACAAATCAAATTGCACTATTGGAGCCTTGTTAACTTTATTCATTACTCTTGATTCAGTGAATGCAACTTCTACCTACCCTTTTCTATTGGGGTGTGTAAGAAAATCTTAATTCAAAAGCATGGGGGACTAATGAGCCCAGAATAAGAACAGTAAGACCCAGGCCCCATCTCACCAAAGTAAGAAAACATGCCATAAAGCAAAACCCAATTAAGATTTTTGAGATGTTCACCGGTAATGCCACGGGTTAGGGATGTGCAAAACCTGGACCGATCCTAAAATCCATCCCAATCCATAATGTTCGAGTCGGGTTTGACCCTAACCCTTAGAAGAGAAAGGACAAACCGGTGTCCCATTTAGTGACCCGATATCGGGTTAGAGACGGGTCTGGGTTGACTTTCAGGTTACTTAACCCGTCCCATATAATAAAAATCTATTTTTATCTCTCCTTAGCTTACGCTTCAGTATCCTATTTTTAACAATGTGACTTTAGTAACACGAGCATCAAGGAAGCATCCAGCAAAAAGATCTATTTGTTGATATTTTGTAACATTCAGTTTTGGATCTATTCGGTGACACAAGATCAATTTGTGGCTTTTAGGCCGTATCTTTTGCTGATATTTTGACTTATAAAAAAAATAATATTTTTTCCCACTCACAGAAATTTAGTTTGCAAAGAATCAATTTAACTTCGGATCAACTAGATCCCGTCCAATTTAAACCCGATCTTAAACCAACCCCCGTATGATCGAATTCCTTCAGGTCTAGCAACGGGTTCGGATTCAAAGAATTAACCCTATCAATGTTAAAGACCGGATAAAAGACAAGCAAAACCCATCCCATGCTCACCGTATAAAGGAAGATTTTTGGGATCAGCATCAAGTACTTTGTAACTTGGGTTCAAGTGGTTAGTCAACATTCAAAGGGATGGCAATTTCCAGTAGAGTGTAGGATCTCATGGGGATTCCCCCGAATGGGGCCCCACGGGCAGATATTTTTTTCCCCTCCGAAGGCATCTCGGGAGTGGGGATGGGAAGAAATTTGGGAGATGGGGAGCATAGGAGTACTCCCCATCCCTGGGAGCAGAGGAGTGCTCCCCTTCCTCACCATGTCCCGTTGACATCCCAACTGCAAAGCTTTTTAGGATTGTGTGGTCAAAAGAGGCAAGGCAAGTCTTAACCTCCAGAAACAGTATTGCTGCTGGAAACTCAGCACCAGCAAACAATAGAACAAAAAATTCTCCCACTCTCAACAAATGATCAACTGCATCATTTACCTAAATATCAACAACCAAAAATCATGACATCACTGGCCACTGAATAATTTTTTTGATAACATATTGACAAAAAAGGGAATCAGAAACAAGATGATATACAATACATAGAACGGGTACCAATGTTAACCACGTCCATAGTTTATATCTGGTATTGCAGCAACTGCCGAAAATGGAATTTCAACTCTCTCTTTCACAAGACACCGAGCTTCCCCATTTTCCAGCACCAAAACTCTACCGGGTGGACACTGAGTAATTGGCCTCTCGCCCTCATTTTTAGTGGCAGATCTTTCATTCTCATTTTGTGTTCGTTGATGCCACCTTTGTACATTGAGACGGATGCCTAACTTACCCAAATTAGGCCCAAAGCCAGAAAAACTTAATATCGATACCACACCAACTACTGTAACCACTGTTTTGGCAGCACTAGTTATAAAAAATCCCAATCCTTTTCTCGGATTTTTAGCTTCGTCTTCAACATGATTTTGCTCTTTTTCACTTGGACTCTTTTTTGCCTCAATCATGGGATCATGTGTGACCAAGCCATTGCGACCAGACTTATTCACAGAAGGGATCTGTGTTAGATATTCCTTGTCCAGACACATGGAGTATGGAGGGCGGCTTGGATATGGAGGAAGTAGTAGATCATTGTTCGGCTCCACCGTTTCACTTGCAAAAGTGGAGGCCTCTTGTATCACTTCCAATTCCTTACCTTTGTACTCCTTGAGCTTATCAATTAACATTTTACGGCTATTTTCAATCTCCGCCAAGGCAATTTCCCTTTCATATCGCTGCTGTTGTTGCAGAACCTAGAAATTGCACACGACACCTAAGAGTTAGGATTCCCAAACTATTATCCCAATCATATTTTGATTATTTTCTCATGGTAAAGTATAAAAATAAATCGGCGGAAATTTTGAAAATATCATCATACAATTCCTTTTACAAGTTTAATGAGATAACCTTCTACTGATAAACTACAAAAAAAAGTTATCCTTGTAGTGGTAGAACGTAGTAAAATTTTAGATATTACCAGAGGCATATTGATCACTAATTCAAATGAAAAAAGTTAATTTTCACTTCGCATCGTGGGTCTTCTAGGTCAAGGATGAGCAATCCAATCATTCACAATGCGAATGTGCAGTAGAACTGTATTTGTAAGAAAGCATAGAAATATACACCAAGTTTCAACAATAATCCACTCAAGCATCTTATGCAATCTATACTATTCTTGGCTGCAAACACAGTGCAGATTTCTATGGTGGCAGTTACCCCCAGAATTCTTGAACATGTTTATCTAGCTAGCTATGAAAGACATTATTTTGGGTTCGCTGAGAAATAAACTCTCAATCTTACAGACCGAAGCGTCACAAAATCACATCTTTGAAAAAAATGAAAGATGACCCATGTTCCTATTCAACGAACTATTCCCAACCCACAATTCCTAATCACGAAAAATGCCCAAAAATAAGAACCCTAATAAAAAGATGCAACTTTTAATATGAGGGGGTTATAACCTGCAAGGAAGAAAGCTGGGTCTCCAAGGCTTCGAGGGCGTCGCAAATGTTGAGAAGCCTATCAGTAGCTTCGTCATCGTCGTCATCGGCGTTAACATCAATGGGTGAGAGGCCATTGGGAGGGGTGGCTCTGTGGATGCAATTGCTGATCTTTAATCTCAGTTCTGTGGCTCTCGCCAACACCAACCCTATTCCCTCTTCTTCCATCTCCCTCTCTCTCTCTTTCTTTTTCCTTCCTTTGTTTTTGTTGTCTGTGACCTAAAAATCAAAGGAGGGGACTCTGTTATCTCAATTTCTGATATCATTAATTATTATAATTAATTTTGCAAATTTTGAGAAGGAAAACCGCCAAAATACCTTTCCCTGTTTCTTACTTGTGTCGCTGTATGAATGGCAGTGGTGCCTGGTGGGGGATTCTGATTTCTGATAAGTGATTCTGGTGTACCAAAAGCAATGTTATTCCCACACACTTGCATTTTCTTTTTTGGTTTCACCCACACACTTACATTTAATTTGGTTTTTTTTTATTAAAATGGCATTTTTTTAGAAACTATTTATCAAAATAATTTATTTTTAAAACAATTTATCAAAACAATCTTTTTTTTTGTCAATCTGAAATTTATTATTATCTTTTTTGCTGACGTAATGGTGTCAGTCAAACTGATGCTATTGACCTACCATGTGACGGCGTCTTATTGGTCTGTCAGGTTTTTGTAAATAAAAAACAAAAAAAAAATTGGCAAAAAAAAAAAAATTTTTAAGCCAGGGTCACATGGCGCACTCTGATGGAGTGGTGCCAGTCTGACCTGCCACGTGGCAGCATCTTATTGATCCGTCGATTTTTGTGAAAAAAATTATAAATTTTTTTTGGGCGAAAAAAATTAAAAAAATTAATATATCATTATTATAATTATATTGACCCTCCATTATTAATATATAATTATATTATTAAATATTATAATTAAGTTTGACCATTAACTTTCACTCTCGCCAGAAAACACCGTCGGAGGGAGTATTCAATTTGGTCCCTCATTTGTTTTGAAATATTCAATTTGGTCCCTCATTTGTTTTAAAATATTCAATTTGTTCCTATATTTTCCGGATTCTGGCGGTGTTTTCTAGCGAGAGTCAAAGTTAACGATCAAACTTAATGATAATCTTTAATAATATAATTATCTATTAATAATGGAGGGACCAAATTGAATATTTTAAAACAAATGAGGGACAAAAAATTAATTTAATCTAATAATTAATGATAAATTTAATAATATAATTATGTATTAATAATATTTTAATAATTATATATTTATATTTATTTTTGTTATTTTTTGGCCCAATTTTTTTTTACAAAAACTGACGGACCAATAAGATGCTGCCACGTGGCAGGTCAATGATGCCATTTTGGCTAGCGCCACTCCACCAGAGTGCGCCACGTGGCGCTGACTTGAATTTTATTTTCTTTTTTTTCGGCCAATTTTATTTTTTTTAACAAAAAACTGACGGACCAATAAGACGCTGCCACGTGGCAAGTCAATGAACTGGCGCCATTACGTCAGCAAAAAAAAAATCCAGGTTGGCAAAAAGGAGGTTATTTTGATAAATTGTTCCAAAAGTAGATTATTTTGATAAATAGTTTCTAAAAGAATGTTACTTTGGTGATAAAGCCTACATTTATGTTAGGCTATGTTAGGAAGTTTGTGTGGAGATGAAGTGAGGTGATTAATAATGGAGTGAGTAGTAATGGAGTGGAGTGGAAAGATCTTACTCCATTGTTTGGAAGTTTAATGGAGGAATATAAGAAAATATCTCAAACCCCCGGAGTGGAGTGGTTTGTATTACTATCCTAAACTATCTCACTCCTTTAATAAAGAAATTACCAAACAATGGGTTAATGAATTTATATCACTTCACTCTATTACTTACTAACCATCACTCCATCATCATCAACAACAACAACAACCAAGCCTTATCCCACTAGGTGGGGTTAAGTTTACATGGATCATACTGTTAGCCATAATGTTCTATCATGAATCATGTTAATAGTTAAATCATTGGCCTCTAAATCTTTCTTAATAGTTTCTCCTATAGTTTTTATTGGCCTACATCTGCCTCTAGCTATTGGTTTGCCCTCCACCTGGTCCACTCTCCTTACTACAGAATCTAAAGGTCTCCTCCATACATGCCCAAACCACCTAAGTCGACATTCAACCATCTTTTCTACAATATGTGCTACCTCAACTCTCTCTTTAATGCTTTCATTCCAAATCCTATCACGTCTAGTTTTTCCGCTCATCCAGCGCAACATTCTCATCTTTGCTACATTGATTTTACTCTCGTGTTGATTTTTTACCGCCCAACACTCC
This sequence comes from Sophora flavescens, assembly GCA_030762895.1. Classification (NCBI taxonomy): domain Eukaryota; kingdom Viridiplantae; phylum Streptophyta; class Magnoliopsida; order Fabales; family Fabaceae; genus Sophora; species Sophora flavescens. The sequence continues at coordinate 19,963,822 of CM061063.1, read as the reverse complement.
GTCCCATACAACATCACCGGCCTAATAGTTGTACGGTAAAATTTTCCCTTTAACTTAAGAGGTACCTTTTTATCACACAAAAAACCTGAAGCCTTCCTCCATTTTGACCACCTTGATTGAATCCGATGGTTTACATCTCCTTCAATTTTTTCATCATTTTGTACAATAGACCCAAGATATTTAAACCATGTGACTTGTGGTATGTTGTGGTCTCCAACTTTCACCTCTAAGTTAGAGGTGTTTTGCCTTTTGCTAAACTTACATTCCATAAACTCCGTCTTGCTTCTACTCAAACGGAAGCCATGTGCTTCTAAAGCTTGTCTCCAAGTCTCCAACCTTCCATTTATATCATCTCTCGACTCTCCAACTAGAACTATATCATCTGCGAAAAGCATACATCGCGGTGCTGGCTCTTAAATGTGTTCCGTAACCATCACTCCATCATTTTCCTAAAAACAAAAACCATCACTCCATCAATTCAAACATAGTCTTGATAATTGTTATTTAATTATAATTAGTATCAATTTCCATTTTAATATGTTTACACCTTTTTTGTTGTTGAAAAATAATACGTTTACACTTTGATTCTGTTAAATAATGTTAGCGTGAGTGGATGTGAGCCATATTTTACGAGACAAGCATAATATATAGGAAAAGGAGGCTTTTCTAAAGTAAAGACAAAAACCTCCACGTGAAATTACATGTCGCTTGGCTTATCTATAGAAATAAAAGAAAAATCATTATCATAGCACCGAAAAGAGAAAAGAAAATCATTATCAATTGTTTTCTAATAATCTAAAGGGAGTTTTGATAACGAGTGTTTTAAAGATATTGATTAGAGAACTCATAAAATAAAAGTTTGTATTGAGAAACTAAGTGTAACATTTTTTAAAATGTTAAATACATTAAATAATGACACTTGTTAGTGTGAACACCTAATTTTGTCTGAGTAATTTTATCCTTTTAATTAACTTTTTTTTTAAAATAATAATAATAAATAAAAATGTGCAGAGAAAATAAAAAAAATTGTTCATGTTATTGGCCCATTTTGTTTTTGTTATAACGTTGTTTTGAGTCCGGCATCCAAGCCCAATTAAAAAAAAATAATATAAAAATAAAAATGAAAACAAAAGTTTATGTCTTGTATCCTCTTTCTCACGTACATCATCTGTCATGGTCTTTTCCTTCAGTTTTTCCCATTAACCAACATGCTCCCAAGCAAAAGTCAGATGAGGCTTTAAATAATAATAATAATAATACTAACCCAACCGTTAAAACACATTTCCACACAAAGCTCAAGCATCAGAATCCATTTTTGTCAATTTTCAGAGCTTGGAAAATGGTTCATATCTAGATTAGAGAGAAGGGTCATAAAAATGGAAATTGAAAGAAGACTAGAGCATGGTTTAACCACTATAACACTCCATTAAACTGGTCCCAAGGAGGAGGCAGAATTCATCTACTACTCTATAAATATCAAATCAGAAACACAAGTAGGGGGGGTATAGCATACAGAGAAAGGAAAAAAGGAAAATATGTAACAAAAAAATGCTAGAGAATCATCATCGTCCTTCATCTTTCTAGTTTTGTCCAGTCACATACCCATATTCTTCATTCCCAATTTCATCTTATTTTCACATCTAAACCATCATTCCAATCAAAGCAGGAAAAAAAACACAAAAAGATCAAAAGAACCTCGGTCTGCGTGCTCCTCCACGATCTCGCATCCACCCCATCACATGAGTCTGCCATCCATACGCAGATCCGCGTGGCCTCCGCCGCATAGACGTCGTCGTCCACTCCGGTTTCTATCACAGACACGCCAATCTCGCCGCACCGCCGCTCCACAACCACCACCAACTTCAAGCAGAACCGCCTGACCACCATCGCCTGTCCTCCGAGGAATGCACTGCTCAGTCAACACCATCGTCGCAAAGCCGCTCCCTCTGACCGTCGCGAGCTCGTCGTCATCGCCACGCCTCCACCCCCATCTACCACGCGTTCCACCAGTCACCACCAAGTCCACCGCTCACCAACCTTCACCACCTCGAACCACCGCTCAGATCTGCGCACCAGAGACGTCCGCTGCCGCCGTGACGTCGTTGTCCGAAACCACCGTAGAAACTCCCAACCTGCATCATCCATCGTTGCGCCGCTCAGTCGCGTCGGACCACCGCGAGACGCCGCCGCTCACCAATCGGACTCACCGTTCGGAGGATCGCCACTGCCGCACGGATCTGCCACTGTAGCTCTCCCTCATCTTCTTCGTTGGTAAAAATGGAGAAGCAAGCTTCTAATTCAGTTTTTTTTTTACTTCACCCTTTTTTATATATATCATATTATGTGAGTTGTTAGTGTGTTTGGGCCAGGGTTTGGACTTTTAAATGTTTTGATTTGAATTTTTTTTGGGTCAAAGCAAAAAAGATTCAGAATTTCTTAATAAAAAGAAAACAAAACAATTTCTCTATAAAAATATCGCTTACTTTGCTTATTTTTTTTTAAAAACCTTTGAAAACAAAAAAAATATTTTGAGTTCACGCAACAATCTACGACGTCGATGTATGATTTTTCATCCTCAAGTATCGTATGAACTGTAAGGGTTTATCGTATAGCTTGACTATCTTTAACCCTGTTGACACGCTGTTGCGCACGGGTCAAAAAACCAGTGGATTGTAAAAACAGTAGTGAGGGTGCGACAACTCGAGTATCGTCTCACAAGGACTCTTGGATTGTTATTCGCAGAAAAATCAGTTTTTTTTGGGGGGGGGGGGTGGTGGTGGTGGTGGTGGTTTGAAATTCAAATAAGAAAACGATGCAATTAAGAAATAAGTGAATGTTAATGATCAAAACGATTAATCTACTGTTCTCGGTTTCCCACTATCACCGATTCATATAAATTCCAAGTCCTAAGCGGATTCTAATCCCGTTTTGATTGTAGCAACAATTAACAAGCGAAATTGATACTACGAGATATATGTTCCCAATTCCCGAATTAAGCAAACGGGGTGAAGCTCTCGTGAATTAAGCAAACACGATTGAACACACGCGAATTAAGCAAACGCGATTAGGTATAGGAACATAAGATCATCGAAATAAATCAATACCTATTCTATACAATCCTGAATTAAGCAAACAGAACATACATCATAGTATCGAAAGGAAGAAGTAAAATAATCCGGGAATTACAGAATCTCAAGTGTCGGCGGAACCCGATTACAGCAGATTAATCCAAAGGAATTAGTTCTCCATCATAAAAATGACAATAACCTAAAAGTATAGTGTAAACAGTGAAAACTGGATGATTTTGTGTCTGTTGCGCTCCTATTTATAAAGAGGCCGCGCGTCACGGCCGTGATGACCGTCACGGCCAGGCCATGACCGCTTCTGTCAAGGGCGCGCATTCAAATTCTGGTCCGATCACGGTAGTGATGCCTATCACGGCTAGGCCGTGATCGCTTCTGTCCATGGGTGCTGATCTGTCACGGTCGTGATCTTCATCACGGCTGGGCCGTGATCAATTCTGACTTTCAGGTTCTCCCCATCATGCCCGTGATGGATATCACGGCTGGGCCGTGATGCTTTCCGACTTTCATGATCTTCTCATCACGCCCGTGATGTGTATCACGGCTGGGCCGTGATCCTTTCTGTCTTCCATGGGTAGCTCATCACGGCCGTGACCAGTGTCACGGCCTGGGCGTGATGGCCTCTGCTTCGGGTGTCCTTCCCTTTTTGCTCTTCTTATTAACCTAAAAACATGAGATAGCGGTAAATGCTTTATTTGACTCAAAATCGACTAAAATACCCTAAAATTACTTAAGAGACTCAAAATGTTGCTTGAGGACAATTACATCCAAATTTGGACGAAAACGAGATTAAACTCGAATAAAACCTATGGTCTTACTAGTTAAAAACTAGATGAGCCAGAGGCTGATCAAAATACCCAAAACTTAGACCTTGCTTGTCCCCAAGCAAACTAAAACTCAAAAAGACTCAAACTTGGCAAGCTCAAAGGATTCAATCAATTTCGCACAGATTTCATGCAATTCTAGCAAAACAATTTCCCTTCAATGTTTTCCCCCTCTGCAACAATGTAACCCCCACATTCATTTACTTTAAACCATTGAGAATTCCATCATTCATGCAATCAGTAATCTAAGTTGGGGATCCAAGTTACACACAAAAGGGAGATCACCAAATTCAAACAATCGCCTTCTCACAAGGGCATTTAGTGCTTCACTCATTCGCTCAATTTGTCTAGGCTATGAACCTTCCACTCAATTTCACATTTCAAGAGCACTTACCATGAATTTGATTTTCATCTCAAACAAAGTTCCCACGAAAACATGCATGCAACATCAAAAGGTCTTTTAAAGGTTGTAATGGGGCTCAGCTAAAGGTAGGATATTCAAAGGTACTAGGCTTAAGTCCCTAGGAACTAAGAGAGCATGAGCATTTTGACACATTGAACTTCCACTCAAATTCCTTTTCCCATTTTCCTTTTTGCCTTGGGTGACTACAACCTTTTTCTTCTAATACCCTTTTTTGACATTTTTGTTCTTTTCTTCTTTCTCTTTTTTTTTTTTTTTGCCTTTGGCTCCAACCTTTATTTTTCTTTTTCTCAACCCATAATGACATATCAAACCTTGCAGCCACCCCAAACTTAGTTTCTTGCAACCTTTGTCTTGCTAAGCTCCCATGCTTTCCTAATCCTAAGATTGGGTTAACATGGTTTTTCCAGATTTTAGGCTCATAACATAAGGTCATCAAGAAACAATAGGCTTATTAGGCTCAATGTGGATAACTAGGGAATATGCATTAGGATGGTTCTTTTTAGGCCAAGTGGTTATTTCAAAGAAAATTGCCTAAATCATCTGATGCAACACATAAACATGCAAACCATGAAGAGATTCAAGCAAATTCGGGAAAGTGCAGCTTAAAAGTAATTCACACAATTAAAAACATGTTGGAGGCTCAAATACTCACCTGAACATTTTTCGCAAATTGTTTGACCGAGATTCAATCCCTAGTGTGTGCATCCCTTCACCCCAAACTTATCATAAATCATACAATCACAATAGAAAATCTCAAAGTTCAATTTCCAATTTTTCACATGGTGGTCAAATTTTTTCGATTTTCAAAACCTAGGGGGAAATCATCAACAGTCAACACATATCATGCAATCCATCTATGCTAATTTTAACAAAACCCATTCAAGCTTGCCGACACAAGACTCAACACACATACGACACAAACAAGGAAAACAAAACAAAACAATTGGTTCCCTCCCCCACACTTAAAAGATACATTGTCCTCAATGAAAGAACATAAATATAAAATCAGAGTGAGGGAAGGATAAGGTGCTCCCTGATCAAGTTGTAGCGTAGGTGGGCTCTCCTAAGGAAAGCTCCTCAACAGTAGCATCTTCAGGCACCGAGCTCTCATGAAATAGCTTCAAGCGCTGCCCGTTAACCTTGAAAACCTTGTTGCTACCTGCACTTTTTATTTCAACTGCACCATGAGGGAAAACATCAGTGACAACAAATGGGCCAACCCACTTGGATCGAAGTTTCCCAGACATCACTTTCAGGCGGGAGTTAAACAATAAAACCTGTTGGCCCACAGAGAATTCTTTCCTAGAGATCATCTTGTCATGGAAGTGCTTAGTTTTCTCTTTATAAATCCGAGAGCTTTCATAGGCTTCCAACCTAAGCTCTTCAAGCTGCTGCAATTGGAGTTTCCTTTCAATGCCTGCTTTTTGCATTTCCAAGTTACAGCTTTTGACCACCCAATAAGCACGGTGCTCAACTTCCATAGGCAGATGACACGCCTTACGAACACAAGTCTATAGGGGACATCCCTATTGGTGTCTTAAAAGATGTTCTTTGAGCCCAAAATGCGTCTTCTAGACGACGGCTCCAGTCCCTCCTACTTGGCTGCACCACTTTCTCTAAGATCTGTTTGATCTCTCTGTTTGAGATCTCAGCCTGCCCATTAGTTTGGGGATGATATGCAGTGGAGACCCTATGCATAACTCCATACTTCCGAGTAAAGCTTCCATGGTGCGGTTGCAGAAATGAGTGCCTTGGTCACTTATGATAGCACGAGGTATGTTGAACCTGCAAAAAATATTGGACCTGACAAAATTTGCAACAACTCTAGAATCATTAGTCCTAGTGGGGATAGCTTCCACCTACTTTGAAACATAGTCAACAGCCAGTAAAATATAGAGAAAACCAAAAGATGCAGGGAAAGGACCCATAAAGTCGATTCCCCACACATCAAACACCTCACAGAAAAGCATGGGTTGCTGAGGCATTTCACTCTTACGAGTGATGGCTGTACCTGCTGTCTGGCACTCCTTACAAGTGCGGTAGATATCATAAGCATCTTTAAAGATGGTGGGCCAATAAAAACCCGAGTCTAGGACTTTCCTTGCAGTCCTTTGTGGCCCAAAATGTCCCCCTACTTGAGAAGCATGAGAAAAGTGCAAAATAGACTCCATCTCATAGTCTGGGACACATCTCCTAATTACCTTATCACTGCCAAATTTCCAAAGAAATGGATCATCCCAAACATAGTACTTGGCGTCACTCTTGAGTTTGTGGATTTGTGACCTAGTTGCACCTGTCGGAAAAACACCAGCAACAAGATAGTTAGCAATATCAGCAAACCAAGAAGTTACCCCATACAACTGTAAAAGCTGCTCATCGGGAAAGTCGTCCTGGATGGGAGAAGGATTTTCATCCCTTTCTATTCTGCTCAAGTGATCAGCCACCAAGTTCTCAGCTCCACTCTTGTCCTTAATCTCCACATTAAATTCTTGGAGCAACAACATCCACCGAATCAATCTCGGATTTGCTTCTGGTTTCTTCAATAAGTACTTCAAAGCTGCATGGTCAGTGAAAACAACAACCTTGGAACCTAGCAAATATGATCTAAATTTATCAAGAGCAAAAACAATAGCTAGAAGTTCCTTTTCGGTAGTGGTGTAATTAGCTCATGCGGCATCCAAAGTTCTAGAAGCATAATAGATCACATGGGCAACCTTGCCCACCCATTGTGCAAGGACCACCCCCACAACATAGTGGAAAGCGTCACATATGAGCTCAAAAGGGAGGGTCCAGTCAGGGGGCTGGATGATGGGGGTAGAGGTCAGTGCCTTCTTCAGGAAATCAAACGCCTTTCTGCTGTTGTCATCAAAGTTGAAAATGGCATCATTTTTCAACAAGTTTGACAGAGGGAGAGCTATCTTGCTGAAATCCTTAATGAAGCGTCTGTAAAAACCTGCATGACCAAGAAAAGAGCGAATCTCGCGAATGCAAGATGGGTAAGGCAAAGTAGAAATCACCTCAATCTTAGCAGGATCTACTGAAATACCCTTTTTAGAAATAATCACTAGTGCAATAAGTGCTTTTTACGTCAGTTAAAATTGATTTTTTACGTCAGAATACTGACTGACGTAAATACAGCTGACGTTAATAGTTAATATTTTAACGTCAGTTGAGAACTGACGTTAAATATAAAACTATTAACGTCAGTTCTTTAACACAACTGACGTCCATTTTTAAACAACTGACGTTAAACATAAAACTATTAACGTCAGTTCTTTAATACAACGGACGTTAATTTTGTTAAAACTAACGTCAGTTGTTATAAAGAATTGACGTTAAAGGTTTAATTTTAACGTCAGTTGTTTAATACAACTGACGTTAATAGTGTACTGTATATTTTATAAAATACTATTAACGTCAGTTGTTTGATACAACTGACGTTAATAGATTTTTTTTTTTAAATTCAGTTTTAAAATATCACTTCCCTCAGCTATCCCTGCATTCAGTAAATATCCCAGTAACACAGAATATAACACACATTACAGAATTGCAAAGGAAAAATGGAACAATGGGGGGACTTAAAACCAAAACCCATGTATATATAAAAATAAATTTTAGTTCCAATGTCTAAAAAACAAAACTACCAATCTAAGGATATATATATATATATATGTATGTTATTAATTAGTTTCTAAAGTCTAACAAAAAAAACTATTTATCTAAGTATTGCGGAGGTATCTTGTCAATTCCTTTTTCAGCCGCATACTTGAAGAAGAATTCAGCGAAACGCATCCTCAAGTCTCTTAACTCATCTTCTTGAATAGCTGATTGGTCGTTAAATGCCTACACACGTTCAAATAATAACAATAACATCAATGCAAGTCATCTTCAAAACTATAATATATAATTTAACAAGTTGTTTAAATATTACCTTATTCCATCCATCCGTAATAGATGTGGAGACTATCACTAGTGGAAAATATACATTAGACGGTAAAGGTTTACGTCAGTTAACCAAAAACTAGACGTTAAAAAGGGGGCGGTGGCAGTTTTGTAAATATCAGACTTCATTAATTCAATTTTAACGTCAGTTGTTTTAAGGACTGACGTTAAAAGTGAAGTGACTCACTTTTAACGTCAGTTCAATAAACAACTGACGTTAACAGTGAACGTTTTAACGTCAGTTCTTTATAGAACTGACGTTAAAAGTGAGTCATTTCACTTTTAACGTCAGTCCTTACATCAACAGATGTTAAAGGTTATTTTAATAAATTTTTTATCTATTATACGTACCCTTTCGCATTGCCTTCCTCAAAGTTTCAGTTTCACAATTGCTTTGATGTTTTGTGTTTCTGTTTTGAAAACTAAAATATATGTGCGAAGTATAAGTTGAATCAATAACCCAAACCGGATCTCATTCATGAAGTGTAATACAGACTGATACAGAAGATTGAAAGGGTTTAAAATCCTATAAAAAGTTACATTGAAAGGGTTTAAAATCCTAAACATTAAAGCTACATCCCATCAGAGAGTTTTATGAAATATGCCAAAGGGAAAACTATACTCCGAAGACCTCAGAAAACTGGGGGGCATGAGAGAGTCAAGAGAGGCAAAAACAGGTGCACTAGATCCGTTTCAAGCAAAGGCTGTGGTTCTAGAGACTTCTATGACGGTCACTTGCTGCCAAAGCTGAGGTTTTGGAACTGTGACGCCCGAGCACCTGATTTGCCCTCCAGCAGCTGATTCTCCGGAAGGATGATAAGGTGAGCAACTCACATAATGTGGTTTACACAAACTTATCACCCATGTAATGTGATTTACACAAACTCAGAAGTTGTTTGACCATTAAGACAAAGATCTTTGAGTCTAGGAATAGGAAGAAAGAGTGATGAAGTTAATCTCCATGGCAGAGCCATATTGTGAAGCCGAAAATTAAAAGGATGGAAGGAAGCTATTTATAGGAGCAGGGGATGAAGTTACTAAGCTATTCTGATTTTCTTGAAAACTTATCTATAAACTTAATGCTCATTAAGAGGATTAAGTTACAAGGTGCATGGGTAAGTAGCACAGTAGTCAAAGGAATGAATGTTTTTGCAGATATCTATACACTTTTAACGTCGATTGTTTAAAAACGGCGTTAAAAGTGTTTTAAAATAAAAAATATTTATTGTTAACGCGTCGGTTTTTATACAACCGACGTTAAAAGTGTGATTTTTACTTGATTAAATAAATAGATGGCGTAAATAATCCTATATATTATAAACGTAAATAATCCTTCGATTACTAAGCTATTCGATTTTCTTCAAAACCTATCTATAAACTTAATGCTCATTAAGAGGATTAAGTTACAAGGTGCATGGGTAAGTAGCGCAGTAGTCAAAGGAATGAATGTTTTTGCAGATATCTATACACTTTTAACGTCAGTTGTTAAAAAAACTGACGTTAAAAGTGTTTTTAAAATAAAAAATATTTATTGTTAACATCAGCTTTTTATACAATTGACGTTAAAAGTGTGAATTTTTACTTCAGTTAAATAAATAGCTGACGTAAATAATCCTATATATTATAAACGTGCAGAATGAATATTGGAAATAATATAATTAAATAATTATGAAACTCATTTCATTGGTTGTCATGTCCCTGTTGTCCCTCTTAACGCAGATCACTCCATATAGTACTGCAGTTTATTTCTAAACCTTTTTTTAAACAAGTTTATTTTTAATTTTTATTAATTAGCTTGAATTAGTAAACAAATTCTTGTGCAAATTAAAATAAACAAACACTTAACATAAAACAAGTTATATGTATAATCAAATCGTATGTCATTGAAGCAATTCATAAGTTAAAATTACATGATTAAAAGATAAAAAATTTCTGCAACATAGCCCTAAAATATAAAAAAGTTTCTGCATCAACATCATTTTCTTCTCAGTCCTGTCATCAAAACTCCAATGGATGCATCACCTCCCTCACTTGAATTCCATGATGCAAAGTAAATCCTCAGTCACTAACAGCGAAAGCAAAGTGAAATGGATCTTTGCATCTTTCTTCTTCACTGGAATTACTTGATGCATCGTCTTGAATCCACAGTCACTTGCTTCCAAAGCAAAGTGAAAGGGATGACGGGGATGAAATAAAGTGAGAGAATCACATTACGTGATTCACCCAACCTTACCATCCATGTAATGTGATTTACACAACCTCAAATTGTTTGACCATTAAGACAAAGATCTTTGAGTCTAGGCATAGGAAGAAAGAGTGATGAAGTTAATCTCCATGGCAGAGCCATATTGTGAAGCACAAAAAATTAAAAGGATGGAAGGAAGCTATTTATAGGAGCAGTGGATGAAGTTACTAAGCTATTCTGATTTTCTTGAAAACTTATCTATAAACTTAATGCTCATTAAGAGGATTAGGTACAAGGTGAATGGGTAAGTAGCACGGTAGTCAAAGGAATGAATGTTTTTGCAGAAACTAATAAACTTTTAACGTCCGTTGTGTAATACAACTGACGTAAGAAGTGTGAGTGTTTTTAACGTCAGTTTCTTAATACAACTGACGTTAAATATACGACCTTTAACGTCAGTTTTTACTAACAACTGACGTAAGAAGTGTGAGTGTTTTTAACGTCAGTTTCTTAAGACAACTGACGTTAAATATATGACCTTTAACGTCAGGTTTTACTAACAACTGACGTAAAATGTTGTTTTATTTTAATTATAACGTTTACACCCGCGCGCCTTCTGCACTTCTCTGTACGTCTCTTTTCATCACGCTCAACCCTCACTCTCAACCCTCACTCTCGCCTCACTCTGCCCTAATCGCGAGCTCATCTCCACCGCAACCACCGCGAGGGCTTCTTCGCCACCACCGTGAGGTACACTCTTAACCCTTAACTCTGTCTTTCCCGCTCATTCTTTGCAATAACTTGACATCTCTCTTTCCCCTTCCCGCGCACTAACTCTCCTTGTCCCTCTGCTCTCAGTAACCACATCGAACGTTGGCCACCACTCGAGCTTCCCCCTACCACCACGCGAGCGCCTATTTCTGGTGAGTCTTTAGGGCACATTTTTTTATTTGGTTTTGAGTGCATGCATGTTGCTCAGTTGGTTGAAACTGTAGTCTCAGTAGTTGAAACTTGAAACTATGAGTTTGAGTTGTTTGGAATGTCTCTATTTTTGGTTTTGAGTGTATATTGAAACTATAGTCTCAGTAGTTGTAACTTTAAACCGTGAGTTTGAGTTGTTTGGAATGTCTCTATTTTTGGTTTTGAGTGCATGTTGCTCTGCTGGTTGATCTGTCACGGCCGTGATGCTCATCACGTCTAGGCCGTGATCAGTTCTGCCTATGAAGGTCAGGGTTCGGTTGGCATGTTACGGCGTGATGGACATCACGGCCAGGCCGTGACCAGTGCTTGGGAATCTTCAAAAACTATAGTTTTCAATCTCCCGTATTGTCCTTATATTGGATATATAGATGTTTTGTATATCTACAGGACCTATCTAGTTATTTTTATTTATAATTGTGTAATTATTTTGAGTTATAACCTATGTTAATACATATATATTGTTTCTGAACAGGCATACATATGGATCAGTCGGATAGCCCACATGCACGGGAGGACACTGTGAGGGTTTCGCAGGACCCGATCACGCCTACGCCTGATTCTAGTGTAAGTTTACATGTTATATACTATCTTTAGTCCTTCTTTGTAATGTAAGTTTATAATGTTACAACCCTCTATTTTATCATTTTTTTTGTCCATACAGACATCACAGGCTCATAGGAAAGCGGGGTAAAAGAGCCACCTCGTTGAAGAAACAAGAGAAGGACAGGCAAATCGGACGAAGCTTGAGGTGTCCTTCGATGCTAATCTAAATGCCCAGGGGACCCCGTGCTAAAGAATTTAATAAGTGGGTGTTTCTACAAGCGAAGCGAAAGACGTAAGCATCAACTACAACCATCGGAATGACGTTCCGCGTAACGTTAAGGATCGGATTTGGGAGGCTATCACGGAATTTTACCTTTACATTCGTTTGATTTAAATTATTAGATAATTATCCGAGTTATAATCCATCCAGTTGTTATGTATTTAATGTGTAGGTAGCTTGGACTGTGCCAAATGACGAGGATCATAGTCATAAATGTATGAAAATGGCATCAAAGCGTTGGAATGGGTTCAAGCATGATCTTACCAGGTACTATGTATCTGGGAAGAAGCGGCTTGATAAAATGTTCTCGGATTATCCCTGGATTGATCAGGATACTTGGGATATGTTCGCCAGGAGTCGACAGGATGGAGAATTTCAGGTTGGTTTGATTAAGTTAATTTTGTATGCTTATTATAGATCATTTAACTGTATTTAATTATGTGTTTTTGTTTGAATAGGCTAAGGCAAATAAGGGTCGGCATAATCAGGCGAAGAACATCCACCGCCACACCATGTCTCAGGGTGGGTACCAGACTCGGATCGAGCAGATGATGGCGGATAGGCTAAGGGCGAAGTAGGAAGAGCACTCTGCTAGGATTGAAAGAGGAGAGGTGCCTGAGGGCACACCATCAAGTCCTCCATCGGACATCGACCGCGAGGATGTCTGGTTAGCCGGCCGCATGACAAAGACGGGATCTTTTAAAGTTGATGCCACTCGCGAAGTGGCAGATAAGATTGTAAGTAAATAATTAACTTGATTTCAATTGATAATTGGATAGATGAACGCGCTGTCGCGCACGCGCCAAAAAGCGAGCGGTTTTATAAAAATGTAGTTTAGGAAGCGACAACTCGAGTATCGTCTCACAAGGACTCTCGGGTTGTTGTTAACAGAAAAGTCAGATTTTGGGGGGGTTTTGGATATGAAATAAAATAAAGAAACAAAACAGAAATAGAGCAATAAAAACAAAGCAGTTGAAGAGATTATCAAATAAACTAAAGACGATTAATCTACTATTCTCGATTTCCCAACTATCATCGGTTCGTGTAAATTCCAAGCCCTAAGCAGATTCTAATCCCCTTTCGGTTGTAGCAACAATTAACAAACGAAATCGCTACTACGAGATATATGTTCCTATTCCCGAATTAAACAAACAGGGTTAAGCCCTCATGAACTAAGTGAACATGAACGAACACACGCGAATTAAACAAACGCGATTCAATATAGGAACATAACATCACCGAAATAAATCAACACAACACTATACACTCCTGAATTAAACAAACAGAAATATATAGCATAGTATTGAAAAGGGAAAAACAAATAAAACAGGAATTACAGAACCTCAAGTGTAAATGGAAACCAATCGCAGTAGATTAATCAAAGGAGACTAGTTCTCCATTACAAAGGAAAAACAAAGTACTAAACCTAATTCTACTGTTGCAGCCGCAACTGTGAAAAGAAAAGAAAAGAAAAGAGAAGATCAAAACTAAAAACTCTGCTTCAATCTGTCCTAGAACAGACTTAAATACAACTTCTGGATTCCACGAGCTCGCGAGGCGAGCACACTTTCGCGAGGTGAATAATACGAACAGTCTTCAGTATTTGGCGAGCCCGCAAGGCGAGCTTATCTTCGCGAGGCGAGACTCTTCAGATTCCAAACTGTCACAGCCGTGACCTTCAACACGGGTAAGCCGTGATGGTTTCTGGTCTTCCAGGGTTGGATTACTCGCGAGGCGAGTCATGTTTCGAGGGGCGAGACAGAAAGGTTTGCATTTTCAGGCACAGTCACGCTTCAGGTTCGCGAGGCTAATAGCCTCTCGCGGGGCGAAAAACTCCAGAACTGCTTCACTTTATTAACCTGAAAACAAGGATTAACAATAAGTACTTTATTCGACTCTAAATCAACTAAATTAACCTAAAAATACTTTAGAGACTCAAAATTATGCTTAACGACATTCAAGTCTAATTTGGGCGAAAATGAGATATAATTAGCACAAAACCACGGTCATACTAGCCATAAAACTAGACGAGCCAGCGGCTTATCAAAATACCCCAAACTTAAACTTTGCTTGTCCCCAAGCAAACTAAAACTCAAAAACTTAAAAGGACTCAAGACATGACAAGCTTAAAAGATTCAACCAACTTTGCACAAATTTCAAGCAATTCCAACAAAATAATTTTTCCTTCAATGTTCCCCCCTTTCAAACAAAGCAATCCCCACATGCATTCACTCTAAACAATTGAGAATTTCATCATTCAAGCAATCAGTAATCTAAGCAAGGGATCCAAGTTACACACAAGAGGGAGATCACCAAATTCAAACAATCGCCTTCCTCACAAGGGCATTTAGTGTTTCACTCAATCGCTCAGTTTGTCTAGGCTATCAACAATTCACTCAATTTCACTTTTAAGAGCACTTCCCATAAATTTGATTTTCATCTCCAAATGATTCCCACAGAAAACATGCATGCAACATCAAAAGGTCTTTTAAGGTTGTAATGGGGCCTGGCTAAGGGTAGGATATACAAAGGTACTGGGCTTAAGTCCCTAGCAACTAAGAGAGCATGAACATTTTGATACATTGAATTTCCACTCAGATTCCTTTGTCATTTTTCTTTATGCTTTTGCCTTGGGTGACTACAGCCTTTTCCTTCAAATAGTCTTTTTTTTTTGACATTTTTGCACTTTTTATTATTTTTTATTTTTTCTCTTTTTTCATTCTTTTTTTCTTTTTTTTTCTTGCCTTTGGCTCCAACCTTTTTATTATTATTATTTTTTTTCCCAATCCCAAACAACACATTACACCTTGTAGCCACCCCAAACTTAGTTTCTTGCAAACCTTCTCTTGCTAAGATTCCATGCTCTCCTAATCCTAAGATCGGGTTAACATGGTTTTTCAGATTTTAGGCTCATAACATAAGATCATCAAGAATTAACAGGCTACTTAGGCTCAATGGGGCTAACTAGGAAACATGCATTAGGGATGGTTATTTTAGGCCAAGTGGTTATTTACAAAGAAAATTGCCTAAATCATCTGATGCAAACACATAAGCATGCAAACCATAAAGAGATTCAAGCAAATTCGGGAAAGTGCAACTCAAAAGTGATTCTCACAATTAAAAACATGCTGGAGGCTCAAATCCTCACCTGGACATTATTTGCAAATTGTTTGACCGAGATTCTATCCCTAGTGTGTGCATCCCATCACCCCAAACTTATCATAAATCATGCAATCATAATAAAATATCTCAAAGTTCAGTTTTCAAAATTTTCACATGGGGATTAAATTTTCAATTTCAAAACCTAGGGGGAAAACAGTCAACACATAACATGCAATCAATCTATGCAAAATTCAATAAAACCCAGCAAGCTTGCCGACATAAGACTCAACACACATACTCCTGATCTTCTCAAATTATTCAGGAGCTAAAAGAAAACAAAACAAAAACAAAGCAAGCATAATTAAAAGGAAAAGGTTTAGAGAAAACTCATGGAGGTGGTTCCACCGGGATCCCACTGTCTGTGATACAGCGGCCACGGAATGCCCAAATTGCAGTCTGATCCTCCCGGATCCCATGGCCTACAGCATAAAGCCCAATTGATAGACAAGGGACGGAAGCTTGTTCCATGGTCCCCTAACTTGCAGTGTTGATACGGAGGTGGGTGCTTGACAATCATGGTGACTTCGCCAAGTGCGGCGGACTTCTCACTCCCTCTTGGGTCAAGGTTGACCTCTTTCTCAACAAAGTCCTCCCAATAAAATCGGGGTTCAACCTCTTGGACTGGCCATAGTGTCTTCATATCCAAGGGCTTGAACTCCATCACCGGTTGTTCCACAGTGGGAGGTGGCAAATAGGTAGCTGGGGTCTCCGGTGCTGCTTCAACTTCTGCACATTCTTCATTCACTGCATTAACAAATCCATCACCTGCTAAGCCTGCAGAAATTTCAGCACACACCACACAAAGGTTAGTGTTAGTACAGTCAGTACATATGGTACAATAAACTGAATCAGTAAAGGCCTGAAAGTCTGGAAATTCAGTACACAGTTCATCCACCCCATCACTTTCAACACATGCATCTAATTCCAAAGGTTCTTCATTATCCTCAAGCTTATTGCCTTGATTGTAAGGATGGACTGCATAAGCTTGAGGCAAATCAGTAACTGACCCTTCTTTCAGAATGGGGCATGCATCAAACAGGTGCTCAGGAGAGCTGCACATGCCACACAACCTTGCCTGTTGAACCTTATCCATTACCAATTGCTTCACCAAGGAAGTGAGCTCATCAATTTTATTCTCAAGGTCTTGGTTAGAAGAAGAGCTATGGACCTCATTCACACCAATCATGTCAAAACCACTGCTAAACTCATAACTTCCAGCAAAATTAGGATAATTTATGCATAGTGGTGGTTTACTAAAATCAGGATAATACATGCATGGTGGTGGCCTATCAAAGTTAGGATAATATATGCATGGTTCATAATCAACATTAGGCATAAAATCTTGCATATAATTATCCATGGGAAGCACTAAGATTCACAACCAGACAAAGCAGCCGTAACTAATTCAGCAAAGAGATTTTTTTTTTAAATTTATTTTTCTGTTAATAACAACAAGAGTCCCCGGCAACGGCGCCAATTTTTGAACGCACTGTCGCGCACGCGCCAAAAAGCGAGCGGTTTTATAAAAATGTAGTTTAGGAAGCGACAACTCGAGTATCGTCTCACAAGGACTCTCGGGTTGTTGCTAACAGAAAAGTCATATTTTGGGGGGGTTTTGGATATGAAATAAAATAAAGAAACAAAGCAGAAATAGAGCAATAAAAACAAAGCAGTTGAAGAGATTATCAAATAAACTAAAGACGATTAATCTACTGTTCTCGATTTCCCAACTATCATCGGTTCGTGTAAATTCCAAGCCCTAAGCAGATTCTAATCCCCTTTCGGTTGTAGCAACAATTAACAAACGAAATCGCTACTACGAGATATATGTCCCTATTCCCGAATTAAACAAACGGGGTTAAGCCCTCATGAACTAAGCGAACATGAACGAACACACGCGAATTAAACAAACACGATTCATTATAGGAACATAACATCACCGAAATAAATCAACACAACACTATACACTCCTGAATTAAACAAACAGAAATATATAGCATAGTATTGAAAAGGGAAAAGTAAATAAAACAGGAATTACAGAACCTCAAGTGTAAATGGAAACCAATCGCAGTAGATTAATCAAAGGAGACTAGTTCTCCATTACAAAGGAAAAACAAAGCACTAAACCTAATTCTACTGTTGCAGCCGCAACTGTGAAAAGAAAGGAAAAGAGAAGATCAAAACTAAAAACTCTGCTTCAATCTGTCCTAGAACAGACTTAAATACAGCTTCTGGATTCCGCGAGCTCGCGAGGTGTCGCTACTCGCCAAAAAGCGAGCGATTTACAAAATAATGTAGACAGGGAGCGACAACTCGGATATCGTCTCTCAAGGACTCTTGGATGTTGTTGTTAACAGAAAAAAGTCAGGATTGGGGGGGGGGGGGGGGGGGTTGGTTTGAATACAAGTAAGAAAACAAAGCAGGAAATAAAGCAAACTAAGAATTATCAAATAGCAAAAAGCGATTAACATACTGTTCTCGGTTTCCCACTATCATTGGTTCATATAAATCCAAGCCCTAAGCAGATTCTAATCCCCTTTCGGTTGTAGCAACAATTAACAAACGAAATCACTACTACAGATATATGTTCCTATTCCCGAATTAAACAAACGGGGTGAAGCCCTCATGAACTAAACGAACATGAACGAACACACGTGAATTAAACAAACGCGATTCAATATAGGAACATAACATCACCGAAATGAATCAACACAACACTATACACTCCTGAATTAAACAAACAGAAACATATAGCATCGCATTGAAAAGAGAATAGCAAACAAAACAGGAAATACAGAACCTCAAATGTAATTGAAACCAATTTTAGGGATTGGTTCAATTTTAGGCTAAGTAGTTATTTACAAAGAAAATGCCTAAATCATTTGAAGCAAACACATAAACATGCAAACCATAAAAAGATTCAAGCAAATTCAGGAAAGTGCCACTTGAAAGTGATTCTCACAGTCAAAAACATGTTGGAGGCTCAAAACCTCACCTGGACATTTTTGTAACTTGTTTGACAGAGATTCTATCCCTAGTGTGTGCTTCCCTTCACCCCAAACTTATCATAAATCATGTCATCATAACAAAATCTCAAAGTTCAGTTTTCAATCACATGGGGATCACTTTTTCAAAAAGTTTTTCTTTTCTTTCTTTTTTTTTTCAACCTACGGGGAATCATTACATAAACCATGCAATCAATCTATGCAAATTCAATCAAATCCAGCAAACTTGCCAACAAAAGACTCAACACAACTCCTGAGCTTCTCAAATTATTCATGAGCTTTATTGAAAACAAAGCGGAAATAAAGTAAAGCAAAGCAATTAAAAAGAGTAGGGTTCAGAAAAACTCATTGGGGCGGTTCCACCAGGATCCCATTGCTTGTAACATAAGGCCCAAGTGATAGCCAAAGGGTGGGAGTTCATTCCATACTTCCATAACTTGCAGCCTTGATATGGGAGTGAGTGCTTGACAGTTACGGTGACTCCTTCCAGTGCGGCGGACTTCTCACTCCCTTTTGGGTCAAAGATGACCGCTTTCTCAACAAAATCCTCCCAATAAAATTGGGGTTCAACCTCTTGGACTGGCCATGGTGCAAGATCCAGTGGCTTGAACTCCATTACCGGTTGTTCCACAGTGGGAGGTGGTAAACAAGTAGCTGGGGTTACTGGTGCTGCTTCAACTTCTGCACGTTCTTCATTCACTGTACTATCAAATCCATCACCTGCTAAACCTGCAGAAATTTCAGCACACACCACACAAAGGTTAGTGTTAGTAGAGTCAGTACATATAGTACAATAAACTGAATCAGTAAAGTTCTGAATGTCTGGAAATTCAGCACACAATTCATCCATCCCATCACTCTCAACACATGCATTTGATTTAATTGAATCATCTACTTCCAAAGGTTCTTCATCATCCTCAAGCACGGTGAAGCAGATGTCCTCCTGATCCTCATTTTCTATGTTTCCAGGCTGAACAGGGCCCTCAACCTCATATGTCTCCTGTTCCATATGGATGTTTTGCTCTTCATACCTTTCAAAACATGCTATACATGAAGCAAATTCATTACAATCATGACATGCAGCATAATAGATAGAATCAGGGGATTCAACACACAGTTCATCAACAGAAACATTATCAAAATTATCATCAGAAGAATCTTCAAGAATAACTATCTGTGAATCTGTATGTTCCTCAAGGGGATGTGGAGTTAGCAGTGCAGCCGAGGTGGAGACAATGTGATCAATTTGAATGGCTAACTTCTGTTGGAATTCAAGATTTTGTTCTGCCATCCGTTGATTGTTCTCTGCCGTCCGTTGCACCAATTCTTCCAAACTGAGCTGGGCTAGTGTAGGGTCAGGCTGATATTGCTGGCTTATTGCCATTTGATGCACCAAAGAGGCAATCTCATCCAAGCTGCTGCGTTCTCCTCCATGTTGGCTATGAGAAAAAGGTTGCTCTTCATTCACTCCAATCATGTCAAAACCACTGCTCAACTCATAATTTCCAGCAAAATTAGGATAATTTATGCATGGTGGGGGTTCACCAAAATCAGGATAATATATGCATGGTGGTGGTTCATAATAAATATTAGGCAAATACCCATACATGTAATTATCCATGGCAAGCAAACAACCAGACAAAGCAGACAAAACTAATTCAGTAAAGCAAAAGTTTTTTTTTTAATTGTTAATAACAACAAAAGTCCCCGGCAACGGAGCCAATTTTTGGTCGCGCTGTCGCTACGCGCCAAAAAGCGAGCGATTTACAAAATAATGTAGATAGGGAGCGACAACTCGGATATCGTCTCTCAAGGACTCTTGGATGTTGTTGTTAACAGGAAAAAGTCAGGATTGGGGGGGGGGGGGGTGGTGGATTGAATGCAAGTAAGAAAACAAAGCAGGAAATAAAGCAAACTAAGAATTATCAAATAGCAAAAAGCGATTAACCTACTGTTCTCGATTTCCCACTATCATTGGTTCATATAAATCCAAGCCCTAAGCAGATTCTAATCCCCTTTCGGTTGTAGCAACAATTAACAAACGAAATCACTACTACAGATATATGTTCCTATTCCCAAATTAAACAAACGGGGTGAAGCCCTCATGAACTAAACGAACATGAACGAACACACGCGAATTAAACAAACGCGATTCAATATAGGAACATAACATCACCGAAATGAATCAACACAACACTATACACTCCTGAATTAAACAAACAGAAACATATAGCATCGCATTGAAAAGAGAATAGCAAACAAAATAGGAAATACAGAACCTCAAATGTAATTGAAACCAATTACAGTAGATTAATCTAAGGAGACAAGCTCTCCATTACAAAAGGAAAACAAAACATATCTAAGAAAAGAAGATAAACTACTACTACTACTAAAGCTACTAACTAACTCTCAGTTCTGCCTTCAAAAAGACTTATATACAACTTCTGGATTCCGCTGTCTCGCGAGGCGAACACTTCTTCGCGAGGCGAATATCATGAACCGTCTGCATCATTTGGTCTTATCGCGAGGCGAAGAACGTCTCGCGTGGCGAGGAATGGAAAAGTCATGCCCTTTGGTCTTCATCCTCGTGAGGCGACACAAAGGATTGCAAATTTTCTGGCACAGTCACCTTCAGGTTCGCGAGGCGAATGCCTCCTCGCGGGGCGAAATCTCCAGATTTATTTCTTTTTATTAACCTGAAAACATAAAATAGCAGTAAGTACTTTATTTGACTCTAAATCAGCTAAATTAACCTAAAAATACTTTAACGACTCAAAATACTGCTTAAGGACAATCTAGTCTAATTTGGGCGAAAATGATATATAATTAGCACAAAGCCAAGGTTTTTCTAGTTATAAAACTAGACTAGCCAGAGGCTGATCACGAGCACACTTTCGCGAGGCGAATAATACGAACAGTCTTCAGTATTTGGCGAGCTCGCGAGGCGAGCTTATCTTCGCGAGGCGAGACTCTTCATATTCCAAACTGTCACAGCTGTGACCTTCAACACGGGTAAGCCGTGATGGCTTCTGGTCTTCCAGGGTTGGATTACTCGCGAGGTGAGTCATGTTTGGCGGGGCGAGACAGAAAGGTTTGCATTTTCTGGAACAATCATGCTTCAGGTTCGCGAGGCGAATAGCCTCTCGCGGGGCGAAAAACTCCATAACTGCTTCACTTTATTAACCTGAAAACAAGGATTAACAGTAAGAACTTTATTCGAATCTAAATCAACTAAATTAACCTAAAAATACTTTAGAGACTCAAAATGATGCTTAACGACAATCAAGTCTAATTTGGGCGAAAATGAGATATAATTAGCACAAAACCACGGTCATACTAGCCATAAAACTAGATGAGCCAGCGGCTTATCAATAGCTATTTGCAACACTTTTCACTTGCAGGTTTTTTCATTTTTTTTCATTGTAGAAGGATCTTAAAGCACAATCCTCCCAGGGCGCATTCGTCCCTTCTGGACGGCAGGACGTCTTGATGACTGCTCTAGGCAAGAAAGACCGTCCTGGTCGGGTTCTCGGTGTTCCTGGGAACGTGACCATCAAAGAATAATATGGCAAGTCTGCTTCACGAAAGCGGGTGGTCAATGAAGAATCAATTTTGGCTGTCATTACTCAGCACCTCATGTCCAACCCAGCTATTACAACACATCTGATGCAAGGCTTAATAACCAACCCAGAATTCAAGCAGGCGCTTGCCAGAGAGCTTTCCTTCGTCGGTACATCCCAGGACACCGCAGGGCATGCCAACCCTTCACATGTGAGCACAAAAGAGAGTTTTAGTAGGGCACATGTGGAGGACGATGAGTTGGCAGCTAGGGAGCGGGAGTTGGAAGTCCAGCGCTATGAGCATGAGTTGGAAATGAAAAGGCGTGAGCTTGAGTTGGACTCCAAACGACGTGAGCTCGAAATGTTAACAAAGGTATTTATTCATTATTAATGTCCAAATTAGTCAAATAATTACTTGTGTTTTTTTTAATTATCAACAACTTATCTAATTTATTTTTCCTAAACTGAAGGCCAAGTCGACGTCGGTGTGTCGCCACCACCTATCACTCGTTTGTTCTCACTTGGTGAGGATTATGCGTTTGAGATTTTTGAATGTCCATTGGAGCACGATGGATGGGTGGCACGCCCAGATTAATGGATGATATTTACCTTCTGTGGTGACGATCTCGGGAACGCCTGCAGAAATAACGTCTGGTTGAACAAAGAATGTTTTGGTCTACGGTGCACGTAAGTTAATTTTAATTTTATAACTTATTTATTTTTGGTATTTTTCCATTTAATAATTTATTTTAATTTCAATATATATATTATGTAATTAACATCCACACCTTTTCATATATTAGGTATCTCCATCGTCTTCAGCTTGATAAGGGCGTTGCATCGCATTTACTTCTTAGATCCGTCAGTCCTTCTGCCCCAATTCTTTGCTGGCGATGCATTGAGTAAATAAATAGGGAACTTGTTGGGAGAAAATCGGAAAGAATTATATCAGGCTCCCTACTGTATGAATGATCATTGGCAGTTGTTGGTACTTCACCCGCCTAGGCATACTCGTCATATTCTTCCGCTTTCTCCACCGAGATCCGCCACCGAAGGTGGTGGAAGCTCTAGAATAAGTAAGTAACTAATCTTAAATTTAATTTAAGTTTTAATATCAGTTGTTTTTAGTTTATTACACACATGATATATGAATTTGTTAATTGATCGACATGATTATTTGTTTATGATAGCGTATCAAGGCGAGTAGCATAAGTTGCGCCAACGGGAGAAGTAGAACTTCTAAGGCTAAAGTAAATCCTGTATGGAACATCCTCAATGTTTGGTAGTTTATTTATCAAATAATTAATATTATAATTACTAATTTATATGTATATTCAACTGACGTTGAAATTAATTTTGTTGGTAGTCTCGATTTCAAATTGACGGGTGGTCGTGCGGCTATTATGTGATGCTTCATATGCTGAACATAGTCTCCGCATCTATTACGGATGGATGGATTAAGGTAATATTTAAACAACTTGTTAAATTATATATTATAGTTTTGAAGATGACTTGCATTGATGTTATTGTTATTATTTGAACGTGTGTAGGAATTTAGCGACCAATCGCCTATTCAAGAAGATGAGTTAAGAGACTTGAGGATGCGCTTCGCTGAATTCTTCTTCAAGTATGCGCCTGAAATAGGAATTGACAAGATACCTCCGCAATACTTAGATAAATAGTTTTTTTGTTAGACTTTAGAAACTAATTAATAACATGTATATATATATCCTTAGATTGGTAGTTTTGTTTTTTAGACATTGGAACTAAAATTTATTTATATATATACAAGGGTTTTGGTTTTAATCCCCCCAATTGTTCCATTTTTCCTTTGCAATTCTGTAGTGTGTTGATATTCTGTTTTACTGGGATATTTACTGAATGCAGGGATAGCTGAGGGGAGTGATATTTTAAAACTGAATTTAAAAAAAAAAAATCTATTAACGTCAGTTGTATCAAACAACTGACGTTAATAGTATTTTATAAAATATACAATATACTATTAACGCCGGTTGTAATAAACAATCGACGTTAAAATTAAACCTTTAACGTCCTTTCTTTATAACAACTGACGTTAGTTTTAACAAAATTAACGTCCGTTGTCTTAAAGAACTGACGTTAATAGTTTTATGTTTAACGTCAGTTGTTTAAAAAACTGACGTTAATTTTTAAAAAATTAACGTCAGTTGTGTTAAATAACTGACGTTAATAGTTTTATATTTAACGCCAGTTCTCAACTGACGTTAAAATATTAACTATTAACGTCAGCTGTATTTACGTCAGTCAGTATTCTGACGTAAAAAATCAATTTTAACTGACGTAAAAAGCACTTATTGCACTAGTGTATGTTCAGCATATGAAGCATCACACAATAGCCGCACGACCACCCGTCATTTTGAAATCGAGACTACCAACAAAATTAATTTCAATGTCAGTTGAATATACATATAAATTAGTAATTATAATATTAATTATTTGATAAATAAACTACCAAACCTTGATGATGTTCCATACATGATTTGCTTTAGCCTTAGAAGTCCTACTTCTCCCATTGGCGCAACTTATGCTACTCGCCTTCAGCGCGCTATCATAAACAAACAATCATGTCGATCAATTAACAAATTCATATATCATGTGTGTAATAAACTAAAAACAACTAGTATTAAAACTTAAATTAAATTTAAGATTAGTTACTTACTTATTTACAGCTTCCAACACCACCTGTGGCGGTTGTTGGTGGAGAGAGCAATAGAATATGACAGTATGCCAAGACGGGTGAAGTACGAACAACTGCCAATGGCTTTTCATACAGTAGGGAGCCATATATAATTCTTTCGGATTGTCTCCCAACAAGTTCCCTAAGTATTTACTCAATGCATCGCCAGTAAAGAATTCAGGCACAACGATTGACGGATCTAAGAAGCCGTAAACTGATGCAACGCCCTTATCAAGCTGAAGACGATGGAGATACCTAAGATACGAAAAGGTGTGGATGTTAATTACATAATATATATATTGAAATTAAAATAAATTATTAAATGGAAAAATACCAAAAATAAATCAGTTATAAAATTAACTTACGTGCACCAGAGACTCAAAACATTGTATTTTCATCCAGACGTTATTTCTGCAGGCGTTCCCGAGATCGTCACCATAGAAGGTAAATATCCTCCGTCGATCTGGCCGTGCCACCCATCCATCGTGCTCCAATGGACATTCAAAAATATCAAACGCATAATCCTCACCAAGTGAGAACAAACGAGTGATAGGTGACAGCGACACCGACGTCGACTTGGCCTTCAGTTTAGGATAAATAAAATAGATAAGTTGTTGATAATTAAAAAATACACAAGTAATTATTTGACTAATTTGGACATTAATAATGAATACATACCTTTGTTAACATTTCGAGCTCACGTCGTTTGGAGTCCAACTCAAGCTCACGCCTTTTCATTTCCAACTCATGCTCATGGCGTTGGACTTCGAACTCCCGCTCCCTAGCTGCCAACTCATCCTTCTCCACATGTGCCCTACTAAAACTCTCTTTTGTGCTCACATGTGAAGGGTTGGCATGCCCTGCGGTGTCCTGGGATGTACCGACGGAGGAAAGCTCTCTGGCAAGTGCCTGCTTGATTTCTGGGTTGGATATTAAGCTTTGCATCAGATGTGTTGTAATAGCTGGGTTGGACATGGGGTGCTGAGTAATGTCAGCCTAAATTGATGCTTCATCGACCACCCGCTTTCGTGAAGAAGACTTGCCATAATATTCTTTAATGGTCACGTTCCCAGGAACACCGAGAACCCGACCAGGATGGTCTTTCTTGCCTAGAGCAGTCATCAAGACGTCCCGCCATCCAGAAGGGACGAATGAGCCCTGGGAGGATTGTGCCTTAAGATCCATCTACAATGAAAAAAATGAAAAAATGTGCAAGTGAAAAGTGTTGCAAATATCTATACAAATATCAATTGAAATCAAGTTAATTATTTACTTACAATCTTATCTGCCACTTCGCGAGTGGCATCAACTTTAAAAGATCCCATCTTTGTCATGCAGCCGGCTAACCAGACATCCTTGCGGTCGATGTCCGACGGAGGACTTAATGGTGTGCCCTCAGGCACCTCTCCTCTTTCAATCCTAGCAGAGTGCTCTTCCTACTTCGCCCTCAGCCTATCCGCCATCATCTGCTCGATCCGAGTCTGGTACCCACCCTGAGACATGGTGTGGCGGTGGACGTTCTTCGCTTGATTCTGCCGACCCTTATTTGCCTTAGCCTATTCAAACAAAAACACATAATTAAATACAGTTAAATGATCTACAAGAAGCATACAAAATTAACTTAATCAACCAACCTTAAATTCTCCATCCTGTCGACTCCTGGTAAACATATCCCAAGTATCCTGATCAATCCAGGGATAATCCGAGAACATTTTATCAAGCCGCTTCTTCCCAGATACATAGTACCTGGTAAGATCATGCTTGAACCCATTCCAACGCTTTGATGCCATTTTCATACATTTATGACGATGATCCTCGTCATTTGGCATAGTCCAAGCTACCTACACATTAAATACATAACAACTGGATGGATTATAACTCGGATAATTATCTAATAATGTAAATCAAACGAATGTAAAGGTAAAATACCGTGATAGCCTCCCAAATCTGATCCTTAACGTTCTGTGGAACGTCATTCCAGTGGTTGTAGTTGATGCTTACGTGCTGCTTCGCTTGTAGAAACACCCACTTACTAAATTCTTTAGCACAGGGTCCCTGGGCATTTAGATTAGCATCGAAGGACACCTCAAGCTTCTGTCCGCTTTGCTTGTCCTTCTCTAGTTTCTTCAACGAGGTGGCTCCTCTACCCCGTTTCCTATGAGCCTGTGATGTCTGTATGGACAAAAAAATGATAAAATAGAGGGTTGTAACATTATAAACTTACATTAAAAAGAAGGACTAAAGATAGTATATAACATGTAAACTTACACTAGAATCAGGCGTAGGCGTGATCGGGTCCTGCGAAGCCCCCACAGTGTCCTCCCGTGCATGTGGGCTATCCGACTGATCCATATGTATGCCTGTTCAGAAAC
Source organism: Sophora flavescens (assembly GCA_030762895.1). NCBI lineage: Eukaryota > Viridiplantae > Streptophyta > Magnoliopsida > Fabales > Fabaceae > Sophora > Sophora flavescens. The sequence goes on along the minus strand of CM061063.1, from coordinate 19,936,745 downwards.
AATATATATGTATTAACATAGGTTATAACTCAAAATAAATACAGAAGTATAAATAAAAATAACTAGATAGATCCTGTAAATATACAAAACATCTATCCAATATAAGGACAATACGGGAGATTGAAAACTATAGTTTTTGAAGATTGCCAAGCACTGGTCACGGCCTGGCCGTGATGTCCATCACGGCCGTAACGTGCCAACTGAACCAGACCCTCATAGGCAGAACTGATCACGGCCTAGCCGTGATGAGCATCACGGCCGTGAAAGATCAACCAGCAGAGCAACAGGCACTCAAAACCAAAAATAGAGACATTCCAAACAACTCAAACTCACGGTTTCAAGTTTCTACTACTGAGACTACAGTTTCAACATACACTCAAAACCAAAAGTAGAGACATCCCAAACAACTCAAACTCACAGTTTCAAGTTTCAACTACTGAGACTACAGTTTCAACATACACTCAAAACCAAAATAAAAAAATATGCCCTAAAGACTCACCAGAAATAGGTGCTCGTGTGGTGGTGGGGAGGGGAGCTCGAGTGGTGGCCAACGTTCGATGTGGTTACTGAGAGCAGAGGGACAAGGATAGTTAGTGCGGGGGAAGGGGAAAGAGAGATGTCAAGTTATTGCAAAGAATGAGCGGGAAAGACAGAGTTAGGGGTTGAGAGTGTACCTCACGGTGGTGACGAAGAAGCCCTCGCGGTGGTTGCGGTGGAGATGAGCTCGCGATTAGGGCAGAGTGAGAGTGAGAGTGAGGGTTGAGAGTGAGGGTTGAGACGTACAGAGCGAAGTGCAGAAGGCGCGCGGGTGTAAACGTTATAATCAAAATAAAACAACATTTTACGTCAGTTGTTTGTAAAAACTAACGTTAAAGGACATTTAATTAACGTCAGTTGTATTAAGAAACTGACGTTAAAAATAAAAAAACTTTTAACGTCCGCTGTTGAAGAAAACTGACGTTAAAAGTGTTCTGCAAAAACATTAATTCCTTTGACTACTGTGCTACTCACCCCTGAGCATTATGTTTATAGATAAGTTTTCAAGAAAATCAGAGAGACTCTATTTTAATTTTCACAAGAATATGTTTACTAATTCAAGCTAATTAATGAAGATTAAACATAAACTTTTATTTTAAAAAAAGTTTAGAAATAAACTGCACTATATATATGGAGTGACCTGCGTTAAGGGTGACAATAGGGCATTTCAGATTTATACAGGATTATTTACGTCAGCTAGTTATTTAACTGAAAATCACACTTTTAACGTCAGTTGTTTAAAAAACTGACGTTAAAAATAAATATTTTTTTAAAAACACTTTTAACATCAGATGTATTAAACAACTGACGTTAAAAGTTTATTAGTTTCTGCAAATACATTCATTCCTTTGACTACTGTGCTACTTACCCATTCACCTTGTAACCTAATCCTCTTAATGAGCATTAAGTTTTTAGATTAGTTTTCAAGAAATTCAGGTAGTCTCTCTTCTCTATATAAAGAACCATATTCTTGTGTATCAGTCGATCTGTATTACACCCCCCTCTTTTCCTCTATATTTCATGCTTTTTCCTTCACAATATGCCTCTATCATATTTGAGGTGTTGTTATTTCTTCCCATTCCTAGACTTAAAGGTCTCTGTCTTAATGGTAAAAAAACTTCTGAGGTTGAGTAAATCACATAACATGGATGGTAAGGTTGGGTGAATCACATAATGTGATTCCTTCACTTTATTTCATCCCCATCATCCATTTCACTTTGCTTTGGAAGCAAGTGACTGTGGATTCAAGACGATGCATCAAGGAATTCCAGTGAAGGAGAAGATGCAAAGATCCATTTCAATGTGGATTCACTTTTGCATCATGGAATTCAAGTGAGGGAGGAGATGGATCCATTGGAGTTTCTGAGGACAGGACTGAGAAGAAAATGATGTTGAAGCAAAACTTTTTTATATTTTAGGGCTATGTTGCAGAAATTTTTTATCTTTTAATCATGTAATTGTAACTTATGAATCGCTTCAATGAGATACGATTTGATTATACATATAACTTGTTTTATGTTAAGTGTTTATTTATTTTAATTTGCACAAGAATTTGTTTACTAATTCAAGCTAATTAATGAAGATTAAAAATAAACTTGTTTAAAAAAAAGTTTAGAAATAAACTGCACTATATATATGGAGTGACCTGCGTTAAGGGTGACAACAGGGCATGGGATATAGAATTATTTACGTCAGCTATTTATTTAACTGAAGTAAAAAATCAAACTTTTAACGTCAGTTGTATAAACAACTGACGTTAAAAATAATTTTTTTTATTTTAAAAACACTTTTAACGTCAGTTGTATTAAACAACTGACGTTAAAGGTATATAAGTTTATGTAAAAACATTCATTCCTTTGACTACTGTGCTACTTACCCATTCACCTTGGAACCTAATCCTCTTAATGATCAACTTAATTTTTTAGCAAGTTACCACGCCTAGTAACTTCATCCTCTGCTCCAATAAATAGCTTCCTTTTAAGGGTGACAATGGGGCATGGGATATAGGATTATTTACGTCAGCTATTTATTTAACTGAAGTAAAAATCAATCTTTTAACGTCAGTTGTATAAACAACTGACGTTAAAAATAAATATCTTTTATTTTAAAAACACTTTTAACTTCAGTTGTATTAAACAACTGACGTTAAAGGTATATAAGTTTCTGTAAAAAAACATTCATTCCTTTGACTACTGTGCTACTTACCCATTCACCTTGGAACCTAATCCTCTTAATGATCAACTTAATTTTTTAGCAAGTTACCACGCTTAGTAACTTCATCCTCTGCTCCAATAAATAGCTTCCTTCCTTCCTCTTATTTTTCTGCTTCACAATATGGCTCTGCCATGGAGATTAACTTCATCACTCTTTCTTCCTATTCCTAGACTCAAAGATCTTTGTCTTAATGGTCAAACAACTTCTGAGGTTGTGTAAATCACATAACATGGGTAATAAGGTTCTGTAAATCACATAATGTGAGTCGCTCACCTTATCATCCTTCCGGAGAATCGACTGCTACAGTTCCAAAACCTCAGCTTATGAATGACCACATTATCAGCATGTACCTCGATTCCAACATGAGTAACACCATCACTGCTAGACATGGTCACATTCGGAGTTTTCCTTTTGGCATATTTCATAAAAATCTCTGATGGGATGTAGCTTTAATGTTTCGGGTGTGATAAGGGGTTCCAAAAGTGGCCTTATGCTTTGCCACACAACCTCCTCATTGAATTCTTGAAAACTTAGTCGCTCGACTCTCCTCTCTTGCTCACCCGTGAAGGGAACGAAGCCTCAACAAATGTTTAGGATTTTAAACCCTTTCAATGTAACTTTTTATAGGATTTTAAACCCTTTCAATCTTCTCAGATCGATCAGATTACACTTCATGAATGAGATCCGGTTTGGGTTATTGATTCAACTTATACTTCGCACATGTATTTTAGTTTTCAAAACAGAAACAGAAAACATCAAAGCAATTGTGAAACTGAAACTTTGAGGAAGGCAATACGGACGGGTACGTATACTAGATAAAAAAATTATTAAAATAACCTTTAACGTCAGTTGTTGTAAGGACTGACGTTAAAAGTGAAGTGACTCACTTTTAACGTCAGTTCGATAAAGAACTGACGTTAAAATGTTCACTATTAACGTCAGTTGTTTATTGAACTGACGTTAAAAGTGAGTCACTTCACTTTTAACGTCAGTCCTTACAACAACTGACGTTAAAATTGAATTAATGAAGTCTGATATTTACAAAACTGCCACCGCCCCCTTTTTAACGTCTAGCTTTTGGTTAACTGACGTAAACCTTTACCGTCTAATGTATATTTTCCACTAGTGAATATGCCCCAAAACAATCCCCTGTTCAACCATAAAATGGAATTTTTCATAGTTCAAAACAAGGTCAGTTTCAATGCATCTCTCTAAAACCAAATTCAAACTATGCAAGCATGCATCAAATGAGGAACCATAAACAGTGAAGTCATCCATGAACACTTCCATGCAATTTTCAATATATTCATTAAAAATGATAATCATGCATCTCTGGAATGTGCCCGGAGCATTGCAAAGACCAAATGACATCCTCCTGTAAGCAAAAGTGCCGAAAGGGCACGTAAAGGTAGTCTTTTCCCGATCCTCTGGTGCAATGTGGATCTGGAAGTAACCTGAAAAGCCATCAAGAAAATAGTAGCGTGATTTACCTGCTAGCCGTTCAAGCATCTGATCGATGAACGACAAAGGAAAGTGATCCTTTCTAGTAGCCTGGTTCAACCTCCTGTAATCAATGCAAACTCTCCAGCTATTATGGACTCTAGTGGGAACAAGTTCATTGTTTTCATTTTTCACCACTGAGTCCAGACTTCTTAGGCACAACTTGCACTGGGCTCACCCAATTATTGTCAGAGATAGGATATATGATACCCGCATGCAAGAGTTTTGTTACCTCCTTCTTCACAACATCAAGAATCAAGGGATTGAGCCGCCTTTGGGGTTGCCTAACTGTTTTAGGCCCATCCTCCAACAGAATCCTATGCATACACCTGGAGGGGCTAATACCTGGTATGTCGACCAAGGTCCACCCAATCGCTTTCTTGTGCTTCTACAAAATCTCCAAGAGCTTAGTTTCTTGGTCAACATCAAGGTTAGAGGAAATTATAACCGGAAGTTTTTCATTCCTCTCCAAGTAAGCATATTTCAGATTGTTTGGGGCAGCCGTACTGTCAAGAACTTCAGCTGAACAAACAGCTTCATCCACACTGTCACCCTCCAAAGCAGCATCAATCCCAGAACAAACAGCACAAGGGTCAGTGAGAGTGCAATCAGCACATGAGTAGACATCATCAAAACCAGAAATGGATGGGAAATCAACAGCTGCAACCAAATCATCATAAGTTTCATCAACAATTTCAGAGAGCAGCTCTAATTGAAAAACAGAGTGCTCTTCCAAGGGATGCTTCAAAGCATTGAAAATGTTGAATTTTGCCACAATGTCACCAAACTCCATGGATATGGTTCCATCGTGAACATCAATCTTTTTCTTCGCCGTTTTCATAAACGGCCTGCCCATAATGATTGGTGATCTGCTAGAATCCGTTTCCCCTGCCATGTCTAGAATGTAAAAATCAGTAGGGAAAATCAGGTCATCAACTTGAACAAGCACATCTTCTACTACTCCAATGGGGCGAGCATTGGTTCTGTTTGCAAACTGAATAGTGAGACCTGTATGCTCCAAAGGACCAAGATCAAGACTGTTGAAAACAGAAGTAGGCATGACATTAATAGAGGCTCCCAAATCCAACATGCAATTGTCGAATTTACTATCCCCAATGGTACATGGAATAGCAAAAGTGCCCGGATCCTTGCACTTCTGTGGTAGTGCCCGAGTGAGGGCTGAAACAGTAACCTTTTCAGGTGCAGGCTTAGGTTGAATGAGGGCTGAAACATTTCGCCCCAAATTGACTCTCTCATTACCCTTCAACCTCCTCTTGTGTGTGCACAAATCCTTCAGAAACTTTGCATATTTTGGAACCTGCTTAATCACATCAAGGAGCGGAATGTTTACCGCCACTTTTCTGAACACATCTAGAATCTCCCTCTCCTTGTCTTCCCCATCAATCTTCTTATTTTTCAGCACTCTTTGAGGGAAAGGGATCGGTGGCACATACTCTTTCTCAGCTTCAACAACAACAGAAGGTTCAGATGTTACCTCAACAGTTTCTTTATCCTTTTCAGGGGCTTCCTCTACAACTTTTTCGAATCTCAAAGAAATTGCACTCACATTAGGATTAGGGGCATTAGGATTCACCACTATTTGTGCAGGTAGTTGGTTCGATCCTTGAGCTTGCTGCATGGCATTCATCGAAGTGGCAAGCTGTCTAATCTGTGTCTGCAAAGTATGAATACTAGCATCCGTTCGTAGCTGAAACTATCCAATCTGTGTCTGCAAGGTCTGAAACTGGAGATTTTGTGCAGTCATTTGCTTGACCAGGTCCTCTAGTGAAGGTCCAGAAGGTGCAGAGGTGGTCACTTGGGGAGAATTCTGTAGTGGTGCCAGCGGTAACATTGGTTGTTGCTGTTATGCAGATGAGTTCCCATACCGAAGGTTTGGATGATTCCTCCAGTTGGGATGGTACTTATTTGTGGAAAGGTCAGGAATGCTGTCTGGGTTCGATTGTTGCCTTGATTGTAAAGATTGGCTGCATAAGCTTGAGGCAAATCAGTGACTGACTCATCTTTCAGAATGGGGCATGCATCGGTCAGGTGCTCAGGAGAGGTGCAAATGCCACACAACCTTGCTGGTTGAACCTTAACCATTGCCAACTGCTTCACCAAAGAAGTGAGCTCATCAAGTCTGGTCTCAAGGGCCTTGTTGGAAGAAGAAACATGGACCTCATTCACTCCCCTTGTCTCGGCAGAATTGCTTCTAGTTGTGAACTGCTGGGAGTTGAGTGACATGTTCTCAATCAATTTCTTGGCTGCGGCTGGGGTCTTATCAACAAGTGCTCCCCCACTAGCAGCATCTAAAATATTTCTGTCCATTGGCAGCAATCCCTCATAAAAGTACTGAATAATTAGCTACTCAGAAATCTGGTGCTGAGGACAACTGGATACCAACTTCTTGAATATCTCCCAGTACTCGGCCAATGACTCATTGCCTTGTCTAATGCCACATATTTCCTTCCTGATTGATTCAGCTCTGGAGGCAGGGAAGTACCTCTCTAGGTAGACATTCTTCAGATCATTCCAGGTTGTAATAGAATTCGGTTCAAGGTAATACAACCAATCCTTCGCAGCACCTTGAAGTGAGAATGGGAAGGCTCTCAGCTCGATATGATCTTCTGTTATTCCTTCCGGTCTCAAGGGTGTAGAGCAGACAACCTGGTCAGATGTTTATGTGGATCCTCACCTGCAAGACCACTAAACCTTGGCAACAAGTGTATCAAACCAGATTTTAATTCAAAGGAAGCAACAAAATCAGCATATTCAATACATAACCCATTATAATTAACATCAGGGGCAGCAAGCTGTCTTAATGTTCTTTGATCAGCCATGTTATCAAGTGCAGGTGCAGAATTAGAATTACTACTGGTTGGTGAACTAGTGCTAGCCTGAATTGCTCTATGGCGTGTGTGCAGTGTTCTCTCAATTTCAGGATCAAACAATTCAGAACACCCAGACCTAGTAGCCAGAACTAATTCAGCAGAAAATCAAAAAGAAAATGTGAGAATAACAACAAGAGTCCCTGGCAACGATGCCAATTTTGACACGCTGTCGCGCACGGGTCAAAAAGCGAGTGGATTGTAAAAACTGTAGTGAGGGTGCGACAACTCGAGTATAGTCTCACAAGGACTCTTGGATTGTTATTTGCAGAAAAATCAGTTTTGGGGGGGGGGGGGGGGGGGGGGGTTGATTTGAAATTCAATTAAGAAAACGATGCAATTAAGAAATAAGTGAATGTCAATGATCAAAACGATTAATCTACTGTTCTCGGTTTCCCACTATCATCGATTTATATAAATTCCAAGCCCTAAGCGGATTCTAATCCCCTTTCGATTGTAGCAACAATTAACAAGTGAAATTGATACTACGAGATATATGTTCCCAATTCCTGAATTAAGCAAACGGGGTGAAGCTCTCGTGAATTAAGCAAACACGATTGAACACACGCAAATTAAGCAAACGCGATTAGGTATAGGAACATAAGATCATCGAAATAAATCAATACCTATTCTATACAATCCTGAATTAAGCAAACAGAACATACAACATAGTATTGAAAGTAAGAAGCAAAATAATCCGGGAATTACAGAATCTCAAGTGTCGGCGGAACCCGATTACAGCAGATTAATCCAAAGGAATTAGTTCTCCATCACAAAAATGACAATAACCTAAAAATATAGTGTAAACAGTGAAAACTGGATGATTTTATGTGTCTGCTGCGCTCCTATTTATAAAGAGGCCGCGCGTCACGGCCGTGATGGCCGTCACGGCCAGGCCGTGACCGCTTCTGTCAAGGGCGCGCATTCAAATTCTGGTCCGTCATGGCCGTGATGCCTATCACGGCCAGGCCGTGATCGCTTCTGTCCATGGGTGCTGATCTGTCACGGCCGTGATTTTCATCACGACTGGGCCATGATCAATTCTAACTTTCAGGTTCTCCTCATCACGCCCGTGATGGATATCACGGCTGGGCCGTGATGCTTTCTGACTTTCATGATCTTCTCATCACGCCCGTGATGTGTATCATGGCTGGGACATGATCCTTTCTGTCTTCCATGGGTAGCTCATCACGGCCGTGACCAGTGTCACGGCCTGGGCGTGATGGCCTCTGCTTCGGGTGTGCTTCCCTTTTTGCTCTTCTTATTAACCTGAAAACATGAGATAGTAGTAAATGCTTTATTTGACTCAAAATCGACTAAAATACCCTAAAATTACTTAAGAGACTCAAAATGTTGCTTGAAAACAATTACATCCAAATTTGGGCGAAAACGAGATTAAACTCGAATAAAACCTATGGTTTTACTAGTTAAAAACTTGATGAGCCAGAGGCTGATCACCTGTGCAAAAGTGAATTCCTTTTTAAAATAAAATGTTTTCAACTTATTCTCAAGTCTTATAAAAATGAAAAATCTTTTCAAATTCACGCAACAATCTACGACGTTGATGTATGAATTTTCATCCTCAAGTGGCGTATGGATTGTAAGGGTTTATCGTATAGCACTGCTATCTTGGACCCTTGTAAAATAAAATCCCTTTTCAAAATTATTTTTTTAAAAAAATAAATCAAATCTTTACCAAAATTAAAATAAACCAACAAATCAAACTTTTTTCAAAAGAACTACGTGGCTTTGAGTTTCCCATCGCACCCGGGAATACGTAAGAGCAAGATAAATCATCTTGTCAAGCCAAAACAAAATTTCCCCATTTTTTGGTGTCTCTTTTTATGTTAAAATAATTAATCAAAATATTTAAACTTATCTATTTTTAGGGGTGTTGTGGACTCGGGTGCCATGTCCAATCTCTTAGATTTGAGGTTGTCCTGTGGACTTATATGCCATGTTCAACCTCATTTAGGTTTAATCAATAATAAATTTAAAAATGCAAAACCAATAAAGAAATACAAATATTGAAAAACAAAATATTTCTTTCTTATAAATAATTTTTGGGGTAAAATAAATATTTAAAAGTTATTAAAATGTTTTGCACAATTAACTTGAGGTACCGTTTTTAAACGGACGACCTAGGGTGCTAACACCTTCCCTACTCGTAATCGACTCCCGAACCCAAATCTTTTTTTTAAAAGACCAGTTTCCTAAATAATTTGGTTTTCCAATGTTTTTCCAATTTAAAAATATTGGTGGTGACTCCTCTGTTTTTTATCTCTTTTTTCGTGGCGCCCGGACGGGACGGTCGCGACAGCTGGCGACTCCACTTGGGAGTTTCGAGAGTCAGGCCTATCATAGTTGTTTGTGCAATTTCTTTTAATAGCTTTAAAAGTATTAACTTTACACTTTTTGTTTATTTTCGTAAATAGTTTTAGTTGTTCTTATAAATGTCTTTGTATATTCTTGTTACCCTAGGGTAGAAAAGTCTTTTAAATGTTGGTTGTTCTTTTGCAGGTTTGGGGTTAGTTTTTAGGTTTTGTGCAGGTTTGCTTGCTCCCAGCACACTCATCACCATCACATATTCACACACTTTTGGGCTCTATACCCGAGTCTTGGAATGCCATAAGATTAGAAGGGGCTTCAGTGATGTTATTGTGATGCCTTTGCGTCCCTGACAGACATTGATTCTCCCGCTCGAATTGCTACCGGAACATGGACTGCCATATTGTGACTTTTCGGTCCCTGTGGTGAGGTTCACAGATTCGGGTCCTCATTTTTAGATGAGGGTAATCCGGGGACCATATATTTAGGGGTCTAGATCTGTCCCGAAAGTCATGCACCTAAAATGTCATTAGTAGCCTACCAAACTAGGGTCTTGACCTCAAGTTTAAACTTTAGGATATGACCCATGTAGGACAAAAGGGAGCGCATTCCACCTTTTTTCTGCAACATGAATAATCACATGCATCATAATGATTTTATGCATGTATTCTACAGACGCCTTAATATGCCATTCATTCATGCATCCTGTTACATTCATTACTATTCATTGTATGCTCGTGCATGTAGTACTTTAAGTCATGCATTGTTAATATGTCATTCATGCATTTTGTTACACTCTCATGCATAAGTAAATTTGCTTTCCAAATGTTATTAACAAATTAAAATTTCCTTCCACAGATAATTTGGTTTGAGATAACACCTTGGATTACAAGAGATGGAAAAAGTCAGACACACTAGCAATGCTCCCACCACCAAGAGCTCCAGGGTGATATTGAACTCATTAGAGAATCTAAAAGAGTTGAGCCAATCTTTTCCTCAAGAACGTCGAAGAAGCTTCACCAAGAAGTATGGAGGGATCTTGGACCTAATTTTCATACTGGTTGAGACTGCTGCTTTGAGTGTTTTGTGTCAGTATTGGAGCCCCCTCCTCAGATGTTTTGAATTGCCAAACATGGACATTACTCCCACCATTGAAGAATATGCCTGCCTGTTAAGGTTGCCAATGCAGAAAAACCCCATCGTGTACTTTCACTTGGGGTAATACTTGACCACTACAAGCGTAGCAGGGTTACTAGGGCTTCTTGAAAATAATGTGAAGTTGACCAGGCACTCAAACTCGCGAGGGTTAACCCGAACTCTTCTTGAAAATCATTTGAAGAAATTAATGGATCGGCAAGATTGGGAAACCTTTGAGAGGGTATTGGCGCTAACAATATGTGGGTTGGTTCTATTTCCATCAGCACTAGACATGATAGATCAAGCGACAATGGATGTATTCTTCACAGTAGAAAGAAAGAAAAACCCCGTGCCGGCAGTGTTAGCTGAAACGCTTTTGACTCTAGAATTTTGCCAGCGGCATCCAAATGGGAAGCTCCGATGTTGTGCACAGTTGCTCTATGTGTGGGCCATGACTCACATGTATGCAAAAGGTCATATCAACCACCATTTAGATCCACTAAGAGGCTTCCATAACATCCCTATAAAACGGCTAAATGAAGAGGAATGGAAGAGCGAGTTTGACAAAGTGGAAAATGACTCTTTTAAGTGGGTATGCCCATGGTACGAAGGTCAGCAGGGGCAAGATATCATTTATAGTTGTGGTGACTATCCCAATGTTCCTTTGATGGGCCCAAGAGGATGCATATCCTACACGCCCGCCATAGTCTTACGACAACTTTGTTGGACGCAAACCGTGCCAAGAGAAGAACAACTCGGTGGATGCTGTTTTCGGTATGAGGATGGAGAGAATACCAAGTTGTTAGCAAAAGCAGTTAGAAATGCATGGAAAGATGTGAAGATGGCAGGGAGAGCACAATTGGGCCGACCAATCCTAATCATTGTCTCAGAATATGAAGCATGGAGAAAGTCAAGGAAAGGTCCCGTCAACATTCCGGCAGAAAGCACGGAAGATAAAGATTACTCCCCTTTGGTAACTCAAATGACAGAACAACTGAAAGTTCTAGAAGCACAAATGAAGGAAATGGAACAACAAAAGCAAGATACCGAGTTAAAAATAGCCATTGGCCAGAGGCGTTGTGAGAAGTTAGCAAAGGAAAATGAACACTTAAAAGATTTGTGTGCCGATATCTCCACAACCTCAAGAGTCCAGAAGAATACAGACAATGTCTCACCAAGCATCATGGCTAAGGTCCATAATATTGAAAGTAAAGTATTGTCCTTGACAACGGAAGGGCATCGACTAAGAAAAGAAAAACGTCAGTTAGAAGAAGGAATCATCACCAAGAAGGTATTAGAAAGTCATTGGAGGCGGAGGTTGATCGACAAAGGGGGGTCAATAGCAACTTACAGAAGCAAATTTGTGCACAAAGTAGGATAACTGATGAATTGGTACAAAAGGTCAAAGAACTCAATATCCTAATGGTCAAAATCAAGAAGCAGTGCGATTTAGGGTGGACCTCGGCAAAGCATTATCATGATCACGTGGTTCAAGAAATGAATGCCGTAAAATGGTGGAGAGAAGAAGCGCGAGAGCGAGGGATAGATATTGACATATGGGAAAAGAGATATGTGAGCATGAGTTTGGAGCTAAGCCATTGCGTTCCGAATTTTGTTCGAAGCTTTGAGAAGGCAGAACAACAAATCTGTGCGGACCCTATGCTTCGTCTCCCGTCTGAACTGGACGATTTTATGCAAATGTGTGGAGGGTTTGCTCGAGGGCTAAAAAGAAAGAGACCTAAGTTGTTGACTTTAGGATGAAATGTTGTAACAATGTTGAAAATTATGATTTGACAATGATGTAATCCCAATCTATGTACTGCTTTGAGGAACTTTTAATGAAATCTATTCTTGCCTCTATGATTCTTTCGCACTCCAACTCTTACACTTGACTTGCGACGACACCTATCGTGGAGCATGGTCTCCCTTTAGTATGTTGTCAACTACATCTTTGCCTTATAGGATTCTTCCATCTGCGCAAAGGGTAGGTCGGGATGTCTCAATTCAGAATTCACATTGCTAGTGTGTTTAAGACAACATCTATTGTGGAGAGATGTTTTCCCCCCAGATTTGTTGTCAACTCCATTTCATCTTATGAGCACAATGCTCTATGTGTGGGACGGAGGGACCATATCTTGTCAGTCACAAGGTGTTAACTCGAATATATATATATATATATATATATATATATATAATAAATAATAACTCCAAAGGCGGTTTTCACTAAAGCTTTTGCTTTTTTCGTCATGTTCTTACTTTTTGTTTTGATCAAAACAGTGTGACTCTTCTGAACAATTGCTCCAAGACACCCTTATCGCACTCGATCACAGGCAAAGGCCATGGCGGATGAACTAGAAGAAGTCCATGAGATCAGGGATGAAGTCAGTCAAATCAAGGATCAGATGACTAAGATGATGGAGATCCTACAAGCGATGCAGAATGAAAAGAACACAGAGGAGAACCCTCCAGCCTCGAACGAAGGACATCCAGCCACACCTCTCATCCCGCCCGGTTTTTCTCAGATTCCTATTCAAGGCTTCAACCAATCAGGAGCCATGATGCCTCTCACTATTTATCCAAGCAACCAAACTCATCTTTCATTTGATCCGAACAATCCCCCATACGGTTTGCCTCGTGGATTTGTGCCACCAACAGCCCCCATCCCACAAGATGGCATTCAAAACTCCGAACATATCACTCAGACACAAACCCCACCAATGATGCCGAAATTCCGCAAACACAAACTGTCAACCCTACAGATGGTAACACCCTGATAGTGACACCTTCTGTCAATCCAAAGCCCCCACAATACACCCTACATTATGGACCCCAGGGGGCTCAAATGATGCCAAACTTCGGTTCCTCCTCCGTGCCATATTCATTTCCCCATAATATGTATGGAGAAACTCCAGTGAATCAGTCGGGAGGGAATTCCCAATCTAAAGAAAAGTTGGAAATACTAGAGGAAAGATTACGGGCCATTGAAGGGATAAATAGTTATGGTCTTAGGGATGCCTCAGAACTTTGTCTGGTGCCAAATGTTGTAATTCCGCCGAAATTTAGGGTGCCCGATTTTGACAAATATCGAGGAATCACTTGTCCCAAAAACCATTTGACCATGTATGTTAGGAAGATGGCATCATATGCCCAAGATGATAAGCTCTTGATTCACTTCTTCCAATGTAGTTTAACTGACGCAACTTCAAATTGGTACACGCATCTCGAACGGGCACACCTCCGATCCTTCAAAGATGTAGCAGATGCATTCCTGAAGCACTACAAGTACAATATTGACATGGCTCCCGATAGAATGCAACTCCAAAATATGTCAAAAAGGGACGTAGAGACTTTCAAAGAGTGTGCACAACGATGGAGGGAACTGGCTGCTCAGGTGGAGCCTCCCTTAGGCGAGAAATCGTAGCAATGTTCATTGATACACTCCAGTCGCCCTTCTACGATAGGATGATTGGGAGTGTGTCATCAAACTTTTCTGACATGGTCATCATCGGTGAGAGAACTGAAGCGGAATGAGGAATGGCAAGATCACTGAGACTTCAGTAGGGAACGACCCAAAGAAAGCCCCGTTTGTGAAAAAGAAAGAGGGAGAAGCACATGCAGTAACCTTTGAACAAAAGAAACCGAAGCAATGGAGACCGAACCAAACACCCGCCTTCCAAGCCCAATACACCCCATATTACCAACCACCTCCATATCACCGAGCCAACCAACCATACATCGCTGCCACCTCACAATTTCCAAATCCTCAACAGATGGCTCCTTACCGACCATCATACCCTTCTCAGCTTCAAACACACCCTACCATGCCACCTCAAATCGTTCAACCCCTAAATCCAAACCCAAACACTAGCCAAACAAGACCACCGTATAACTCGGAAAGAAAGCCAGTGCGTTTTGACCTGATACCCATGACCTACACTGAACTATTCCGCCAACTTGTGAGCAAATCCGTGCTAACTCATATCCCGACAAGACCAATAGACCCTCCTTATCCAAAGTGGTATGACCCAAATTCTCAATGTGAGTATCACGATGGGGCCATAAGTCATTCCACCGAGAGTTGTAAAGCTTTGAAGTTTAAGGTGCAAGACCTGGTTAATGACAAATGGTTGAGCTTTCAGAAGGATGCTCTAAATGTTGCACAGGGTCCTATGCCAAATCATGAGGGTTCGGGAGTCAATGTCATTGAAAGCTTCTTGGAACATACTCTCAAGAGTAAAGTGGCCGATGTTAGGACTCCTATGAAGGTTGTTTTCAGAGAGATGTGCAAATGCGGATTGATCCAAATCCCGATCGTGGAAGAAAAGGCTCTCGATGGAGAGATAAGGTGTGACTTCGATGGGAATATGGGGCATTCGATTGAAGACTGTGCAGAGTTTCGGCAAGTTGTGCAGTAGTTAATAGATATGAAGATTATCTTAATTGGTTGTGAATCAAATGAGCATGCCATTAATATGGTTGCTGAATCTACAACTTCCCCAACCCCAATTAAGATAATCCCTTTTACTATTGTGGTTAATCCTCAACTAGTTCCTGAGCAAGTCACTCCAAAACCAGTGGTGATATACTATACTGAGGAGAAACCTTTGCCGGTTCCAAGTGGGCCAACACCAATCGTTATCCGAGTTCCAAGTCCTTTCCCTTACAAAGATACCAAAGCGGTACCATGGAAATGTGAGATGCAGGTTCAACCCAACCCTTCCGACGGGACTACTGTGGTTACCAACATTTCAGGAATTGGTGGAATGACTAGGAGTAGTCGCATTTGCACTCCAGAGGTATTGCGAAGGGAGGAAACAGAAAAGGAAAGAAAGGATCGCAAGGGGAAAGAGAAAGTGGAAGGAATTCTAGATGACAAGGAAACAAACGGGGGTGAGAATAAAAAGGAGGTATCTGATGAAGAAGTCGGTGAATTCTTGAAGTTCATCAAGCAGAGTGAATACAGGGTTGTGGACCAGTTAAATCGAACTCCGGCTCGGATATCTCTTTTGTCTCTGTTGATGAACTCTGAGCCACATAGGTGAGTACTGATGAAGGTGTTGAATCAAGCTCATGTCTCCCATGACATCACAATTGATAAGCTCGATAACATTGTAGGTAACATAGTCACTGATAATTATGTCACTTTCACCGATGATGAAATACCAGCTGAAGGTATCGGGCACAACAAGACATTGCACATTTCTGTGAAGTGTCGAGATCATGTCATGGCTAGGGTTCTCATTGATAATGGCTGTTCTTTGAATGTAATGCCAAAGTCAACACTGGCAAAGTTGCCTTTCGATGGAACTCATATGAAGCCAAGCACAATGATTGTAAGAGCTTTCGATGGCACCCGAAGGGAAGTCATGGGAGAAATCGAATTGCCCATTCAGATTGGCCCTTGCACCTTTGAAATACTCTTCCAGGTAATGGACATCACACCAACTTACAGCTGTCTCCTAGGACGACCATGGATCCATTCGTCTGGAGCTGTACCTTCCACGTTGCACCAGAAGGTGAAGTTCATTGTTGATAGTAAGTTGATAATTGTTTCTGGAGAGGAGGATAAGTTAGTAAGTAAGCCATCAAAAACCCCTTACATTGAAGCTGCCGAGGAAGTTCTCGAGACCGCCTTCCAGTCGCTTGAAATTGCCAATGCCACTTATGTTGGGGAGGGAGCTCCACTCTTAAAACCTCAGTCATCTAAAGCGTCCATTATGATGGCCAAGGTTATGCTCGAAGGAGGATACCAACCTGGAAGAGATTTGGGGAAGAATAGCCGAGGTGTAGCTGACATCCTCATGCTCACTGAGAACAAGGACAGGTTTGGGTTGGGATACAAACCCACCAAGGTCGACAGGATGAGGGTTATAGAAGAGAAGAAAAGAAATAGGGTGGCTCGGCTGGAAAATCGTGAATACGAGGTTGAAAGGGTTCCCATATGTGACATTCGACAGAGCTTCCGAAGCGTAGGGTTCGCATTCCTGGACCAAGCAGAAGCTATTGAAGATGATTATCCCGCCGATCATGATGTCAATCTGGTGTATCCATACTCTCCGGATACAGAGCTCAACAATTAGGAGATCATTGAGTTCCCTAAGACTATAGAGTCTTTTTCAAAGTAATTCTGTAATGCTTATCTTTTAGCTCTACCCAAGGCTTTAGGAATTTTGTTGTAATGGGCTTACTTGTTTCTGTTTCAGTATGACTTATCAATAAATGCATGCATTCAGTATCTTGTGTTGTTATCTCACTTTTTTTACTTTCGTTTTTGTTCACCATTCCTCACCAATAAATGTTGTTTCTCATCTTTAACCTTTATTCATTCATCTCTTCTTGATAACTACCAAAATGCAGATCTAAAAGTGACTCTCTTGAAAATGACAGTGTTAGTAACTCAGCATACAATTTTGACTATCCCGTTGATCATGCTGAAGAGGTTGTTGATGATGACGGAGAAGTTCCTCTTGAACTATGGAGATTGGTAGAACAAGAAGCCAGGGAAATTCGACCCCATGAAGAGATAAAAAAGATGATAAAAAAGAGGTCAAGATTGGCATTTCCCTGAAAGAAAAGGAGGGAAGTAGGTTGATCAAGTTGTTGATGGAATATAAAGATGTTTTCGCATGGTCATACCAAGACATGCCAGGGTTAGACCCTAGTGTAGCAGAACACAGGCAACCATTAAAGCCGGAGTGTCCTCCAGTAAAATAGAAGCTACGAAGGATGAAAGCGGAAATGTCCATAAAGATCAAGGATGAGGTCAAGAAGCAACTGGATGAAGGGTTCCTAGAAGTTGTGAAGTACCCTAAATGGGTTGCCAATATTGTTCCTGTTCCTAAGAAAGATGGAAAGGTTCGGATGTGTGTTGATTATCGAGATCTGAACAGAGCTAGCCCAAAAGATGACTTTCCTCTGCCACACATTGATGTTCTTGTAGACAATACTGCTCAACATGCGTTATTCTCTTTCATGGACGGATTTTTAGGATATAATCATATCAAGATGGCTCCCGAAGATATGGAGAATACCACATTTGTCACTTTATGGGGAACCTTTTGCTACAAGGTTATGCCCTTTGGCTTGAAAAATGCTGCGGCAACATATCAGCGGGCTATGGTGGCTTTATTCCATGACATGATGCATAAAGAGATAGAAGTTTATGTAGATGACATGATCGCCAAGTCCAGATCCGAAGATGACCATGTTAATAATCTGCGGAAACTTTTTGAGCGGTTAAGAAAGTTTAAGCTCCGACTGAATCCGGCCAAATGCACTTTCGGGGTGAAATCAGGCAAGCTTCTGGGCTTCATAGTTAGTGAAAGAGGAATAGAGGTTTGTCTCGAAAAAGTTCGTGCAATCATCGATATGCCAGCACCTCGAACAGAGAAAGAAGTTCGTGGGTTTTTAGGAAGATTGAACTACATTGCTAGGTTCATCTCCCAATTAACAGCGACATGTGAACCAATCTTTAAACTGCTGCGCAAAAATCATGCAGTTACATGGAATTAAGATTGTCAAAAAGCTTTTGAGAAGATCAAACAGTACCTATAAGAGCCTCCAGTCTTGGTTCCCCCGGTGCCAGGAAGACCTATCATCATGTATTTGACTGTGCTAGATGAATCTATGGGTTGCATACTGGGGCAGCACGATGAATCAGAAAGAAAGGAACATACCATCTATTATCTAAGTAAGAAGTTCACCAGTTGTGAAGCCAACTACTCACTACTATAACGCACTTGCTGTGCTTTGGCATGGGCGGCTTGCCGTTTGAGGCATTACATGTTGTGTTATACTACCTGGTTGGTGTCCAAAATGGACCCAATCAAGTATATCTTTGATAAGCCTGCTCTGACTGGAAGAATTGCTCGTTGGCAAGTCCTGCTATCAGAATACGACATAGTCTATGTCACCCAGAAAGCAGTGAAAGGTAGCGCTCTTGCAGAATATCTAGCCAATCAGCCAGTAGAAGATTATGGATCGATGCAATGTAATTTCCCAGATGAAGATATAATGGCTTTGTTTGACCGCGAGCAATCACCAGGAAAAGAAAAGTGGACCTTGTTATTTGATGGAGCTTCTAATGCATTGGGACACGGGATCGGGGCAATCTTAATCTCACCAGAAAATGATTATTTCCCTGTCACTGCGAGACTCTGCTTCGATTGTACAAACAATATAGCCGAATACGAAGCTTGTGCACTAGGGATCCTGGCAGCAATAGAGTCAAAAGCAAGGATATTGGATGTATATGGAGACTCTGTAACATCCTAAAAATTCAAATATAATTATTTTAATAAAAAAAGGGTAGTGTAAGAGTTTATTATAATTGTTTTCTTTATAATAAAAATCCAGTGGGTTCCACAATAATGTAAAGTTGTTTTAAAAAAATAAAAAATAAAAAAAAGGATAAGAACATACCCTGGACTAAATTATTGCGGCAATAATGATAGGAAACATAAGCATATCAAGGCCCATGCTGTGTTACCCATTATAAATAGATAGTTTGAGTGTTTTTAGCCCAATTTCGCATAATATGACTAGATACCTAACTTCAGATGGATATTTCATAACCAAAGAGAACTTTTTTAAGTTCGAGATCTGCATAATAAATATAGCCCTGTCTCTTAGCTTTCCATAGACACAAAATTCGTCCAAATTGGATTCTTGTAGCTCAACTTATGACCAAATTCGTACACACTATTCATGTTCCAGCGCTAGAACCATTTTTTTAAATTCTATCCACTTTTTGACTATCTAAATGTCGGTTTCAGATTTTGTAGTCTTCATAACAGTTGTAGACAATTCTTTTATATTTCCAAAGATATAAAATTTATAATTTTTGAATGTCTATAACTCAAGATATGTGTGAAATACAGCACTATATGCAGAGTAAGCGGGCTTAGCGCGTTTTTTTTACGTTTTGGGCTATTGGGGGCTCTATAAATAGAATCTTAACACTCTTAGGGTGCGTTTTTGAATCCTAATTACACCTAGAAACTCAGAAACGGATAAGAAGAGAACAAATCAAGGATTAAGAAGAAAGGATTAAGAAGAGATAGTTGTGGAAGAGGGGAATCTAGGAAGAGGAAGATGATGATAACTCTTGGCAAACGTTAGGATTCGCAGTAGGAAACGCTTAGAGCTATTTGAAGGTCTTCAAGAGGTGAGTAACAATAATTTTTACGAACCCTTTCCATGGTATATATGATTGTTTGTGTTGACAATGAATTACCATATGAATTTATGAGTTTTTAATTGATTTGATGCATATTGTCAGTAACCTAATTTCTAAAATTGGGGGTTTTTGTTAAAAGGGGAATAAGTTGATTAATTTATGTTGTAAGATGCTTATTCATGTATGATATATTGTGATATTCGTGATTGCTTGTTGTTGGGAGAAATTTAATTGTTTAATTCGTGGAAAATAGTTTGTTACATGCATGAGACATGACATATTTGAGTTATAATATGTTGTATGATGTTTGCCGCAATACTACCTATGATAGGGGTATCGAAAAGTAATACCACCGTAATGAGGTATTGAAATTCACATCCCCATATAATTGGGATGTCGAAAAAGAGTAATACCGCCTAAAAAGGGGTATCGAAAGTAACACCGCCACACGTTGGGGTGTTGAAAAGGGAGAAATACCGCCATGTGCACATAAGAGGTATCGAAATAGAAATGTCCCCGACATGAGGGTGACATCGAAATAGTCCTCATGAGTAGAGGTGGGCAATGGGACACCGGTGTCATGTGATGTGTGAGATTTATGGCATGCCAGCTGATAGTGTGATTTTACATCATATTTTCTGCACACTTTTGCATGCATTTTTCATATAGATTAGGCATTCTTTATTTGATTTTAGTTAGTTTTTCCCTTGGAACGAGTGAAGCGGTTTATTGGTGTTGTTTTGCAGGAATTAATGTAAAAATGATCAAAATCATCCTTGATGAAGCTTTGATGGAATGGAGCTTGAAAAGTGAAGAATATGAGCCAAACAGAGCCCATCACGGCCATAAGTCAGAGGCTGTCACGGCCAAGCCGTGATAGGCATCACGGCCGTGACAGACTAGAATTTGAAGTCTCGCCTCGCGAATCTTCATCTCGCCTCGCGAGAATCCAATTTTGAAAGCGCGCCCACTCCAGAACACGTCACGGCCTGACCGTGATGGCCATCACGGCCGTGACGCGTGGCCTCTCTATATATATGAGCGCAGCAGACAGAACAAACCGTGCGGGGAGGAGCTGGGAACCCTTTTGGAGACCAGAAACCACCAGGAAAACAGAGACCTTGGAGGTTGCGGCTAAGGGATGATTGTAACCCTAGAACGGAGTTGCTGAGAGGGGCTACTTTGACGATAGTGGAAAGCTCCCATGGAGTTTCTTCTCTCCTCTTCTCCTAATTCTCTGGTTTTTGATTTCTTTTTTATGAGTAGCTAAATCCCGTTTGTTGGGATTAGATGTAACTAAACTAAACTTCATGTATTTATCTTGACTGATTATTCTGTGTTCATGCCTTCGTATTAGTGATTAATTTTCCATGCTTAATGCTTGTTGTGGCTAGCACTTCCATGACTCGATTAGTGTTTTGGTATGCAATTGGGAAATTCATATTAGAACCGGAACTGAATTTAATCACCTAGTAACCCTTTCATCTAGGAATGGAGTTTGGTTTACTAGTAATCGCGTAATCCCTAATCTTAATGCAAATTCATTAGCATGAATGGGAGGTATCTAGTCCTGGTAGTACATGAGACAGAGGTTTGGTGAAATCTGATCCCAACATACCCTTTTCGCATTCCAATGCTCGACAAAAATACAAAAAGATTTTATTCCTTTGTTTTGTTTGTTTTGATTTCTCTGTTTAGTCTAGATAGTTGCTGAATTTGTGAACTTGTAATTGACATCCAATCCCCGTGGATATGATAACCGGTCTCACCACCGTATTACTTGTACGATTGGGTATACTTGCCCAGATTTAGTCCAACACCGGCAAGAGACCAGTTTAATTATGAGGCCTTCGAGCCACTTGGATTAATTTAGAATTTACTTGGTATGTGGAATGTGATGCATTGAGACGAGTTGATCTTATGCTATATGTATTTGACTTGATGAAATTTTTGTTGTTATTAAAAGTATTTTTATATATATTATTTTGGGAAATTAGCGGATACCATGGATAGTTTTTCCGGTTACCACACCGGCTGAGAACAACACTATTTTCGAAACATTTTATAAACTGTATTGTTGATCACTGGGATTTTATATCTCATTATAAGTATTGTTTTCAGAGACAGAGGACATCGCTGTTGAGGATCCAGAGATCTGAGGAGTTATCTTTGATTAGCTAGTTGGTTAGTAATATAGTATGGTTTAGAGTATTATGCGGACGACATTCTTTGGTTTACATACTATTTTTCTCATATTGTAATTAGACGCCCGGTTTTGAGGCTTTTAGTTTTTATTCAAATGATTGGATTTAATAATATTTTTCAATACTTTGTAAATACTATTATTTTATTTAATACGAGGTATTTTCATACTTAGTTATTTGAGAAAAAAATTATGACTTGTGTTATTTTATTAAATGTTTTGAAGGATTTTATTGAAATTAATTTGGGTTACTAATGTAATGAAGGGCGTTACACTCTGCATTAGTCATCCACCAGCTAAAAAGGGAATGGGAAACCCGAGATGCCAAGTTAATCCCGTATCGTGATTACATCCAAGGTCTGATCGAACAGTTTTACGAAGTCACATTTCATCATATTCCTCGAGAGGATAACCAATTAGCCGATGCGCTGTCTACCCTGTCCTCGATGTTTAAAGTAAGTGATGAAAGAAGTCTGCCACTCATCAGAATGGAAAGTCGTGATCATCCTGCATATTGTCAAGTAGTAGAGGAAGAGCCCGATCAAGAGCCGTGGTACCATGACATCAAACATTTCTTGCAAAGAAGGGAATACCCCCCAGGTGCTTCAGAAAATGACAAAAGAACCATAAGAAGACTTGCGATGGGTTTCTATTTAGATAAGGGTCTCTACAAAAGGAATCATGATATGGTACTGTTAAGATGTGTTGATGCAAAGGATGTACATGAAGGGTCGTTTGGGGCTCACGCGAATGGTCACGCAATGGCAAGAAAAATCTTGAGGATGGGCCATTACTGGTTGACAATGGAGGCTGATTGCTTTAATTTTGCGAAGAGGTGCCATAAATGCCAGACTTATGCTGATAAGGTTCATGCGCTGCCGGCTCCCCTGAATGTCATGTCGGCCGCCTGACCATTCTCAATGTGGGGAATGGATGTTATCGGACCAATCGAACCAAAAGCTTCAAGTGGGCACCGCTTCATCCTTGTTGCCATTGACTATTTCACAAAGTGGGTTGAGGCTGCATCATATGCCAACGTGACCAGGAATGTCGTGGTCAAATTTGTAAAAAGAGAATTAATTTGTCGTTATGGGTTGCCGAGTCAGATTATCACTGATAATGCGACCAACTTGAACAACAAGATGATGAAGGAGATGTGCGAAAACTTCAAGATAAAGCATCACAATTCCTCCCCGTACCGCCCAAAGATGAACGGAGCAGTTAACGCCGCTAATAAAAACATCAAGAAGATTGTCCAAAAGATGGTGGTGACGTATAAGGATTGGCACGAGATGTTACCTTTTGCTTTACATGGCTATCGTACCTCTATTCTCACCTCGACAGGGGCAATTCCATATTCTTTAGTTTATGGGATGGAGGGAGTGCTCCCGATTAAAGTAGAGATCCCCTCATTAAGAGTACTGAGAGATGTAGAATTGGAAGAAGCTGAGTGGGTCCAGGATCGACTAGACCAATTGAACCTCATTGAAGAGAAAAGATTAGGGGCATTGTGTCACGGTCAATTGTACCAGAGAAGGTTGATGAGAGCTTATGAGAAGAAGGTACGCCCACGACAGTTTTG
Source organism: Sophora flavescens (assembly GCA_030762895.1). NCBI lineage: Eukaryota > Viridiplantae > Streptophyta > Magnoliopsida > Fabales > Fabaceae > Sophora > Sophora flavescens. Next base: position 19,913,178 of record CM061063.1, on the reverse strand, counting down.
GGAAGGTGGCCTGGTGCTTAAAAAAATTCTACCAATTCAAAAGGATCACCGAGGGAAGTGGACTCCGAACTACGAAGGACCTTACGTTGTGAAAAAGGCCTTCTCGGGAGGAGCTTTAATTCTCACCAGGATGGATGGGGAAGATCTTTCGCTCCCTGTAAACTCAGATGCAGTCAAAAAGTATTATGCTTGAACATATTTCCCAAGAAGAAGAAGAAAAGAAAAGAAAAAGTGAAAAATGAAAAAAAGAAAGAAAAGCTTGCTGGGATGAAAACCTGAAAAGACAATCTAGGCAAAAGTTAGAGCAACCCGCTAGACTGAAAACCTGAAAAGGCGGTCTAGACAAAAGTTTGGGTTAAAAGAAAAAGAACATAACAAAGGAAGTGTCGTCGAGATGATAAACTGGGGCAATGAGTGTCTAAGATGCATGAAGACTGGACAAACAACATTCTCTGAAGCCAATTGATGAGAAGCCAAGACTGTATGAGGGATTCTAACACTAGTCATTAAGAGAGATGTCACTTGAAGAGATGTGATTCTACTTCATAACGTTTTGCAATTCCATATTCCATTGTAATATCTTCCTTGTACACATTTTCGATTCAATATAGTGACAATGACTTCCAATTTTGTTGTTTAATCTTGTCCTTCTGTTTCACTTTTGTCAATTTAATGCATCCATCATGATAAGTCTATACTGAAATGTGAAACAAGTATTGGTGTTTTAAGTAGTTAGAATTCCTTGGAAAGCCTCAAAAGGTCATAGGGGCACGATGGTTCCCTGATGAAAGGCACTAAATAAAAAGAAAAGAATATTAAGGATCAACCACTGGGATAATTATCATCAAAGACGTCTATCATCAGAAAACAATAGTGCAAGATATCTTTCCTTGATGAGATGGGCCTTCTTTTAGTTCATCCTCAAGACTGACTGTGATCGACGTTTTAAGGGGACATGGATCCAACAATGAAAAATGGCAAAGAAGAAATAATTTCTCATCAACAATCTCTTGCATCATGACCAAAATTAATAAAGGTTTTCATCATCAGCATTCATTGTGTGAATTGAAAGTTTAGTTATTATCATACCGTCAAATGAGCAAAACCAACACTCGTGCATTGCATTCAGTTCGAGCTTCTGATGGGCAACCACCCCGTAAGCCCTTTTATCTTTCAGTTCGAGCTGCCCCGTAAGCTCTTTTATCTTTCCATTCGAGATTCTGAAGGGCAATCCACCCCGTAAGCTCTTTTATCTTTATGTTCGAGCTTCTGACAGGCAATCCACCTCGTAAGTTCTTTTATCTTTATGTCGAGCTTCAGACGGGCAATCCACCCCGCAGGTTCTTTTATATTTATGTTCGAGCTTCATACGGGCAATCCACCCCGCAGGTTCTTTTTATCTTTATGTTCAAGCTTCTGACAGGCAATCCACCCCGTAAGTTCTTTTATCTTTATTTTCGAGTTTCTGATGGGCAATCCACCCCGTAAGCTCTTTATATTTGTTTTTTAAGCTCAGCAAGCAATCCACCCTGCAAGCTTTTTATGATTAAACCTCAGTGGCCAATCCAACCCACGAGTTCTTTACAAGAAATCACTTTTTAGTCACATGTCCTTTTGCATGTCAGTGTACCCCGAACAAAATTGGAGTTCATGTCTTTACTCATTTTTTATAACGATAATATGCTAATTTCGGTTACAACTATTATCTAATAAGAAACAAGTAAAGAGGGGCAGCTGTGAACACCTAATTTTGTCCGGGTATTTTTATCCTTTTAATTAACTTTTTTTAAAAAATAATAATAATAAATAAAAATGTGCAGAGAAAATAAAAAAAATTCATGTTATTGGCCCATTTTGTTTTTGTTACAAGGTTGTTTTGAGTCCGGCATCCAAGCCCAAGTAAAAGAAATAATATAAAAATAAAAATGAAAACAAAAGTTTATGCCTACATCCTCTTTCCCACGTACATCATCTGTCATGGTCTTTTCCTTCAGTTTTTCCCATTAACCAACATGCTCCCAAGCAAAAGTCCGATGAGGCTTTAAATAATAATAATAATAATACTAACCCAACTGTCAAAACATATTTCCACACAAAGCTCAAGCATCAGAATCCATTTTTGTCAATTTTCAGAGCTTGGAAAATAGTTCATATCTAGATCAGAGATTGATGAGTGTGATTACACCTCATATTTGTTTATCATTTTGCATGCATTTTCATATAGTTTAGGCATTCTTAATTTGTTTTTTTGTTAATTTTTACTTTGGAACGTGAAAGGCGGTTTTGTGGTGTTGTTTTGCAGGAATTAAAGGTAAAACGCTCAGGATTGACCATGATGGAGCTTGGATGAAGATTGAGCTTTAAAAGTGAAGAAAATGAGCCAAACAGAGCCCATCACGGCCTAGCCGTGATGACCATCACGGCCATGATCGAGCAAAACTGAAAAAGAAAGAAGGCAAAAGTCAGAACTGGTCACGGCCGTGACCTGTCAGCTGAACCAGACCCTCAAAAGTCAGAACTGATCACGACCTAGCCGTGATACACATCACGACCGTGACAGACCAAAAATTGAAGGAGCGCCCAAGGCAGAATCCATCACGGCCGTGACACGTATTACTTGGATCAGAAGCAACTGATTTGGATCTAATTTATGTTTGATTGGGATTCAAACTTCCCAAATCTATAAATAGGGCATCTGATCAGAGGCAAAGGGAGGACTTTTGCCTGCTATTCTTAGGCTATAATTTAGGATTTCTCTTCTTCTTCCTCCTCTCTTTTCTGATTTTTATTTTCATGTTGTTAACCAAGCTTGTCATCACCATGGCAAGGCTTGAGTAGTAGTTTAATTTCTAGGGATTGGGGCTATGCCCAAGGTTTGTTTATGGCAATAAATTGATGTTATATCTTTGTTAATTGCGATTTTGCTTTAGATCTGATTTCTAGTGTTTTAATTACTTGTAAATCTGGTGCGCACTTATTTGCATGTCGTAGACATTCTAAGGAGGAACCTAGCGGTGAACTTAGGTGTCGGATCTATAGAGTCAGACTTAGGACTGAAATCACGAGAGTTAGAAGCCGTCCTTTGAAGATTAACGAATTGTCACGAAACGTAAAGGGTCCAATCTAAATTCGACTACCACGAGAGTAGGGGTTGGTTTAATTGGGTACGGTTTTTGTAACCCGAGAGGGAGCTTAAACTATTTGAGGATAAATTCTCCTTCAAGGAATTTTCGATAATTAACAAGGGTTAATCAATTTAGTAACATAAACGATCTTGTTGGTAACCCAAATTCCTAGGAATCCATTTAAATATGAAAAACTATAAATAGATTTACTTTCTGTTTATTTGATTCTGATTTTGAGTTATCTCCTATTTCAAATATAAAAAATCTTTTAAAAATCCTTTTCATAGTCCAATTTTATCGATTTAATAATTAGTTGCGATTTGAGATCACGGTCTCTGTGGGATCGATATCTTTTTATTACTTGGCGACAACTCCGGTACACTTGCCGGATCGCACGTGCTCATGCACGACATCAAGTTTTTTGCGCCGTTGCCGGACTGTGCTTTCTCGAATCTCAATTTAATTTTTAAATTGATTTTTTTGGACCTTTTCTTTTTATTTAATTTTTGATTGTTATTATATATATAAAAAAAAATTATCTTTCCTTCTAAAGTATCTATCTCTCTGTGTTGTTTTCTCTTTTATGCAAAGATCACCAAGTCTTGGAAACCTTAGTGAGGTCGACCCCGAAGTCGAAAGGACCTTTCACAGATGTAGGAGACTACAAAGAGAGAGAGAGGTTGAGTCCCATTCCACTAATGGCGAATCAACCAGATATGAAACCTCTGAAGGACTACGCAACCCCAAATGCTAGGGGTTTGCGAACTGGGATTGCTAGGTCAGAGATGGAGGCCGAGAACTACACTATACCGCCTATGCTAATCAACATGATTAGGCAACATCAATTCGGAGGACTGCCCTCGGAGGACCCGACTGATCACGTGGAGACATTCTTAGAGTTCACCGATGCAGTTAGAATTCATGGCGCCCCGGTTGATGCTATTCGCTTGCGGTTATTCCCCTCCTCTCTGACTGGAAAAGCGAAAGCTTGGCTGAAACAAGTGCCCGCTAACACCTTGTCAACTTGGGACCAACTGGAGCAGGCGTTCTTGGAGAAATTCTTTCCTCCATCCAAGACGGCCTACATACGAACCCAGATCACCGGCTTCTTTCAAAAAGAGGGAGAATGCTTGTCAGAAGCTTGAGATCGCTACAAGGGACTGCTGGAGTCTTGCCCACATCATGGACTCGAGAGGTGGTTATTAGTGCACACCTTCTACAACGGATTGGACTACTTTTCGAAGGTGTCACTTGATTCTGCAGCTGGTGGAGCCTTTATGAATAGGCCTCTGATTGAGGCATTCAACATCATTGAAAACGTGGCCACCAACTACCACCAATGGGGTTCAGAAAGAGGTAATAACCCAAACAAGATTTCGGGGGGTAAGTTTGAAATAAATAGCACTGATCTTATAATGTCAAAAATAGACTCACTGAATATACGTTTTGATCAGCTTGAACGGGTTAATGTGAGTGCAATAGGTGCTACTAACATTGTTTGTGAGATTTGTGGAATGCAGGGACATGACATAATGGAGTGCCCACGAGGTATTGCTCATGGATCCGGTGCTTCGGGGGAACAAGTGAATCTTGTCACAACTTCTACGACACGAACCCGAAGTTGCCCAACTATGCTCCTCCAAATGCTTACAATCAAGGGAGGAAGAACAACCCTTACCTATCCTACGGGAACTACAGCAACACGCTGAACCATGAGTTCCAAGAAGGCCAAGGTAATAGGAAACCCGCACCGGGGTATCCTCAGGCACAGAAATCTAAACTCGAGTCTTTATTGGAAAGTTTTGTGGAAACTCAAACAAAACAAAATGAGGAGTTTAGACAACAAGGTAGGGCATCAAACGAGGCAATAAAAGAGCTAGCATCTAAGGTAGATAACTTAGCCATCCATAACAAGATGCTAGAAACTCAGATTGCCCAACAGGCCAGCACATACTTTAGACCTAAGGGTACGTTCCCGGGGCAACCCGAAGCTAATCCCAATGAGCATTGTAATGCCATATACTTGAGGGATGATAAGCTTAGGGTGGTTGAAAAAGATGTGGAACCAGAGGAGGACATGAGCGAAGAGGAAGAGACAGAGTCAAAATACGTGCCTCCACCACCGTACCAACCCCCAATACCTTTCCCACAAAGGTTGGTCAAGAAAAAGCTAGTAGATATGGAAAATAAAAGCTTAATTAAGGAGCACAATGTCAAGATAAAAACTAATATGCCTCCTAAACTGAAAGACCCAGGTAGTTTCTCTATCGCTTGCTCGATTGAAGAAGTGCAAATTGACCAAGCCTTATGTGACTTGGGGGCTAGTGCGAGCTTGATGCCGCTCACTATCTTGGAAGGGTTGAGAACCAAAGTGTTGAGTCCGTTCAAATTCTCCTTACAATTTGCGGATGGCTCAACTAGAACTCCTCTAGGCATACTAGAGAATGTTCCTGTAAAGGTAGGGAAATTTTTCATCCCTACCGATTTCCTGGTATTGGATATGAAAGGGAATTCTGAATTCCCCATCATTTTAGGAAGGCCATTCTTGGCCACCGCTGGCGACATAATAGACGTAAAGAATGGCAAACTCTCTCTGAGTGTAGAGGAAGGTAGGGTAGATTTTTATTTGACTAACTCCTATAACAACCCTCCTTTTGAGAGCCATGTGTGCATGATCGATATAACGTCTCCAGTGGTAAAGGAAGAGCTCAACATGGAGGCAACTTCTAAGATTTGCATGGCTAATGATGCACCGAATGGTGATGAAGTTGAAGTTGCTCAGCATATGGATACAAAACTTCTGCCGGGAGGGAGTAAGGCCATGAAGCTTAGAGTGAAAAGAGTGAAGCGGAAGCGCAGTTGGCCGTATGAGCAGAATCGACTCTTTGAAGGACTCCCATGGAAGAGAAGTGTTCCTGCAGTTATACGCCCAGCCGACCCCGGTTGATTGAAGGAAGTATGGTCAAAGCTTAAGACCATAAATAAGCACTTCTTCGGAGGCAACCCAAGTTTTATTTCCCTTTTCCATTTGTTTTTTAATTTAACTCTTGAATAATTTGAGAAGATCAAGAGGAAAAAAAATCATAAATTAATAGAATTGTCGAGTCTTTTCAGGTTGAGAAGGAAGGAAGAGCAAAAAGGGCAGGGACCAATGAAGTCAGAAGTCATCACGCCCAGGCCGTGATAGTGGTCACGGCCGTGATGAGTTAACCAAGAAGACCAGAAAGGATCACGGCCCAACCGTGACATCCATCACGGGCGTGATGAGAAGGACCCTAAGATCAGATAGCATCACGACCTAGCCGTGATGACCATCACGGCCGTGACAGGCCAACTCCTGAAGACCAGAATTGATCACGGCCTAGCCGTGATGAGCCTCACTGTCGTAATACAATTTCCAACAAGTTTTTGACTGGCTGATAAGCCTTTGGCTTATCTAGTTTTATAACTAGATGGACTGTGGTTTTTGTGCAAATTATTCGAGTTCAATCTCGTTTTCGCCCAAATTTGGCCTTGTTTTGTTCCTAAGTAGACTTTTACTCGTTCTAGGCATTTTTAGTAGTTTTTAGTCTATTTTGAATATAATTACGCTTTTGTTTCTTTTTATTGTTTCAGGTTAGAAGTGAAGCTCCAAGAGTCAAGGAAGCACTTTGAGTCAAGGAAACAGTGGAAATTGTCATTCTGGAGAGACTCGCCCCGCGAGCCTGAAGATCAGCAAAACAGTAACAGCATCAATTCTGGCTCACCTCGCGAGAGCCTGAAGACCCTGGAAGACAGAGAGACCATCACGACCTAGACGTGATGAAGGTCACGGCTGTGACAGATTAAGGTTTGAAGACTCGCCCCGCGAATACACTATCGCCTCGCGAAAATCCAAATTGAAAGCGCGCCAAAACTAATGATTCTCCACGCGAAAGGTTGTTCGCCCCGCGAGCGGCCGAGAACCAGAATCCCTATTTATAGGTTGTTTCAGATCAGAAGAGGAGGAGAGTTTTTGGGGCTCGCTGGGGAGCTTTTGGAGATCCGAATCCTAGTAGGTTTTTTCCACTGTAGAGTAGCGTTTAGGAAGATTTCTTTTCTCTTTGGAGCTGCGTCTCCTCTTTTCTTTTTATCATGGTGGTTATGTCGGATTGCTTGTCTATGAGCATGAGGAACTAATCCCCTCGTCTGAGGGAACAATGAAGCCACCCATAACAGTGTAGATTCGATGTGATGTATGTCTTTCTCCCTTGTCTCAATTTATGTTTTCCAATTCTGATTTGATTGCGTTGACCATATGCTTGCGTGATTGACTAGTTAAACGTGTTGAGGCTGAACGGCGATTCGCGTTTTAGAACTTGAATTGGGATCACTAATTGAATATTGCACGACAGTGGGTAGGAGATTAGTGCAACCTTATAGGGAACACGAATTAACAGAATTTGATGATTAGGATTATGATACCTAGTAAGTAATTAATCCAATCTTCGAATACGTCCTATTGAGCACGACAGTGGATATAGGAGAATTTAGGGGTCCCGGTTGACATTGTAATTGAACTTAGGGAGGAATTCATCATCACTTGGGAATGCATATTGGGTAGGTGGATTTGTGACCTTGGACATTTTAATTTCAGATTTTTAGTTAATTATTTTATTAGATTTGTTAATTTGAATTCGATCCTATTTTCTCTCTCAACCGCCTTGTGTAACTTGACCAAACGTATCGGATTTCCCGCGGATTAGTCGAATTGGTAGCCCTATCCCTGAGTTCGACCTCGATAATTACTTACCATGTTTATTTTATTACTTGCGACGACCCGGTACACTTGCCGGTGACTCAAAAAGTTTTTGGCGTCGTTGCCGGGGATTGGCACAACCAATTTTCCTAATTTTAGGGAAGTTTGATTATTTGGTTAAGTTATTTTTATTTTTATTTTTAATTTCTATTATTATTCTCTATTTCTTGATCCCACTTGGTCTTGGCCCTGTTTTGTATGCGAGGTACCCTTTCAAGGTGGATTGCAAATCATGGAGACTATTTATTTTCCAGCCTTGGACGGTGTTACAAAATATCACTTTGGGCCTAATATAACCCTGGGAGATCACTGGCGTTGGGGACGTAATTGCCCTCATGCACAAGCTTATAGTGTAATCATGAAGCATGAGGAGGAATGGGAATGGAATGAGCAAACACCGTTGAAAGCTGCTCTAGAACAATATTCCCAGGAGCTATCCACCTCTGAGGCCAAGGCAAGAGCCAATTGTGACAGTATCGAAACTGTGATGCAGAATTTCAAAACGCAAGTTGAGGAGATTTGCAAGCAGTTAGTACAAGAGTCGCATGAAGCCCAATTTGAGGAAAATCTGGTTTTGGGGATAGATCAAAATGAAGACGAAGTGGTAGTGGATTCCACCCTGCTTGCCAAGCAACCTAAAATTACTGCATTGTATGTGTGGACATTGGTAAGTTAGACCCTCCCACTCGTCTGGCACACTTCCTCGAGAAAACACCATTTGACCCGAGAGGAAGTGAATTCATAATTACAAAGGTCAATGGAGTTTTCACACACTGGCTGGGTGGATTTGATGATAAAGTCATATTGCTGCTACAATCTCCACTCCAATTACCATTTGATCCGGGTGGAGAATCTCACATGATGAGCATCTCTTGGCCTTTGTACCACAGACTATGGGATCCAGGTGGATGCTTCTTAATAAGTCAAGCTCGGGACGTTAAACAAGCGCTACTTGGGAGGCAACCCAAGCTAGGTATCCTTTGTTTTTAGTTTCTGTCATTTTCATTTAAAAAAAAAATGATTCGCCACGCGAATCCACTGTGGCCGTGCGAGACAGAAGCCCTGATCCTCAGAGGCTTACTCACGCTTCTGTCTCGCGTCGCGAGGTATACTTTCGCCTCGCTATTCTGGGCATCATCATATGTTGGAATTCCAGATTCGCCTCGCGAGATACTACTCGCCTCGCTATTCTGGAAAGTGTGAATAACAATTTTCCAGATTCGCCTCGCGAGTGGTATCTCGCCTCGCGAATCTGCACTTAAGGTTTTAATTTGCAGGAGTTCTTCCAGGATGCTATGCAACAGAAGGGAGCCCGTGATACCAATTGGATGAGGAGGCAACCATGGAAACTTGATCAGGGAGCACCCTCTCCTCTCCTCACTTTTATTTTTGTTTTTGTTTTGTTTTTGTTTGTCGCTCTTGAATAATTTGAGAAGATCAAGAGTATGTGTATGAATGTCGTGTCGGCAAGCTTGTTGGATTTTAATTAAATTGAGCATAGATTGATTGCATGAATTATTTTGACCATCGATGATTCCCCCTAGGTTCTGAAATTAGAAAAGTTGATCCCCATGTGAAAAATTGAAAATTGAACTTTGAGAATTTTATTGTGATTACTTGATTTATGATAAGTTTGGGGTGAGGGGGTGCACACACTAGGAATTGTATCTCGGTCAAACAATTTGCAAAATGTCCAGGAGAGGATTTGAGCCTCCAACTTTGTTTTTGATTGTGTGAATCACTATTAAGTTGCACTTTCCCGAATTTGCTTGAATCTCTTCATGGTTTGCATGTTTATATGTTGCATCAAATGATTTAGGCAATTTTATTTGAATAACTACTTGGCCTAAAAATAACCATCCCTAATGCATGTTCCCTAGTTAACCACATTGAGCCTAATTAGCCTATTGTTTCTTGATGACCCTATATTATAAGACAAAATCTGAAAAACCATGTTAACCCGATCTTAGGATTAGGAGAGCATGGAAGCGTAGCAAGAGAAGGGTTGTGAGAAACTAAGTTTGGGGTGGCTACAAGGTGATATGTCATTTTGGGTTGAGAAAAAGAAAAATAAAGGTTGGAACCCAAGGCAAAAAAAAAAAGCCAAAAGAAAAGGGGCAAAACAAAAAAGATTAGCAAGGAAAAGGCTGTAGTCACCCGAGGCAAAAAGAAAAAAAATGGAAAAAGGAATTTGAGTTGAATAAGTGTCAAATGCTCATGCTCTCTTAGTTCCTAGGGACTTAAGCCTAGTATCCTTGAATATCCTACCTTGAGCCAGACCCCATTACAACCTTTAAAAGACCTTCTGATGTGGCATGCATGTTTTCGTGGGAACTATTGTTGAGATGAAAATCAAATTCATGGGAAGTGCTCTAGATATGTGAAATTGTTGGAAAAGTTGATAGCCTAGACGAATTTGAGCGAATGAGTGAAATTTTACATACCCTTGTGAGGAAGGCAGTTGTTTGAAATTGGTGATCTTCCTTTTGTGTGTGACCCTGATCCTCAACTTAGATTAATGATTGCATGAATGATGAAGTTCTCAATTGTTTAAAGTAAATGAATGTGGGGATTACGTTAATGTAGGGGGGAGATCATTGGAGAAAAACTGTTTTGAGTGCATGAAATTTGTGCGAAATCGATTGATTCCCTTAAGCTTGCCAAGTCTTGAGTCGTTTTTGAGTTTTAGCTTGCTTGGGGACAAGCAAGGATTAAGTTTGGGGTGTTTTGATAAGCCTTTGGCTTATCTAGTTTTATAACTAGATGGACTGTGGTTTTTGTGCAAATTATTCGAGTTCAATCTCGTTTTCGCCCAAATTTGGCCTTGTTTTGTTCCTAAGTAGACTTTTACTCGTTCTAGGCATTTTTAGTAGTTTTTAGTCTATTTTGAATAGAATTACGCTTTTTGTTTCTTTTTATTGTTTCAGGTTAGAAGTGAAGCTCCAAGAGTCAAGGAAGCACTTCGAGTCAAGGAAACAGTGGAAATTGTCATTCTGGAGAGACTCGCCCCGCGAGTAGATGCTCGCCCCGCGAGCCTGAAGATCAGCAAAACAGCAACAGCATCAATTCTGGCTCGCCTCGCGAGAGCCTGAAGACCCTGGAAGACAGAGACCATCACGGCCTAGACGTGATGAAGGTCACGACTGTGACAGATTAAGGTTTGAAGACTCGCCCCGCGAATACACTATCGCCTCGCGAAAATCCAAATTGAAAGCGCGCCAAAACTAATGATTCGCCACGCGAAAGGTTGTTCGCCCCGCGAGCGGCCGAGAACCAGAATCCCTATTTATAGGCTGTTTCAGATCAGAAGAGGAGGAGAGTTTTTGGGGCTCGCTGGGGAGCTTTTGGAGATCCGAATCCTAGTAGGTTTTTTCCACTGTAGAGTAGCGTTTAGGAAGATTTCTTTTCTCTTTGGAGCTGCGTCTCCTCTTTTCTTTTTATCATGGTGGTTATGTCGGATTGCTTGTCTATGAGCATGAGGAACTAATCCCCTCGTCTGAGGGAACAATGAAGCCACCCATGACAGTGTAGATTCGATGTGATGTATGTCTTTCCCCCTTGTCTCAATTTATGTTTTCCAATTCTGATTTGATTGCGTTGACCATATGCTTGCGTGATTGACTAGTTAAACGTGTTGAGGCTGAACGGCGATTCGCGTTTTAGAACTTGAATTGGGATCACTAATTGAATATTGCACGACAGTGGGTAGGAGATTAGTGCAACCTTATAGGGAACACGAATTAACAGAATTTGATGATTAGGATTATGATACCTAGTAAGTAATTAATCCAATCTTCGAATACGTCCTATTGAGCACGACAGTGGATATAGGAGAATTTAGGGGTCCCGGTTGACATTGTAATTGAACTTAGGGAGGAATTCATCATCACTTGGGAATGCATATTGGGTAGGTGGATTTGTGACCTTGGACATTTTAATTTCAGATTTTTAGTTAATTATTTTATTAGATTTGTTAATTTGAATTCGATCCTATTTTCTCTCTCAACCGCCTTCTGTAACTTGACCAAACGTATCGGATTTCCCGCGGATTAGTCGAATTGGTAGCCCAATCCTTGAGTTCGACCTCGGTAATTACTTACCGTGTTTATTTTATTACTTGCGACGACCCGGTACACTTGCCGGTGACTCAATACTGGCATGTGTGCCAACACCCGCTACCACCTGGTGAGTTGTTCCAATTTTTCACCTTTCTCCGACTTGATTATTTACATTGGGGACAATGTAAGTTTTTAAGCTTGGGGTAGGGGTATTTTTGAATTTTTTTGCATTTTTGTATTTTTCATGTTGCATTCATATAGGGATAGTTTTGCATGATCACATTCTCTAGATTGCCCCTCACTTAGAATTTGCATCCAATTGTGAGAACTTGGTGCCAAATAAATTGAGATAGTGAATTTTTGAACCCAATTTTTTTATTCTTGTGATAAGGCTAAAAATAAAACTTCTTGAGATGATCTCTTGACAGTTGATAATTAACATGTGGTTCCTTAGATTTGTGTTTCTCATTGATGTTAAACTACTAAACGTGAGATTTTGAGTCAAAAAGGGGTACTCACTAAATCTACCCCATTATTTGTGATAGAGTGTTTTATTCCTCTTGGATTGTATTCTCTAGAACTTGACTTGAAACCATTTTGAAACTTAAAAATTTTTAAAAACATTTATGAAAATGATTGAGGCATTAGGTATTTTTCCGGCCTTCCAAGCTTTGATTGACTAAATGCTATCCCTTAGTCGCCCAATTTTGAGCAAAAAAAAAAATAATAAAAATAAAATACTTTTCTTGGTACCTTGAAATAATTTGATGAATGATGCTTGGTATGACACCTTTTAAAGTATTGTAAAAAGGGTGAAAAGGTAGTTTGAAAAAGTGTGGGATGATAAAGTTAGAAAATATTTCTCTTGAATTGAAAATCTCCCATTCTCCAAATAAAGTAAATAAAAAAATAAACAAAAACAAAAAAAAATGGAGAAGGGGATGACAAAAAGAAAATGAGAAATAAAATAAAAAGAAGAAAAGAAAGGTGGAAAGATGAATCAAAGCCCAAAAAGGGTATTTTAGAAGGTGTCATGCTTTGCAATGTTTGATATTTTGTTTAACCCTCTTGAATTTCCTTTTCTTGATTTCCCCACCTAACAATTAGTCCCATGGCCTCATTACAACCAGAATAAAAGACCTCTTGATTCTTTTGTGTTTTCATTAATAAAGTGGAGATTTGGTTAATAGTCAAGCTTATGGTAGAGTACCTTCCTTGAGGAAATTGAGCGAATTGTCATATACCCTTAAACACTTGATTGAGGTGAGAAGAGTACCCGAATCAGTGAGAATATGAATTTAAAAGAACCTAAGCTTCTAATTGGACTTGAAATCGATTATCTCTTGGGGATTTATTGAATATGCCTGTCACTTGGATTAGTTACTCGGGTTCTTGGTTCATTATCCATGCTCTGATTATTTATATCTTCTGGCCTTAGTGATTGCTTGAGGACAAGCAAAATCTTAAGCTGGGGGTGATTTGATGAGTGTGATTACACCTCATATTTGTTTATCATTTTGCATGCATTTTCATATAGTTTAGGCATTCTTAATTTTATTTTTTGTTAATTTTTACTTTGGAACGGGTAAGGTAGTTTTGTGGTGTTGTTTAGCAGGAATTAAAGGTAAAATGCTCAGGATTGACCATGATGGAGCTTGGATGAAGATGGAGCTATAAAAGTGAAGAAAATGAGCCAAATAGAGCGCATCATGGCCTAGCCGTGATGACCATCGAGGCCATGATCGAGCAAAACTGAAAAAGAAAGAAGGCAATAGTCAGAACTGGTCACGGCCTAGCCGTGATGTCCATCACGGCCGTGACCTGTCAGCTGAACCAGACCCTCAAAAGTCAGAACTGATCACGGCCTAGCCGTGATACACATCACGGCCGTGACAGACCAAAAATTGAAGGAGCGCCCAAGGCAGAATCCATCACGGCCTGGCCCAAGCCGTGATGGCCATCACGGCCGTGACGCATATTACTTGGATCAGAAGCAACTGATTTGGATCTAATTTGTGTTTGATTGGGATTCAAACTTCCCAAATCTATAAATAGGGCATCTGATCAGAGGCAAAGGGAGGACTTTTGGCTGCTATTCTTAGGCTATAATTTAGGATCTCTCTTCTTCCTCCTCCTCTCTTTTCTGATTTTTATTTTCATGTCGTTAACCAAGCTTGTCATCACCATGGCAAGGCTTGAGTAGTAGTTTAATTTCTAGGGATTGGGGCTATGCCCAAGGTTTGTTTATGGCAATAAATTGATGTTATATATTTGTTAATTGCGATTTTACTTTAGATCTGATTTCTAGTGTTTTAATTACTTGTAAATCTGGTGCGCACTTATTTGCATGTCGTAGACATTCTAAGGAGGAACCTAGCGATGAACTTATGTGTCGGATCTATAGAGTCAGACTTAGGACTGAAATCACGAGAGTTAGAAGCCGTCCTTCGAGGATTAACGAATTGTCACGAAACGTAAAGGGTCCAATCTAAATTCGAATACCACAAGATTAGGGGTTGATTTAATTGGGCACGGTTTTTGTAACCCGAGAGGGAGCTTAAACTATTTGAGGATAAATTCGCCTTCAAGGCATTTTCGATAATTAACAAGGGTTAATCAATTTAGTAACATAAACAATCTTGTTGGTAACCCAAATTCCTAGGAATCCATTTAAATTTGAAAAACTATAAATAGATTTACTTTCTGTTTATTTGATTCTGATTTTGAGTTATCTCCTATTTCAAATATCAAAAATCTTTTAAAAATCCTTTTCATAGTCCAGTTTTATTGATTTAATAATTAGTTGCGATTTAAGATCACGGTCTCTGTGGGATCGATATCTTTTTATTACTTGACGACGACTCTGGTACACTTGCCGGATCGCACGTGCTCATGCACGACATCAGAGAGAAGGGACATAAAAATGGAAATTGAAAGAAGACTAGAGCATGGTTTAACCACTGCAACACTCCATTAATCTGGTCCCAAGGAGGAGGCAGAGTTCATCTACTTCTCTATAAATACCAAATCAGAAACACAAGTAAAAGGAGGGGAATAGCATACAGAGAAAGGAAAAAAAGGAAAATATGTAACAAAAAACATGATAGAGAATCATCATCTTCCTTCATCTTTCTAGTTCTGTCCAGTCACATACCCATCTTCTTCATTCCCAATTTAATCTTATTTTCACATCTAAACCATCATTCCAATCAAAGCAGGAAAAAAAATGCAAAAAGATCAAAAGAACCTCAGTTCCATGCTCCGCCACGATCTCCGCATCCACCCCATCACATGAGTCTGCCATCCACACGCAGATCCGCGTGGCCTCCGCCGTATAGACGTCGTCGTCCACTACGGTTTCTGTCACATACATGCCGATCTCGCCGCACCGCCACTCCGCAACCACCACCGACTTCAAGCAGAACCGCCTGACCTCCGTCGCCTGTCCTCCGAGGAACGCACTGCTCAGCCACCACCACCGTCGTAAAGCCGCTCCCTATGACCATCGCGAGCTCGCCATTATCGCCACGCCTCCACCCCCATCTACCACGCGTTCCACCACTGCTCAAATCTGCGCACCAGAGACGTCCTCTGCCTCCGTGACGTCGTTGTCCGAAACCACCGTAGAAACTCCCAACCTGCATCATCCATCGTTGCGCCGCTCAGTCGGGCCGGACCACCGCAAGACGCCGCCGCTCACCAATCGGACTCACCGTTCGCAGGATCGCCGCTGCCGCACGGATCTGCCACTTTAGCTCTCCCTCATCTTCTTCGTTGGTAAAAATGGAGAAGCAAGCTTCTGATTCAGTTTTTTTTGTTTTACTTCACCCTTTTTTATATATATCATATTATGTGAGTTGTTAGTGTGTTTGGGCCAGGGTTTGGGCTTTTAAATGTTTTGATTTGAATTTTTTTTTTGGGTCAAAGAAAAAAAGATTCAAAATTTCTCAATAAACAAGAAAACAAAACAATTTCTCTTTAAAAATATTATTTACTTTGCTTAATTTTTTATAAAAAAAAAACCTTTGAAAAAAAAAAAAATATCTTTTGAGTTCACATATGACGCGCTGTCGCGCACGCGTCAAAAAACGAGCGGTTTCCAAAAATATGTAGTTTAGGGAGCGACAACTCGAGTATCGTCTCACAAGGACTCTTAGATTGTTGTGAACAGAAAAGGTCAGATTTGGGGGGTTTTGGATTTGAAATAAGATAAAGAAAACAAAATAGAAAAACAATGCAAACTAAATAACTATCAAATAGCTAAAAACGATCAACCTACTGCTTTCGGTTTCCCACTATCATTGGTTCATATAAATCCAAGCCCTAAGCGGATTCTAATCCCTTTTCGATTGTAACATCAATTAACAAGCAAAACCGACGCTACGAGACATATGCTCCTAATTCCGAATTAAGCAAACGGATTAAGCCCTTCGTGAATTAAGCAAACACGAATTGAACACACGCGAATTAAGCAAACGCGATTAAGTTTAGGAACACACAATCATCGAAACAAATCAATATATATTCCACACAAACTGAATTAAGCAAACAGAATATATAGAACAAATATTGAAAGAGAAAAGCAATGAGATTAGGAATTATAGAACCTCAAGCGGCGGTGCAAACCGGTTACAGTAGATCAATCAAGGAGACTGGTTCTCCATTACAAAAGAAACACAAAATACTAAACCTAAATTCGCAGCCGTCCTAAATGAAAAGAAGATGAAAAGATGAAGACCCCCCTGGTTCTGACCTAAAATAGACTATAAATACAGATTCTGGGTTGCGGTCGCTCGCGAGGCGAAACATGTTTCGCGAGGCGAATATTATGAAAAGTCCTTCAGTGTTTGGATTTCTCGCGAGGCGTGCCAGAGAGGGTGACTGTTGCTGCTCGTGCTGGTCTTCAGGCTCGCGAGGCGAGTAGTCTCTCGCGAGGCGAATCTTCCAGAATTGCATTTTTCCATTGTTTTCTTCATTCCTTTGGCTCTAAGTTAACCTGAAAACAACGAAATAGCCATAAGTGCATTATTTGACTCAAAACTGGCTAAATTAACATAAAACTACTTAAACGACTCAAAATGTTGCTTGAGGACAATTTAATCTAATTTGGGCAAAAACGAAATATAATTAGCACAAAACCATGGTCATACTAGCCATAAAACTAGATGAGCCAACGGCTTATCAAAATACCCCAAACTTAAACCTTGCTTGTCCCCAAGCAAACTAAAACTCAAAAAGACTCAAGACATGGCAAGCTCAAAGGTTCAATCAAATTCGCACAAATTTCATGCAATTTCAACAAAACAATTTCTCTTCAATGTTCCCCCCTTGCAACAATAAAATCCCCACATTCATTTACTTTAAACATTGATAATTCCATCATTCATACAATCATTAATCTAAGCAAGGGATCCAAGTTACACACAAAAGGGAGATCACCAAATTCAAACAATCGCCTTCCTCACAAGGGCATTTAGTATTTCACTCAATCGCTCAGTTTGTCTAGGCTATCAACATTTCACTCAGTTTCACTTTTAAGAGCACTTCCCATGAATTTGATTTTCATCTCAAAATGATTCCCATGGAAACATGCATGCAACATCAAAAGGTCTTGGGGCCTGGCTAAGGGTAGGATATACAAAGGTATTAGGCTTAAGTCCCTAGGAACTAAGAGAGCATGAACATTTCAACATACCGAATTTCCACTCAAGTTCCCTTTTCCATTTTTTTTCTTTATGCTTTTGGGTGACTACAGCCTTTTTCTTTAGATATCCTTTTTTGACATTTTTGTTCTTTTATTTCCCTTTTTTTTCTTTTTTTTGCCTTTGGCTCCAACCTTTTTATTATTTTTTTTCTTTTTCTCACCCCAGAATGACATGTCACATCCTTGTAGCCACCGCAAACTTAGTTTCTTACATATCTTCTCTTGCTAAGCTTCCATGCTCTCCTAATCCTAAGATCTGGTTAACATGGTTTTTCCAGATTTTGGCTCATAACATGAGGTTATCAAGAACAATAGGCTAATTAGGCTCAATGGGGCTAACTAGGGAACATGCATTAGGAATTGGTTATTTTCAGGCCAAGTATCTAATTCAAAGAAAATTGCCTAAATCATCTGATGCAATCACATAAGCATGCAAACCAAGAAGAGATTCAAGCAAATTCGGGAAAGTGCCACTCA
This sequence comes from Sophora flavescens, assembly GCA_030762895.1. NCBI lineage: Eukaryota > Viridiplantae > Streptophyta > Magnoliopsida > Fabales > Fabaceae > Sophora > Sophora flavescens. Next base: position 19,895,037 of record CM061063.1, on the reverse strand, counting down.
AAAGTGATTCACACAGTTAAAAACATGTTGGAGGCTCAAATCCTCACCTGGACATTTTTGCAAATTGTTTGGCAGAGATTCTATCCCTAGTGTGTGCATCCCCTCACCCCAAACTTATCATAAATCATGCAATCATAACAGAATATCTCAAAGTTTAGTTTTCAATTTTTCAAATGGGGATCAATTTTTCAATTTTTCAAAACTTAGGGGAAAATCATCAATGGTCAACACATATCATGCAATCCATCTATGCAAAATTCAATCAAACCCAATCAAGCTTGCCGACACAAGACTCAACACACATACTCCTGATCTTCTCAAATTATTCAGGAGCTAAAAGAAAACAAAACAAAAATAAAGCAAGGCAAAGCAATTAAAAAGAGTAAGGTTCAGAGAAAACTCATGGGGGCGGTTCCACCGGGATCCCACTGTCTGTGATACAGCGGCCACAGAATGCTCAAATTGCAATATGATCCTCCCGGATCCCATGGCTTGTAGCATAAGTATTGGAGTGGGCACTTGAGAATCATGGTAACTCCGCCAAGTGCGGCGGACTTCTCACCCCCCCCCCCCCCCCTGGGGTCAAAAATGACCTCCTTGTCAACCTTGTCAATAAAGTCCTCCCAATAAAAGTGGGGTTCAACCTCTTGGACTGGCCATAGTGTCTTCATACCCAAGGGTGCAAAATCCAGAGGCTTGAACTCCATCGCTGGTGGTTCCACAGTGGAAGGTGGCAAATAGGTGGAGAGGGTTTCTGGTGCTGCTTCATCTTCTGCACGTTCTTCATTCACTATGCTAACAAATCCATCACCTGCTAAACCTGCAGAAATCTTAGCACACACCACACAAGGGTTAGAGTTAGTACAGTCAGTACATATAGTGCAACAAACTGAATCAGAAAAGGCTTGAATGTCTGGAAATTCAACAGTCAGTTCATTCATCCCATCACTTTCAACACATGCATATGAATTAATAGAATCATCTAATTCCCAAGGTTCTTAATTATCCTCAAGCATGGTGAAGCAGATGTCCTCCTGATCCTCATTTTCTATATTCCCTGACCGAACAGGGCCCTCAACCTCATGTGTCCCATGTTCCATATGGATGTTTTGCTCCTCGCACCCTGAAAAGAATGAGTTTTCAAAACATGCTACACATGAAGCAAAGTCAGTACAATCAGCACATGAAGTATAATAGATAGAATCAGGGGAGGCGTGAATATCTGGAGATTCAACACACAGTTCATCAATAGATGTATTCTTGACATCATTATCAAAATTATCCTCAGAGGAAGTATTGTCAAGAACAACTATCTGTGAATCTGTATGTTCCTCAAGGGAATGTGGAGTTTGCAGTGTAGCTAAGGCGGAAACGATGAGAGCATTTCGAGTGGCAAAATCTTGACGACTTGCCTCCATCCTCTGTTGAAATTCAAGATTACTTGCTTCCATCTTCTGTTGGAATTCAAGATTTTGTTCTGCCATCCGTTGATTGCTCTCTTCCATCCGTTGAGTGTTCTCGGTCATTTGTTGTATCAGAGAAGCTAACTCATCCAGGCTGCCTTGATCTCCACCATGTTGGCTAAAATGATCATTCACTCCAAACATGCCACAATCACTACTAGACTCATAACCTCCAGCAAAATTAGGATAACATATGCATGGTGGTGGCTCATCAAAGTTAGGATAATATATGCAAGGTGGTGGCTTATAATCAACATTAGGCAAATACCCATACATGTAATTATCCATGGAAAGCACTAAGATTCACAACCTGGACAAAGCAGTAGTAACTAATTCAGTAATACAAAAGTCACCCCCCCCCTTTTTTTTACATTTTATTTTCTGTCAATAACAACAAGAGTCCCCGGCAACGGCGCCAATTTTTGACGCGCTGTCGCGCACGCGTCAAAAAGCGAGCGGTTTCCAAAAATATGTAGTGTAGGGAGCGACAACTCGAGTATCGTCTCACAAGGACTCTTAGATTGTTGTTAACAGAAAAGGTCAGATTTGGGGGGGTTTTGGATTTGAAATAAGATAAAGAAAACAAAACAGAAAAACAATGCAAACTAAATAACTATCAAATAGCTAAAAACGATCAACCTACTGCTTTCGGTTTCCCACTATCATTGGTTCATATAAATCCAAGCCCTAAGCGGATTCTAATCCCTTTTCGATTGTAACATCAATTAACAAGCGAAACCGACGCTACGAGACATATGCTCCTAATTCCGAAATAAGCAAACGGATTAAGCCCTTCGTGAATTAAGCAAACACGAATTGAACACACGCGAATTAAGCAAACGCGATTAAGTTTAGGAACACACAATCATCGAAACAAATCAATATATATTCCATACAAACTGAATTAAGCAAACAAAATATATAGAACAAATATTGAAAGAGAAAAGCAATGAGATTAGGAATTATAGAACCTCAAGCGGCGGTGCAAACCGGTTACAGTAGATCAATCAAGGAGACTAGTTCTCCATTACAAAAGAAACACAAAATACTAAACCTAAATTCGCAGCCGTCCTAAAAAAAAAGAAGATGAAAAGATGAAGATCCCCCTGGTTCTGACCTAAAACAGACTATAAATACAGATTTTGGGTTGCGGTCGTTCGCGAGGCGAAACATGTTTCGCGAGGCGAATATTATGAACAGTCCTTTAGTGTTTGGATTTCTCGCGAGGCGAGCCAGAGAGGGTGACTGTTGCTGCTCGTGATGGTCTTCAGGCTCGCGAGGCGAGTAGTCTCTCGCGAGGCGAATCTTCCAGAATTGCATTTTTCCATTGTTTTCTTCATTCCTTTGGCTTTAAGTTAACCTGAAAACAATGAAATAGCCATAAGTGCATTATTTGACTCAAAACTGGCTAAATTAACCTAAAACTACTTAAACGACTCAAAATGTTGCTTGAGGACAATTTAATCTAATTTGGGCAAAAACGAAATATAATTAGCACAAAACCATGGTCATACTAGCCATAAAACTAGATGAGCCAACAGCTTATCAACATAACAATCTACGACGTCGATGTATGATTTTTCATCCTCAAGTGTCGTATGAACTGTAAGGGTTTATCGTATAGCTTGACTATCTTTAACCCTGTGCAAAAGTGAATTCCTTTTTAAAATAAAATGTTTTCAACTTATTCTCAAGTCTTATAAAAATGAAAAATCTTTTCAAATTCATGCAACAATCTACGACGTTGATGTATGAATTTTCATCCTCAAGTGGCGTATGCATTGTAAGGGTTTATCGTATAACACTACTATCTTGGACCATGTGCATGAGTGAATTATTTGTAAAATAAAATCCCTTTTCAAAATTATTTTTTTTAAAAAATAAATCAAATCTTTACCAAAATTAAAATAAACCAACAAATCAAACTTTTTTCAAAAGAACTACGTGGCTTTGAGTTTCCCATCGCACCCGGGAATACGTAGGTGCAAGATAAATCATCTTGTCAAGCCAAAACTAAATTTCCCCTTTTTTTGATGTCTCTTTGTATGTTAAAATAACTAATCAAAATATTTAAACTTATCTATTTTTAGGGGTGTTGTGGACTCGGGTGCCATGTCCAATCTCTTAGATTTGAGGTTGTCCTGTGGGCTTATGTGCCATGTTCAACCTCATTTAGGTTTAATCAATAATAAATTTAAAAATGCAAAACCAATAAAGAAATACAAATATTGAAAAACAAAATATTTCTTTCTTATAAATAATTTTTGGGGTAAAATAAATATTTAAAAGTTATTAAAATGTTTTGCACAATTAACTTGAGGTACCGTTTTTAAACGGGCGACGTAGGGTGCTAACACCTTCCCTACTCGTAATCGACTCCCGAACCCAAATATTTTTTTTAAAAAGACCAGTTTCCTAAATAATTTGGTTTTCCAATGTTTTTCCAATTTAAAAATATTGGTGGCGACTCCTCTATTTTTTATCTCTTTTTTTGCGACGCCCGGACGGGACGGTCGCGACAGTTAGCATTTTAATAACTAAAATACTTATTGCAAGAAAAAATGCATTGAGAAATGTACTACCACCCATGAACGGGTAAAATGATACGAGTCTCTTCCAACTTAATTAGTGATTTCGAGTTCCCAGACAAAATTCAAGATAAGACGACTTGGCAGATGTATCAGATATATCTGTAAAATATGTCTGTAAGATAATGATGTAATAAGTAATAAGTCAAAAAAACTACGTGTTAGGTAGCTAAAAGTCCTTGTTAGGTATCTAGAAGTCAAAAACCTAGACAACTTTGTCAAAAGGCTAGAACTAGGTATCCAAAAGTCTAAGTTAGGTGAACGAAAAGTCTTTGTAAGGTTTAATAAGTCAAAAAGCCTACTAGAGTATCCAAAGACTTTGTAAAAAGGCTACTAGATTAGGTTTTGTCTTTTGCCAAGCTCCATCTCTATATAAGGAGCATTCGTGTAACATATTGAGGCAGAGACAAATCAAGAAAGAAATAAACTTGTGTGTTCCATAAATATGTGTTGCTAAACTCCTTTTCTTATTCCTAAAAACCAGAATTATCATGTTCGTATCATAAGCACTTCCATAGAGATGTTAGTATGCTCTACACTTGCCTCAGCAATGAGGATCCTGTGTATAAGAACACTTCTGACTATTGATCAAAGCTACGATCCTCTCTATCATGAAATGATAGTCGTAGTGGCAAGTCTGTGCTTGAGACGATTGAATGCCTGTGGTAGGCTAATTTATGTCTCCCTTGACTTTGCAACTATGTCTAGTTTCATGACATGTGAGGTTCCCGGCCAGTTTGGCATCAGAGCCACCTCGTGGACAAAAAGGGGTGCATATGGTATGAATATGATGAGGAATGTGAGTTGGGAATGACACAACCCAATTATGGAGACATCACAACTGGATAACCAACCAATCACTCAAAAAATATAGCAACGTTAAAAATTCTTGAGTGAGAAGGAGAGCCGCTGTGATCTTACTTGACTCGAGAGATTAGTCTCCGTATACCCGTGGAAGAAATAGTTTTTTTTTTTTGGGTAGATTGCAATAGTATGTTTAGAAGTTTTTATTAATTCTTCATCAACTTATGTACCAAAAAAAATCTGCATAAAAACAAGGTTTTTTTTTTTTGAAGAAAAAAAAAAGTTTATATAAAAAGTGATATATTTATAATTTTTTATTTTTGAGAAGTGAGATATTTAATCTTCCCACAACATATTGCTTCTTTTGATGAGGAATTCCTCATAAAAATCTTCATAAAAATCATATTTTTAGTTATTTTTATGATTATTTTTTTGTCTATTGGAAACAGGTAATCGTAATTCGTGTTGTTTAGAAGACTTTGGTTAAAAATTTCGAATGGTGTCAGCTTTTTTGGATCCGAGAGGGAGCAAACAATATTACATATTCAAAAGCCTTAGCCCAATGCTACAGCAAAAGCAATAACCACACTTTAATTGCAATGCAAATTGTTTTGCAATGAGGTCTCTGAGAGTAATAGATTCTCTGGTGTACCATGACCATGTCAAGGCCATAAAATCTGGTTTGGCATCAAGCATTTTCACTTGTAATCAACTCATTCATCTTTATTCCAACAATGGCTTCGTGAAAGATGCCCAGAAACTGTTTGACGAAATCCCCCACCCAAATGTGTTCTCTTGGAATGCCATTATTATGGCATACATAAAAGCACACAACTTGACACAAGCACGTGCACTTTTTGACTCTGCCTCTCATAAAGATTTGGTTTCTTATAATTCCATGTTGTCAGCTTACATCAGTGCTGACAGGTATGAAACTGATGCACTTGATTTGTTTACCACAATGCAAACTGCACGTGATACAATTGGGATTGATGAGTTCACTCTGACAACCATGCTTAACTTGACTGCGAAGCTATGTGTGGGGTGTTATGGGGAGCAGATACATTCATATATGGTGAAAACTGCAAATGATTTAAGCAAGTTTGCAATGAGTTCTCTCATCGACATGTATTCTAAATGCGGTTTGTTTAGTGAAGCATGCAATGTATTCAATGGTTGTGCTGGGATGGTGGATTTGGTTTCAAAGAATGCAATGGTTGCAGCTTGTTGTAGGGAGCGAAAGATGGACATGGCTTTGAATGTATTTTGGAAAAATCCTGAATTGAATGATATTGTGTCTTGGAATACATTGATTGCAGGATATGCCCAGAATGGCTTTATGGAGAAAACACTTGCCTTGTTTTCTGAGATGATTGAAAATGCTATTGGGTGCAATGAACACACTTTAGCAAGTGTTTTGAGTGCTTGCTCTGGTTTAAAGTGTTTGAAACTCGGTAAGTGTGTCCATGCTCGGGTGTTGAAAAATGGTTTCCATTCAAATCAATTTATTAGCAGTGGCATTGTCGACCTCTACTGTAAGTGTGGGAAAATTAGGTATGCAGAGTCAGTCTATGCAGGAATTAAGATTAAAAGCCCTTTTGCAGTTGCTTCGTTGATTGCAGGCTATTCATCTCAAGGCAACATGACAGAAGCCCAAAGACTTTTTGATTCACTAACTGAAAGAAACTCTGTTGTCTGGACAGTTCTATGTTCTGGCTATGTCAAATCACAACAATGTAAGGCAGTCTTCAATCTTTTCAGAGAGTTTAAAACTACAGAAGGTCTAGTTCCTGATGCAATGATCATCATCAGCGTGCTTGGTGCCTGTGCAATACAAGCTACCCTTAGTCTGGGAAAGCAGATTCATGCTTACATCTTGAGAATGAGATTTGATATGAATGATAAATTGTTGAGTGCATTGGTTGATATGTACTCAAAATGTGGGCATATCACATATGCTGGGAAAATCTTCCAACTAGTTACTGCTAGTGATCGAGATGCAATCTCATATAATGTTATGATAGCTGGTTATGCTCACCATGGGTTTGAAAATGAAGCTATTCAGCTTTATCAGGAAATGTTGAAGGAAAGTGTCAAACCAGATGCAGTCACTTTTGTAGCACTTCTATCAGCTTGCCGGCATCGTGGATTAGTAGAACTGGGAGAGCATTTTTTTATTTCCATGGAAGAAGATTACAATGTAGTGCCCGAGATTTACCACTATGCATGTATGGTTGATATGTATGGAAGGGCTAATCAACTAGAAAAGGCAGTAGAATTTATGAGGAAGATCCCCATACAAATAGACGGTACAATCTGGGGAGCATTTCTTAATGCTTGTCGGGTCAGCAGCAATACAGAACTTGTCAAACAGTCAGAGGAGAAACTATTAAAAGTTGAGGCAGATAATGGGTCTCGGTATGTGCAATTGGCTAATGCCTATGCTGCCGAGGGGAAATGGGATGAGATGGGAAGAATAAGAAAGAAAATGAGGGGGAAGGAAGCTAAGAAGATTATTGGTTGCAGTTGGATATATGTGGATAATGGCATTCATGTATTTACGTCTGGTGATACCTCTCATTCAAAAGCAGATGTAATATATTCAACTTTGCTGTGCCTGAACTAGAAGCTGATTTATCATTCACAGAGCTGAAGCAACTTTATGAAATTCACGGCGATGTTGAGGACATGTTTTAATGGTGAACTAGCAATGCCACTGAAAGTAGATGCTTGGGAACATTTACGTGAAAAAAAAACTTAGTTTGCCATGTGGGTATCGTAAGATCACCATTCAATAAAGCATAGCTATAGATACCATTGCAGCAAGGAACTGAATATATAGTCAATCGGTGTTCTAGTACTACTATGAAAATGATTGGATGGCTTCATTTTTCATGAAAGCGAAAATGAAAGAGAGGCAGAGACTCCTTCACCTTTATGCCAACCTAGTTCAATTCATCACCCTGCTTCCCAAATGTAGACATTGAAGCATTGATGATATACTGCCAGGTGCCTACCATGTCTTCCTTATTATATATAGCCTTTACACATAAAGATCTCAATTTATGGCCCATTATGTCATTGCTGTAAATTGCTCATGGTATTTTAGGAATAAATTAATTGAACCTAATGTTAACATATGCAATATCGTCTTATTCCATTATTCCATAACATAAAATCTTGTCAAATGCTGCAGACATCAATTTAGAACCATAAGTTGGCAAAATGACTTATAAGTTGACTATCAGGACTCAGGAGGCATACAAGCTATCAAGAAATGCACAGTACGGCAGAGCTTATTCCTTTTGAAGTGGAGGTTTAGTAGGCGGAGGCGTTCAAGACAGAAAAGATGTTCTACTTCTACATGACAAACAGTGTCTATATCCCGCGACATATTGGAACAGGAAGATGGATTGACTTTCATTGGTTATTTTCAGTTGGCTTGTTTTTCAAGAGCTAGGATAAAGTCATATCCTTGTTCCCCCCTGCTGTAGCTTGTTTTCTTACTTTGTTATTGATGCTGGTTTGCTGCTCTTCTGTTGTGCTGCTGTTACTGTAAAGACACTCTCGTAGGTACAAAGTTCAGACTTCAGATACTATCAACAATGTCAAGACACAGGCTGATCCTTGTAGGTAGCACTAGCAGTTGGAGGATGGGATGACCCATGCAGACCATGACGTACACGAGGAGTCCACCCTTCACTTTTTGAAGTTGTGCAGCTTCTTCACGCTACATGTTTCTGAAGGGTTTATGAATTTGCATGGATCCTTGGTGGCGTTTTAGATGCATTTGGCTTGTTATGTTCATGGTTAGTGAATAATTTAGTACTCTAAATCTTTAATTAGTTTATAATGTATTAATTCCACCTCAGAAAGAAAGGAAAAACGCTGATTCTAACTAGATAGCTAAATCTTGTAATGGATTTTTTATTTGTGGGAATTAAAATTGGAGAAATTTTAAGAGTAAATGAAATATTTTTCAATGATTCTCGTCTCCCTGTTACTGTCTCATGTTGTTTGACCAGAAAGCTACAAGAATGTGCTTCTAAGTATTGCTGAGTTGCCACACGTATTTCTGTTGTGCATACCTACAGAAAAACTGTGTTTAGGATTGATCCATCCGCCAAAAGCAGATGTTGAGGCAAAGAATATACATCCGTAGAGTGAAAAACAATTTAGCAATAGTATAGTACTCAAATCCAAGGACCTTAAGATAGAGTTGTGCACTAGACCCCCAAAATTTCCAGATTGTTGTTTGATATCCAGTGCTACATCATCCTTGCTCCCTTCCCTCAACTTGAAGTGTTGCTCCAAGTTTAATATTTTCATACATATGAGGCAGACAATTAGTGTTTGAGGCAGACACATTTCTTCTTGCATGTTACACCCGTTCTTAACCATAAAATATTAGTCGTGTATGGATATGGATAACAATAACATACACTAATGCTACCCATAAAACTTCATGACTCCCTACCAAAGCAAGAGATTACCATGCTAATTCTTTTGAAATCAGGTAATGGAAAGTGAAGTTGTAAGGGGTTAATTCAATGCCTTTCCAGCTTGTCTTTGATTGAAACTCCTGAATGCTCTTCCTTTGAGAATCAGGTAGATAAGGCTTAACCATCTCCATCAACTCAGATGCCTCAAGGCCTGAAAATTTTGCGAAGGAATCAACTATCTTGGGGAGAACTATTTTCTTTTCTTTGGTTATAGTGATGGTGGACCCAATGTATTCTTCTTTCGCGGATTCTAGCTCCTCCAAGACTCTCTTGGATGTGTATAAACGTACCTGAGATAGTTACAATCAATCTGAGATGAGATTCTGAGACAGTTAACAAATAAGAGGATTATCTCCTTTGTTTAAGTAACTATATTCAGGCCTATAGACAATGTTTCAACTTGGCGATCTACAAGTATATATATTTTTTTTAATGTTTTCTTGAGTTAGCAAGAAAAGAGGGAAATAAGACAAAAAATAAAGGTTTATACATATCCTTCTAGATAGACAAATGTGCAATAAATAAGAGTAGCAGTCTACCGCAGGATCAGAATGGCTTCCTGAGCAAAGAGCAAATAGTAATAAAGGTTCCGGATGATGTATGGCATATCCTTTTCTTCCATCTCTAACGTTTGGTTTTTTCTTTGAATGGAACCACTGCTGCATCCACTGGGAGAAAAAGAAAGGTGCATTACTGTGTTAAGATATCGACAACAGTATTTGATCACTACTAAACTAGTTTGCTTTCTATATATAAAAAGAATAAGATTGTCATTTGGATTTACTTGTCCTGGACGAGGCAATGTGCATCCCAGAATGAAGTTCTGTATCAGGTCTACGCTTACAGTATGACCCCCAATGTTATATGCTGCCTGAAATATCCACTAGTTTATTTTAGCAAGAATTCATACCAGTCAATTCCTTTGAGTTTATGAGTGACCAACTTACCTTAAGTACTGAGGAAATTCTTTTAACATTATTGGCTGAATTCCCATAGACTAATAAGGCCTGTGGAGGACAGTAAGATGGTAGGATTAGTTTTGGACTTGGTGCAACACCATGCATGAAATAGAGTAGATTAGAGAATTATAAATTTTACATGCATGGCTAAGGCATTGTGGACATTAATCCAAAAGGCTAGCTTTTCTTCATGCTTCATATTTGTAGGATTAACCTCTTCCAGCCGAGAAACAAGTGACCTGCAAGAGGGTTGGATACCAAGTTGTTCTATCACACAAAAACAGGGAATTATCTAACCAAAAAGCAAATGTTCGAATCTTGGTACTGCACACATGTTGATGCATTATCCTATTTTTAATTTCATTTTTCATGGTGAAGTCTTAATGTGCTGTTTCTTTATCCACCAAACAGATCATTTAGAAAGTGAACTTCTGATTTGAATTAAACAACACGATATAAGAGATAGGCACTATGAGATGGCTCACCTAAATCTCCGCAGCATGTACTCAATTTCTTTTAACTTGTGATTATCTGTGCACAATTGCTGAATCCTTACCATTGAGCAGTAAGGCCCACTAAATTCTTTTGATCCTCTGACATGGAAGGGTATACTGGAGTTTAAATTGAAGGATAAATGCTTCTTCCACTGTGATCCCCACTTACTACCCTGTCTCTGTGAAGATAACTTACAACCAGATGATGAAAATCTAAGTGGGGATGAAGCGTTTTTATGACCAAGAAAAGTTGGCTCTGTTAGTTCGCAATATATAGCTGATATGCACTTGATCATCTCCTCAGAAAGCCAATTTGGTGTCTCTGGAACATTATCAACATAGAAATTCCCAAGATGTTCTGCCAGGCTGGTTGAACTGGATTTAGCACTCTGAGCTTGCTGGGGAAGTAAAATTTTGAAGCTACATATTAGGGAGGCCTGCTTATAAAATATATGTAACTACTTCTCTTCTGTTTTTTATTATACTTACCTCTAGCATCGATAATGGTAGAGAATGGTAATAGTCTACAGCTTTGGTCTTGATATTCACAGGAGAAGCTTCAATTGAGCAAAGTGTTTGCCGAGATAGTTCAGAGTAACATCGATGAATACTAGAGTCTAAAACAGTTTCTGGTTCCAACTGATTATCACATTCCTTGAGCTGAAAGCCAACTGAATTACTGTGTGAAATGAGATGACTAGATTGCAGAACTGAAATTTCTCCGTCGGAGATAGCACCTTTGCCAGGTACTGCAGAAGTTCCTTTGTTTGTGTCTGAAGCTAATTCCAATCTTCTTTCTTTGGTTGTTAGAGATGAGATTTGTTGATCAAATCTTTTCCGGTACAGAGAGAGCAGATATTGTTCCAAATACACAACTTCTAATTCTAATATTCCAATTTCCTTAATCAGTCCCTTTGCAGCCTAAAATTTAACAAGAGATTTATATAAATTGACAGTCACAACTCAGAAGCAAGACCCAAAAAACCTCAAACGACAGAGAGTAAAATAAAACTACATCTCCAGTAACCATTTAGGGGTACCTTGGGTATTGAATTTTCTACTGTAGCATCTTGTGAAAAAGGCAGATAACATGCTTTCTCTAATGCACGCCGTATCACAAATTGATGCTGTAATCGTTTTTGAAGCTGTAGAATCTTCAGAGATACAAAGAAAAAAGTATGAAAAGCTATCAACCAGATGAATTTAAATAAAATGTATACTTCATTCTTTGACACGAAGCTTTTTTAAATCATGCATAACAAAGACAATCCTATTCCTTGCCTCCTTGCCATGGCTGCCTTTTATTGTCACTAGAAACGTTCCCCTAAAAAAGGCTATGTCTTGATAAAGCTTACTAGTAGTTATCCTGTATAGTGACAACTTAATAATCAGTCAAGATTTGTACCTCTTGAGTCAAAGAACTCTGAAGATCCATATTATGATCCATATTATGGTATTGCTTCTTCTTGGATTGAATGCTGTTGCTTTCCTTTAGTTCCCCCAGTTCCTTTTTATGATACAAAAAAATTGCTAAATAATAGTTACACTGTTGTATAGTATATAATACAACACGCACAAGTAAGCTGAAAGTCATTCTTCTATGGGAAGATACATGCTCATATATGCTTCTCATAAATATGCAGCAAGAAGGGAAAGGCAGTCTGAGAGAAGGGGGAGGGGGATAGACATACCATTTTAGGATGATAAGAAGCTTCACTGATGTTCTCTGATTCATCTTCCATGATTCTCCTTTTCATTGGTCACTGCCACAAGGTAACAAAGTGTCAAGAATAAACTTTGTTATAGGACCAGTTTTGTTACTGTAGATAAAAACAAGTACAAAAATTGAACCTTCTTTTAAAATTTCTTACTACTAATAATAATAATTATATGTCTTTCAGGAGAATGACATCCAACATAAGAAACTAATAACTGTTAGATTAATCTCGTATTATGGTCCCTGTGAAACAAAAGATGCAAATATTCTTTTGTAGCTTAAAGAACCATTATTTGGTTCAGATGTAATGTACTGAAGACTGAGGATGTATGTCATTGCAACTCCTTTCTTCAGCTTGTTTGCTTTAGAAAGACCACAAGCTGTTGAAATGAGAAACAGATACAACTACTGAAAAAAGAAAAAAGAAAAAAAGGAAAAGTGTTCAAAGTAGAAAACAAATTATGTCATCAAAATCTACTGGAGCGCTTGTGACTTGAAACCGAGTGTGTTGCATCCATGAAATTGAATTGCATGAAACCAGAATGCACCACTTTATTTGATGCATGTCAGTGTCAGAATTGGCTTAAACACTGTCTATGAATGCACCAAAACAACATTTAAATGCGATGCGACAGATAACAGGACCAGATATAGACAAGTTTCTTAACAGTGACAATGTCAAAATGGAAGATACATCCAAACTACATTAATGCAAAGCATAGCCGTGCTTACAAGCAGCAGAATCTCAACTCTGATGGAATGGGACTTCTCGCACAGACCAAGTTTTTGGAAAGCTGAACCAAACTTGGGGGGTTCAAAAATCAATTGGGCTCTCAGTTGTTTCTACTTCAAACTCATAAACACGTTGTCCCTTTTATATGCCTCGGGTAAATGTTAGTTTCAACCATATTGGTGGTACAAAATGAACAACATGAGGGTATGTTTGTGCTATACTGCTGTTAAGTGTTGACAAACTATGAAGCTCACGAGACTTTTTTTGACTAGTCTCAGCCTTTGGCAAAGTTATGCCTTTTGCATTTCATTAAAAGAAGAAAATCAGGTCTTTGCTTTTGTAGGATATATGATATTTCAAAGTAAAACTTTGGGATTACAAAAGAAGGATATGACAAGAAATGGGAAGGCAAACTGAGAAATGCACATGCAGATTGTGCCATCAACAATAATGCAAATATATAACATGTATGTTTAAAGGCACACCAACTTTGAATCTTTTGTAATGGTAGGCTTTTTTGCATTGCATTAAAAGAAGCAAATTCGTTTTGATTTTTTTTATTTATTGCAATGTCTAAAAGACAAAAGTAGAGAGACTTCACCTTTTAGATTGTAACAAAGTAACAAAAAACAAAGTGGTGATTGAGATGATAGTTTGTTGGACAATGGATTTGCATAATGCATACAGTTCCACTCGTGCACTTGATTTCTTTACTATGCCATTCCAAGAGCAAACTCCCATGTAATACATTTCATGAATCATTTACTATGATTTGTTTTAAAATGATAAAAAGCACTGTCCTTGAAATTTGATCAAGTCAGTTTTTCTTCTTTTCTCGCCTTCACTAAAGAGAAATGATATTTGAACATATTTTCAGACATCATAACATAACTGTTGACACCGTATATTATACAACTTTTGAAAAGTTTAGGAGAGAGAAAATATGATAAATAAGCAACAATGTTTTTTGAATATCAAAATGGGGACATCATATGGTGTTCATTTTGTTTTTTGATGTATGTTCGAAATGCGTATAAAAAATATGATAAAAAGTAGGTGAGAGATAGAAAAAACACAAATGGTGTATAAATTTTGATGTTCAAATAATACAACTCATAATAAATGCGGGATAATATAAATATACGGTATTGATGTCTGAAAATATGATCAAATATCATTTCTCTTCATTAAATAATGGTTTTAGCTCGGCAACTTTATCTCTTTATGTTAAAGTAGAACAGGACTCCTAATTGTTTATACAAAACACAAAACATTTTACCTACCAATTAGACTACCTGGACCCTCCTCCTGCTACAATGGAAGATGAAATCGTACGCTAATAACTTTACTACCTAATGTTAACCGATTCACTTGGAAAGTATAGTAATTGGTCAAATTTGGTGTAAAAAATCATAATGATATATGATCAGTAATCAAGGAGATATAAAAAATTATAAGTGAATTTATACAAAAATAATAATAATAATATGATATTACATAAATTTACAGATAAATTTACATAATTTTTGTACCACGTATTTTAGTGTTACCCTTAAAGCATGACCCCTCCACTAGATGATGCTAGCAGCACCCGGGAAGATTGAAGAAGAAAATACAGCAAGATTGGTCATTTGGAAGAAAAAGGAAAACGCACTTAAAAGAAAAGCAGCCTCAAAAGGGCTGAAAGTTCGTTGTCAAAGGAAGAACCATTAGATGTTTTGATATGAAATGACTGGTTTTGGTGGGCTGTCCTTTGTCTAATTTCATTAAGGGGAGACTCTTGGATTGGATACAACCAATTTTTGCATTGTCAATGCCTTTGGTGGGAAAAAGTTTCCTGCCTTTTGTCATTGGATAGGGCAGGGCATAAAATAATATGTTTCCATGTAATTACAAACATGGTACATATTCTAATATGTGTACATATTCTACATAAGGCAAATTATATTCTTTTATTTTCTTGACCATAAATAAAAGAAGAAAAACTTGGTGTCCTTGAATAATATATATTTCATCAAGTTGGAAACAAGACAACAAGGCCCCTATTTCTCTTCCTCCCTCCACCCTCCGAAAATTTTAACTCCATATGTCAGCGGCCTGCAACATAAAAGTCAGAACTTAAAAGTTAAAACTTAAAACCAATGGTGCCTCTTGGACTTCTAATTTCTAACATACATTTTGATACTGCACGAAGTTTCTAGTTTGACTAGTTGCTACTAGGTTCTACCACCAAGCATTTCTATTCTAGTATTTCCTATGTTGGGATTCCAATAATTAGAACCTTAAAAAAATGATTCAGCTCTCCTCTCTGAGACAGGCTCTGATCAACATAAACAAGAATAACTTACCTGTGTTATCGAGCAAGTCAATCAGTATCAATTTTTTTTAGAGGAAACTGACAGACATACTCATAGCTTTAATAATACAAACATGACCACTACCGGGGCTTAGTACTACTGATTCATTTAATAACCTAAAACAAACAAAAATTCTACTAATTTCAAAACCTCAGAATTAGTGCAAATGTAATTAAATTAGTTTTAGGAGATAAGGCCATATATTATTTATTGGAGAATGCTAACGAGTACTCTTAGGGTATTATTTAAGGAATAAAAAAAGGAAAATTTATATGGAAAAATAGTGTATTTAGTATTTTTAAAAGTGTTATATTTGTTTTTCCAATACAAACTTTCCTTACGTGAGTTCCTTAACCAATGTCCTTAGAGCACTCAATAGCAAAACAGTGTTTCTTAGTAGTATCAAAATTGGGTCTTGGTAACCAGTGCCGGCATTGGTTAAGGATCCAAAATTAGCAAGAGTTTATGGGAAAACTAAACAATTATTGATATTAATAAATACACACCTTCCCCATAAAATCTTACTATTATTGGTTCCTTAACCAGTCTTGATATTAATAAATACACACCTTTCTCATAAAATCTTACTATTATTGGTTCCTTAACCAGTGTCATTCTCCTAAGAAAAATATTGGAAGGTCAAACAACTTACTCTCTCCGATCCATATTATAAGCAAAAAAATCCCAAATCTTTTGATCCAATATATAAGCAAATTTTGTTTTCCAATGACTCATTTAATGACATTATTCCTAATATACCCTTCATTTAATACAATTTTTGTTTTTCAACGACTCATTCTATTCCCAACAACATAAGCAACTTTTCATACCATAAAGGGTAATTTAAGCAAAAACCTAATTTTTTAACCAAATCAAATGAGATCAACTAACTTCCTTAATATGTGTGTTGTATTAAATTTTTGCTTATAATATGGAACGGAGGGAGTATAAAACATACTACTCCCTCCGTTCTTTTTCTATGATAATTTTACCTATTTTTTTTGTTCCAAAATAATGGTTCTTTTATAAACCCAAGATATATTTGACAATTTTTTTTTCCATATATACCATTATAATAGAATTAAATTGAAATGCCTTGAAATTACACGAAACCTTCCCTACTTAAATTCAGCCATAAATATTGTATGTTCCAAAACAAAAGTGACACATATCAATGCACCTTGCATTTGACCAAATAAAATGTGCACCTTCCTAGTGGAGTGTTGAGTAAATGTGGTTAGAATTTATAAATAATTAATGATACTATAAAAAAAAGTATTTGGGTACAAATGTAAACAAATTAATGATTTTTTAATGTGTATGTAAAAACCTTAAATTATCATAAAAAAGAACGGAGGGAGTAGTATATAAGTAGAACGGGAGTTGGCAAGTGGGTTTTGAAGTTTGGTATAGGCACAAAGATCAATAGGTAAATTTGTTAAAGGAATCATGTTTTGATGTAGTAGTAAATTTTAGTATCATTAATGAGTTACTGCGCCTTTCATGTTATATAGAACCAATGAATGCATATTGGGCCTAGTAACATGTTATAGCATTGAGATTCGTGAGGCTGAGAGTGTTTTCCTGCCCTTTGTGTGAGAGTGAGAGACAAAACGCATGGAAACCAATAACAGCAATTGGAAACTAAAAATGTTGCAGCAAGCATTGCACAGCAGGGTAGTCCTTGCCAATGATAAGAGTGACCTTAGATTTCTGAGTTTCCCCGAGATTACAATAAGATAAATTTTTGCTTTTCTTCGAGAATTGCGATTTGCAAAGACCAATCTAATTACCAAAAGAATCAAACAAATTTTTAAAAAAGTTAAAAAAATTGCTCCATCCGATCTTTATTATAAAAAATATATTGAAATAAGTTAATTGTAATTAATATTCATATAAATTTACAAAAATATCATTCTAATCTTAATTAATGTTTCACTTGTATGGAAAGTTGATATTATCTAAATCTTATAATAAATGAGGGTAAAGTTAGACATTAGCATTTAATATGTATCAAAATTGATGCATGTTTCTTATAATTTGGACCCAAAAAAAGTACCCATTTGTTTCTTATAATAAGGACCGGAGAGAGTATTTCTTTAAAAACCACTTTAAAAAAAAGAATAGGGTCTTGCTAACAAGTGCGCTAAGGGCATTGGTTAAAGAACTCACAAAAGGAGAATTTATATGGGAAAACTAAGTATTACACTTTTCGAAATGCTAAATACACTGTTTTCCATACAAATTTTCCTTTTTTTTCTCCTTAAACAATGTCCCAAGAACACTTGCTAGCATTCTCCAAAAGAATAATAACCTACCATATTGAACTTGAAACATTCATACTGGAAGAATTGTTCCTAAACTAGCTCAAATTATCAATCTATCCCTGGTTTGGAATGCATCGTATGTCCTGCTTTATCTCCCTATATCTATCCCTGTCAAGAATGAAGTCAATAAAATAACAGATATGTTCAACCAGTATTTTCTCAGCATTTTCTTACATCATTGATTGGTCTGCTAGTAGAATCAAACTGGCCACAAAAGACAGACTAACAAATTCAGAAGTTAGTGGCAGCACTCAATCATCTATTGTGTGGTTGTCATGAATAAATTCATGAGCTCTGGTTCTTCTCATAGAATTAGGGGTAATCTACTGCAGAGAGGGTTTGTACATAGAGCACAACTAAGGTAACCTAATTAAAGCTGAGAACTTATTATTGTCATAATTAAACTCAACTAGCAAGCTAAGCTTTAACCACAAAGAGAAGGAATTCAAAGTGTATCTTGCCAACATGCTAACATAAAGGATTGTATAACAGAAGATACATCAAAGATGTAATGAACCAACTTCTGATGTGGAAAATTTGACATGAGAAATACAAACGTATCTAGGATTTGAGGCACACTGGTGTAACCAAATCATGAGGGCTTTGTACTTTCTTTATGGCCTTACGCTGCTCATTTAACAAGTAATGATGCTCCTCTTCGCTTATCTTTTCTTCAAATTCTTTTGCAATTGGTTCCTGACAAGAATCAACACATGCCTTGTACCCAAGAGATGAATAAAAACTCCAAATAGCGTTGGCATTTGGCACCAAATCAATATAGTACCAAATTCAGGCTGGTTCCCAGCTCGACAAAGAATAAATTTTCACCTTAAGATGCAGCAGTGCATTAGTGACTTATCTATATTCTGATATTGCTCATCACCAAAAACCAAATTGAAGATCAGCATGCAGTCATCAACATAAAGAACATCAAGACCTTCTTTCACATTAGGGTCAGCTCATCAAAATCTCTCCTTAACTTCACTCCTCGCAGTTATGGTTTTCTCCTTAACCTACAATTTTGAACAATATGCAGAAAAGAATTCCTAGCACACAGTACTGAAACCTGACTGGCTTCAGATCAATAATCAGTTGGCAGGGCAAGTGTTCCTAAAGATACTAACCTTACAAAAACGTTATGTAATTTGAAAACCCGTGACGCTAAAAGATGGCCACGAGTTTCTACTTATAAAGATTATGAACAATAATATTGAAATAATACCAAGGCATTTCTCAACATACATTGCCAATGCAAAGAATTTTCCCAGCAAGTGTCCTTTCCCCAGTCATTGTTAGATCCTTCTTCACAGGCTTCCGAAACACAACAGTGAAGTGGTCATTGTGCAACCAGCACAAGGTTCGTCCTTTGGGGCAGCCACTGCAGGAACATGGTGGTGTTAGTGTATCTTTGAATTTGCAATGAAAGGATTTTCTGGTTCATCCACCAGTAGTATTGATCTAGCAACTGCTTGAGCTATCTGAGCACTTTCTTTCATCACATCTCCTAATTAACCAGAGACCTGCAGTGCTCCTTTTCGCTCCCCTTCCACAACAAGTGTGGTCTCTATATACAGAGTGGAACAACCCCAGCAGGTGTCTGATGATAGACGTGCTCAGCATGGAAGACCGACTTGCCAACAAAATCAGTTAAATTTGATTTATCAACCAAGACATTCTCTATTGTCTTCGTTCCAGTTTCCTTCTCTTCACTTTCTTTTGCAACCTGCAAAAATAAATATTTTCTCAGGATTCAAAGAAATACATTTATAAAACAATAGAAAGCAGGTCCATAGGGTAAATTTTAAATCAAACTGTTCCATGAACATTTTTTTTAGCTTTTTGGGTGATAGATGTTGGTGATTAATCAACAAAGAATACTAGAATACAAATGTTGCACACTTGCATGCACATAAAGGGAAAAATATAAATAAATGTGGGTTTTCAAAAGAACTCACTAGATAAAATTGAATTAATCATAATAATTCAAGAACAAATAACCAAGATTTCCCATCAAATTAACTCTTAAACAAAAAAAATAAGAGGCAATATTAAAAACCGAGTAGGGCTTAC
Source organism: Sophora flavescens (assembly GCA_030762895.1). NCBI lineage: Eukaryota > Viridiplantae > Streptophyta > Magnoliopsida > Fabales > Fabaceae > Sophora > Sophora flavescens. The sequence goes on along the minus strand of CM061063.1, from coordinate 19,875,023 downwards.
CAGGACAACACGAAACTTGAGCATCCCTATCATATTAATATGCTACACCATATAGCTGAGAAGAAAACTGTGGTCCCCATACGTACAAATGAATCAACTTCCCCGAGGGGACAGTCCAACTCCAACCAAAACACTGATAAAAGAAGCAGTATGTTCCCAAAGTGCATGAGCCATTTCAGAACAACAAGATACACATTAAAAATGGCGTTCATAAGAGATACAATCATATTATCAGCAAGCTCTACTTTTTCTACCGCACTTTGCAAACCATTCAGTAAACAGCTCGATCCAGCCTTTATACTCTGATGACCTCGATTACTTCTAGGCAAAGTCCCATTTTCTTCTCAGATTGGAACTTTGGAATTCATATTGCCATCCCCTGAATTACTCCAAAAGACCAATAATTCCTCTATCCCTTGCTTCTCTTTCCTAAAAAGTTTCTCATTCTTATTATCATAACCAGCAGTAGTAGTTTCTCTTGTATTCTTGCGAGTGAGTTCTTCTCCAGGAAAAATGATAGAAATGTGATTAGTGAAGTGGGGCCTAGGCCAAGGGTGTGGAGAGTTTATACTAGGAAGAAGACAAAAGGAATGAAAGATGATGACGTGGCTGTGAGAGTTTATACTAGGAAGAAGACAAAAGGAATGAAAGATGATGATGTGGCTGTGAACGCATGAAGTGCATGAGAGTGGCTATATATAGCTATTGCTGGAAGGGAATAATCAGGAAGGAATTCAGTTAGGATTTGGTGGGGTCACCTCTGGGTGATTTGGGAGCACTGCGTGCTTGGGAATTGGTAGCTATTACCAGTTTGTTATTTTTCCCTTTTTTTTCTATTCTTATCTTCCTGTAATTGTGGATCTCATAGCAATACCATTGCAGTTTCATTACCCATATTACACTGTCACATCCATTTTATCACTATTTTGTGCATTAAGACCCATCAATTGGTCCGACCTGCCGGATCAAACTCACACAACGAAGAAGATTGTAGATGCCAAGGAAGCCTAGGATGGGTGACCGAGTTGACGCTTTGGAGACACAGATGGGGAATGTGACAACAACGCTGCGAGAGCTCGCTCTACAGGTGCAGCAACAAAGCTTGGTTCTAGCAGAATTAAGCAAACAGATCGGAAAGAAAGGAGAGACTCTAGAGGGGGAAGCCTCTGTTGGTGACTCTGCACAGAGTGAATCTCGCCTCGCCGGGAAGAAGGTGAAGTTGCCTCTGTTTGATGGTGATGATCCCGTGGCTTGGATTACACGGGCCGAAATTTATTTCGATGTTCAGAATACATCGGATGATATGCGTGTGAAGTTGGCTCGCCTGAGCATGGAAGGTTCAACCATTCACTGGTTCAACTTGTTGATGGAGACAGAAGATGAGTTGTCATGGGAGAAGTTGAAGCGAGCGTTAATTGCTCGTTATGGAGGACGTCGTCTGGAGAATCCGTTCGAGGAACTTTCGACGTTGAGGCAGAAGGGAAGTGTGGAGGAATTCGTCGAAGCTTTTGAGCTGTTGTCATCACAAGTTGGAAGGCTTCCTGAAGAACAATACCTGGGATATTTTATGAGTGGATTGAAACCTCAAATTCGGAGGAGGGTGCGTACTCTGAATCCTCGAAATAGGATGGAGATGATGAGAATTGCGAAAGATGTTGAAGAGGAATTGAAGGAGGAAGACGACGATGGGGAGCGTCGTGATGTGAAAAAAGGGGGGTACGAGCGTGTGGGCTAGAAGGATTGGGCTGGGTTACTAATGAGGAAAGGTGGGTCTCAACCCAGGGATGCAACTCGTTCGTTTCAGTCGGGTGGGTCAAACCCGAGTCAGAAAACGGGTTCGATTGGATCCAACACAAATTCAACTTCGTCTTTGGTTTCCTCAGCTCGCAAAAACGATGGGGGGCCGCGTTCCGGCGCGACGGAGAGGTGGAAGGGAATACGAAGTATCCACAATGATGAATTCGAAGAGAGGAGAGCGAAGGGTCTTTGTTTCAAATGTGGGGGAAAATACCACCCTACGTTGCATAAATGTCCAGAACGAGCTCTTAGGGTTCTAATCCTAGGAGAAGGTGAAACCATGACAGAGGAAGGGGAAATTGTGAGTATGGAGGACGTGACGGTGGAAAGTGAAGAAGAAGTGGAGGTGGAATGTAAACTGATGGGGGTATTGGGAAGCATGGGTGAGTCTCACACCATGAAGGTTGAAGGGAAGATACAGAATGTAGATTTGTTGGTGTTGATTGATAGTGGTGCGAGCCACAATTTCATTTCTCCCAAAGTTACTACTGCTTTGGGTCTTGTCATCACACCTACAGCAGCCAAGAGTATCAAGCTTGGTGATGGTCATAAGGTGATAACAAATGGAGTGTGTAAAGGGGTCAATATGAAGATGGGAGGGATTGAAGTGATTGTGGATGCATTGGTGTTGGAGCTAGGGGGAATGGATATGGTGTTAGGAGTTGCCTGGTTAAGCACTCTTGGGAAGGTGATTATGGATTGGAAGGCCATGACTATGCAATTTTCTTATGAAAATAAGTTGGTGAAATTGCAAGGTCAAGGCAGTAAGGTGGTCAGACAATGTTATTTGAATTCCTATCTTGAGGACACTCATAGCAGAACTGAGCTGGGCTGGTGGTGGGTTCATTTACAGTCAATGGAAGTTACCAAGTCAGTGGTTCCCAAAGGCTTAAATCCTATACTAGAAGAATTCCAGGAAGTGTTTGGAAACAACATTCAGCTACCTCCTGAGAGGAGTCAGTGCATCGGATTAAGCTTTATCCCGATCATGGTGCCATTAATGTCGGACCCTACAGGTACCCTCATCACCAAAAAGAAGAAATTGAGAAGCAAGTGTCGAATCATTGAAAGTCGGAGTCATTCGGTACGAGTATGAGTTCATTTTCAAGTCCTTTGATATTAGTCAAGAAGAAAGACAAGAGCTGGAGAATGTGTGTAGACTACAGGGCCTTAAATAAAGCTACAATACCAGATAAGTACCCAATCCCTATAGTTGATGAGTTGTTAGATGAATTATATGGAGCTACTATGTTCTCTAAAATTGATCTAAAATCTGGATATCATCAAATTAGAGTGCATGAGGATGACATCCCTAAAACGGCGTTTAGAACACATAACGGCCATTATGAATATTTAGTAATGCCTTTTGGACTAATGAATGCCCCAGCTACCTTCCAAGCCACCATGAATGACATTTTTCGGCCATACTTGAGAAAGTTTGTCTTGGTGTTTTTTGATGATATTTTGATTTACAGTAGAGATATCAAGGAACACCAAATGCATTTGAAGATGGTTTTGTTTGTTTTAGTTGAGCATTGTTTTGTGGCAAATCAAGCAAAGTGTAGGTTTGGTTGTGCTCAAATTGATTATCTTGGCCATATCATTTCTGGAGAAGGTGTGGCAGTGGACCCTGAAAAGGTGAAGTGTATTCTTGCATGGCCTACACCAAAGAATGTGAAGGGGGTACGTGGTTTTTTGGGTCTCACAGGGTATTATAGAAAGTTTATTCAGGATTATGGTAAAATAGCAAAACCTCTCACAAATTTGACTAAGACAGACAATTTTTCTTGGGGAATAGAAGCTGTCAAGGCTTTTGAGGAGATGAAGAGGATCATGACTTCTCCTCCTGTGCTAATTCTTCCAAATTTTGATTTACCTTTTGAAGTTGAGTGTGATGCGGCTGGCAGAGGTATAGGTGCTGTTCTAATGCAGCAGAAGCGACCTATTGCTTTCTTCAGTAAAGCTTTATCTGATGGGAATCTGGCAAAATCTGTCTATGAGAAGGAATTGATGGCCCTTGTGCTTTGTATTCAGCACTGGAGACATTATTTATTGGGCAGAGAATTTATTGTGCACACGGATCATAACAGCTTGAAGCATTTTTTACAACAGAGAGTTTCATCTCCAGATCAGCAGTGTTGGTTGGCCAAACTGCTAGGCTATCAATTTGAAGTTAAGTACAAGCCTGGCTTAGAGAATAGAGCTGCGGATGCTCTGTCCAGATGTCATGGTGAGGTCGAAATGAATTCTATCATTTCTTTTCCCTTGTGGGCTGATAGACAGAAACTTTTGGATGAAATAACTAATGACCCGTACATTCAAAAGTTAATGAAAGAAGTGCAAGAGTCTCCTGATGTTAGACCTGGGTTTCAGGTGAAACAAGGAGTTTTACTTTATCATGGCAGGCTGGTGATTTCCCCCGAATCACCCTCTATTCCTTGGCTATTGGAAGAATTTCATAGTACTCCTGCTGGAGGGCACTCAGGTTTTCTAAGAACATACCGAAGACTGGCAGATTCCTTATATTGGGTGGGGATGCAGAGGAGTGTAAGGGATTATGTTAGATCTTGTGATGTTTGTCAGAGACAAAAATATAGGGCTACTACTCCTGGTGGTTTGTTACAGCCTCTACCTATTCCTAATGGTGTGTGGGAGGACTTGTCCTTAGACTTTATCACTGGGTTGCCTAAGTCTAAGGGTTATGAGGCTGTGTTAGTGGTGGTGGATAGACTATCTAAGTATAGTCATTTTGTTTTACTCAAACATCCATATACGGCTAAGTCAATTGCTGAGCTCTTTGTTAAAGAAGTGGCGAGACTTCATGGAATTCCAAGTTCTATAATCAGTGATAGAGATCCTTTATTTGTGAGTCATTTCTGGATGGAGCTGTTCAAGTTGCAGGGTACTAAGCTGAAAATGAGTTCAGCATATCATCCGGAAACAGATGGTCAAACGGAGGTGGTTAACAGGTGTCTGGAAAGTTATCTGCGGTGCTTTGCTTCTGATCATCCAAAGACTTGGTCATTGTGGGTCCCTTGGGCTGAGTTTTGGTACAACACTACCTTTCATGTGTCTATTGGGAAGACTCCGTTCGAGGTGGTATATGGGAGACAACCTCCTGCATTGTTGAGATTTTTGTCTAATGAGACTAAGGTGGCTGCTGTGGCATTGGAGTTGAGTGAAAGAGATGAGACTTTGAATCAACTCAAACTCCACTTGCTCAAAGCTCAGGAACAAATGACAAGGTATGCTAACAAGAAGAGGAGGGACTTGTGTTTTGAAATTGGAGAATGGGTTTTTCTGAAACTTAGACCCCATAGACAACAATCAGTGGTAAGAAGAATTCATCAGAAACTCACTGCAAGATTCTATGGACCTTTCCAGGTGGCGGAGAAGATTGGTGAAGTAGCTTATAGGTTGAAACTTCCATCAGCATCTAGAATTCATCCGGTTTTTCATGTGTCATTACTCAAGCGAGTTGTTGGGAACTATCAGGTACAGGGAGAGTTACCTAAAGATTTGGAAGTGACTGAGGAGACTGATGTGTACCCAGACAAGGTATTGGGTTCAAGAGTCATAATACAGGGGGGTAACGAGGTTCAGCAGACCTTGATACAATGGAAAAATAAAGCTTTAGAGGATGTGACATGGGAGGATAATGAATTTTTGCGTGGCCAGTTTCCAGAATTTTGCCTTGAGGACAAGGCATTGTCTAAGGAGGTGGGAGTTGATAGAAATGTGATTAGTGAAGTGGGGCCTAGGCCAAGGGTGTGGAGAGTTTATACTAGGAAGAAGACAAAAGGAATGAAAGATGATGACGTGGCTGTGAGAGTTTATACTAGGAAGAAGACAAAAGGAATGAAAGATGATGACGTGGCTGTGAACGCATGAAGTGCATGAGAGTGGCTATATATAGCTATTGCTGGAAGGGAATAATCAGGAAGGAATTCAGTTAGGATTTGGTGGGGTCACCTCTGGGTGATTTGGGAGCACTACGTGCTTGGGAATTGGTAGCTACTACCAGTTTGTTATTTTTCCCTTTTTTTTCTATTCTTATCTTCCTGTAATTGTGGATCTCCTAGCAATACCATTGCAGTTTCATTACCCATATTACACTGTCACATCCATTTTATCACTATTTTGTGCATTAAGACCCATCAAAAAACCTTATCCCCTGGAGGCCTTCCTTCAGCAAGACTTTCTCGTGTGGAAGTAGACCCCCAGAAACTCTCTTTTTGTGGTTCAATCCATGCATTCAAGTCCATTCTTCTGCTGATTACCCTTACGAGCCATGGAGAAGCTTTGAGGAATTACTCAAGGGTGGGATTCAAGTTTAAGCCATTTCAAAACCCATTAGTATTAACACCTGATTAATAGAGGGAAAAAAGGTAAAGCCTTTAATTCAAGAAAATTGACATTCAATAACCAAACCATTCAAGCAATAAACCCCAAAATCCCGAATTCTGCAAAACCCATTGTTTATCTTGTGAAACATCCTATGAGAAATTAAAAAAAAAAAAAGTAATCAAGAACAGAGATAAGGAAACGTAACAACACCGAGACGATTAAATAGGAGAAAATGAAATTAAGAAAGGCTGGAAATAACACGAAGAACATACCTTGAGCTATGCTGCGGAAGGACGACAGAGAGGAGTGTTGTTGAGCATGAAAAACCCTAAAATAAAGGAGTGTGTTGTTGGAATTGGATTGGGTAAGTAGAAATGTAGAAAATGCCAAAAGTTGTTGTGTGAGCGTGTTTCAGAATCAGAACAGAAGATATTATAGTAAGAGAGAAAGGAGGCACTCACGAAGTTGTGTCTGTAATTTGTAAAGCTTGTTTCTTGACCCGCGACTTGCTTTCTCTTGTCCACTCAGATCATTGCAGTCTGGCAAGACCATAACAACCCCAGCAGGTGTCTGATCATCGATGCGCTCAGCATGGAAGACAGGCTTGCCAACAAAGTCAGCTAAATTTGATTTATCAACCAAGACTTTCTATATTGCCTTTGATTCAATTTCCTCATCTTCTTCACTTTCTTTTGCAAAAGAGCAAAAAGATTATTGAGGCAAAAGAGCACAAAAAGAGCATTGGACCACAAAAAGATTTTTCAGGACACACAGGAAAAAAAATCATATTAAACTACAAAAGAGCAAAAATCATATTAATCACAAAAATGCATGTACATAGGCACTACCATAACATAGTAGTAAAATTAAGAAAAAGGACTTGGTAAGTTCTCATTACTAAACTGCCTCCTTATCTGTGGATTGATTATGAGGACATTGAGATTGATCAGCTGGTAGATCTAATGCAAGACCTTGTCATCTTCTTCAGAGTTTTCACCCATTTGTTCAGGATTACTACTCTCTAACACGTTATCATTTTGAATTGTATTTAGAACTGATTCATCATAATCTACTGTGGCATTTTAAGGTTCAATAGAGTGAGCACTAGCAAGAGTAGCATCGATTGCTTCCCCTTGCTTGGCTTATCAAAAAAAAAAAAAAATTGTTTCCCCTTGCTTGAAACATTTTAGGCCACTGGTATCCGAAGCATTCATTAAATTTAAATTCAGATATCAGAGATTAAGTGAGGGCAATGTTGCCAAAAAAATTCGAAAAGAACAAATGAAGAGTGGCTGTCTTACTTTGTGGATTTCATCAATCAAGACTAGAAGGTTGGCTGTTCCCACATTCTAAAGGCATTGTACCATCTTCTTCTACATAGCACCAATATAGGTTTGATGTCCTGTAAGATAAAATATTAATCATACAAAACACTACTACTACACCTATTGCTATAAAACCAGTAATAATTTCCTTGTGAAATTGAAAGACCAATACTTGTTTTGCCCACCACTGGAGGACCAGAAAGACAGATAATATTTCCTGCATATACAATTGTTCACCGAAATCTTAAATAAATTCAAACTTCTCGAGCCAACAGTAATAAGAACCAAGTTCCATTTACACAAACCTGTATTCTCCCCAAGGCATTGCAGTCAACCAGTTGAAGTAATTACGGGTGACAAACTAGCCTCCAACAGCTGTCGTTTTGTGAGCTCTTCATCTATAACTTGTGAAACATGATGCGGACATTTTTCTCTTCCTTTCTTTGGTTCAATCCTTTCTCTGAATTTACCAGAAAGAAAAATTAAAACATTCCTAAGACTCTGCATGTCACAATCAGTTCAACATTCAAGCCTTTTTCTAAGCCATTTTTAACGTTATTCTTTTTCTCTAAAGAATGAAAGTTCGGTTGTAAATCTCCTGATGAACATCTATCCTGGCTATCTTAAAGCACGATCTCCAAATAATGGTAACCAAAGAGACTTTCTTCCAAATTCAATGTGCATTTGACCAACATTATTACAAAAAGATGAGTGAAAGCAGACCCTGTGAAAACCCAAACAATGGTGGAGTTGCCATTTCCTAAAAGCATAAAACATGTTAGGGGTTTTCTAAGGTTAACTTGCTATGGCAGAAGGTTCATCAAGAACAATGTAATAATTGTGCACCTCCAGGTTGCCATCTTAGATTGTATCAGCATCTTTGGTCCCAGGAAGCTATGACCACCTTAGACCGACTCAAGTTGTTGATGACTAGGGCACCAGTCTTAGCCCTTCAAGATTTTCAAATACCATTTGTATGAAGGTAGATGGTTCAGCTTTTGTTATTGGCACTGTTTTGTCTCACATCACGTTCCTTTAATTATTTCAACAATAGTCAATCTCTAAAATTGGTGATAAAATTGACCTATGTTAGGGAGCAAGAAAAGATGAAGAAATGCTCCTTAACTTCATATCTAAAATTTGAAATCTTGCACGGTAAGGATCTGCTGGCAATCACTGTAAGGATCTTCTGGCATGTAGGAGCTTTCCATGTTCTCATTCATACTTGAATTGGAGCTATTGCTTATCACTTAGCTCTACCAACATAGTGCAAAGTCCATGCAGTTTTTCACATTAGTCTACTAACAGGGTCTGCAAAAAGCAATAGCAGATGAAGATTACAGCATCCCAATTTATATTATGAATTAAGAATTCATATTACAATTACTTACATTCAAGGCCACCAAAATAACATCCCGATTTTAGATTTTGAATGAACAATTCAAATTGTAATTGCAATTAGGGTCATCCGGGCAATTAGGGTCTCGTCTGGATTTAAAACATATAAATCAATAATTAATGGAATCAATTAGCATAAAATATACCATCTGATTTCGTATATAATGGATAAAAAAATCCATCTTGATTGAACAGTTCAGTTTTCTTAATCCAAATCAACCTCTGGGGTTTATATAGCCAATTAAATCTCAATTCACCGAGATTGAAGGTTCTTCTTGAATAATCTCAGCATGCAGATCATACTGGAATATCCCATTAGTGTCAATCAGAAAGGAAGAAACAGGGTCAAAACAATTTTAGGGTTTCGGGACAAAGTGATTACGCAACCACTTGATCAAATATTGAAATCGGGAGAGAGGAAAGAGAGAGACCTATGATAAAGGGTCGGAAAAGTCTCTCTCTATTCCTTTCAATATTCGTGTGTGTTTCATGATCAAAGGAAATTCAAAGAGAAGATGAAAAACAAAAACTGAAATCTAGAGAAGAAAGAGAAAGAGAGAGACTTGTGAAGTGATAAACGCCAGTTCGGAAACTCTTCCTTCTCAGATTCATTCGTGTTTCATCCAACACCAAATCGTGTTTCAAAACGACGGCGATGTCTAGCGTGAGCAACTCAAAGAAGTCGCGCACGGTGAAAAACAGAAGCTTGGCCGGATATTGCAAGTGAATTAAATTTTTTTAATCTATGTGTCGGTTATCAGCGGCCAAAGTATTTGCTTGTAGGTGCTTTTAGTAACACATAGGCCGCTAAATGCAAATTTTAAAAAGGATAAAAGAGGATAACTTTCCCAATACTTGCAGACCCCCCTGATTTCTACCACGTTCATTCACCCTAAAGCGCCACCACCACCAGCTTGGTCATGTCCATAAACGAATATTGTTAAGCATCCTCTTGTGCACTGCGTTTTGGATCAGATGCAGAGTTAATTTATGGTTGCTGAATCATAGTTTGTCTCAGACCCACCCTTCGTCTTGTGTGCTGTACGCGTCCCTAGTTGAGCAATTCATCCCAGTGATCTTGCGGTTTGGTGCGGGTTGTTGAAGGATGGTACCAGGCGGCAGCAAATCGACCAGATTGTAGGTGTTAGGGCGCACTGACGAAGTGAGGTATGTATGTGTTGTACTTGAATCTTCATTACCATGAAATGTGTCCATTTGTTAAACATTAGTTTGAAACACACAATATTTTTTATGTGTAGTAGGATTAGCTGTTTGCATTAGATTTTTTTTTTATCGAAAAATATTATGTGATATGCATTTGTCGCGTGCTGATGTATACTCGATCTATCATGTAGAATGAGGTTAGAGGTTTCCCTTTCTTTTGAACCATTTGTCTGATGTTGGGTGGGTCTTAGTGAGTCGTGAGAGAAGCATCAATTTCTCTGTTGAATTAGCATTAGCGGTAAATGTTGTAAAATATTTAGGGGTAAAGGCTTTTGAAGTCAGTGTGCTCCTGTGATGAAGCCACTAGGTGGTGTGTAAATTAGGGTGTTTATGTAACCTATTTATTTATGATGTTTAGGGTGTCAGTGAGCAATGGATGTACCGTTACACCAGTGGAATGGAATGTATTTTAGTGATGTGGAAATCTCTAATGTAAGTACATTTAGTTGTGAATTTGGAAAATTGTTGAATGTAATTATTTCAGTAAGTTGTGAATTATAGTTAAAAATATGTTTTTGTCAGGGCTTGGAGGATTTAAGTATTGATGAAGGTGACAATTACAAGACTGATACATAGGGAGGTGGAGACCGATCTTCAGAGGATGATGAAATTGCTGACGATGATGAAGAGGTGCCCTTTGAGTCAATTGGTATGCCTCTTGAACATGATGAGGAAGGTTTTGATCGGAGAAGTGATAGTTCAACCAAAGGGAACGAGTTAGAAGATCCTATAGTAATCAATGGCATGGTTGACATCCTAAACTTGGACGTGAAAAATATCAACGTCGATAATGTGGGCAGGTATGATTTTATTGATCTTCAAGTGGCGTACCAATTCTACTGCTGGTTTGGCAGATTGTCTGGCTTCTCTATTTGCAAGGCACAGGTGCTTAAAAGCAACATAGGGGAAATACGACAATAGACATTTCATTGCTCACGTCAAGGATACAGAGAGGATAAGGGCTTGACATCAGAAAGAAGAATGTGTATACAGAAACACGAAACAAGGTGTGGTTACCCGGCAAAATTGCGAGTTCACATTGATATTATCAGACAAAGATGGTATGTGACAGTTTTTAACTTTGACCATAATCATCCCCTTTTGGAGGAGAAATATTGTGCGCTGCTACCATCACATAGGAAGATGACCAAAGCTGATATATTGCAAATTGAGAATTTTAGAAAAGGTGGGATACATCCTCCCCATATGTATGGCGCATTTGCTAACACATCCGGTGGCTATGGGAAGCAGGGTTCATAAAAAAGGACATCTACAACCAAGTAGGGAAACGGAGAAGGCAATTATCGTCGGATGCTACTGCCGCATTGAAGTATCTCAGAGATACAGCTGTGAAAGACACCCAGATGTTTATTCGACACACAATTGACGAAGATGGGAGGTTGTGACGTTTGTTTTGGTGTGATGGTGATAGTCGGTTGAATTATAAAGTTTTCGATGACGTTTTGGCATTTGATGCAACGTACAAGAAGAACAAGTACATGTGTCCGTTTGTTGTGTTTTCGATTGTGAATCACCACAATCAAATAATTGTGTTTGCAACCGCGCTGGTATCCAACGAGATCGAGGAAACTTATGTTTGGTTGTTACAGTTTATGATAGCAAGGCTCCTGTCTCTGTGATAACAGATGGCGATGTTGTTATGAAGAATGCAATTAAAAGAGTTTTTCCTAATGCGCACCACAGATTATGTGCGTGGCATTTACTTCGCAATGCAATGTCTGTTAAGTCTCTAAAATGTCTGATGAGCATTTCCCTAAGTTTTGATAAGAACTAAACATTGGTTAATGATTTAATTAACCGTCATATTGGTTGCTAACCTGTCAATCTAGTGTGTAGATTAAAACTGTAAGAATCATCCGTCCAACGCAAGTGATTGAAACGCACGTCCAACATTGAAGTGATTGAAGCTCACGTCCAACGCAAATGATAGAATCATCCGTCCAACGCAAGTGATTGAAGCTCACGTCCAATACTAAAGTGACAAAAGTCAACGTCCACTAAAGTGATAAAAGTCAGAGTCCACTAAAGTGATGAAAGCCAGCATCCACTAAACTAAAAGCTAGCGTCCACTAAAGTGATGAAAGCTAGCATCCACTAAAATAAAAGCCAGCGTCCACTAAGGTAACAAAAGCACTCGTCTACTGAAGCGACAGAAGCGCTCATCTACTGAAGCGATAGAAGTGCTCGTCTATTGAAGTGATAGGAGTGCTCGTCCACTAAACAAAAGCACTCGTCCACACAAATCTTTGTGTAACACCCCCCCTTGGGGCATTACTGCGTAACCCATGCGGAAGTAAATTTAAAAGATAATTTGCTGGTTGCTTTCGGAAAATTTGTTTTCTCTTAAGTCAGAAAACTGGGGCATAAAATTTTATTCTATAAGGATAACTCTGAAATCCATCATACATACATTTAAAATGTAAAGTCATGTTCGTAACAAAGTTACCATGACATACAACATTTCTCTAAGTTTCCACTTTCGGAAGAAAAGTTCAAACTACAGATGGATGTATATAACACTACATTTACCGACCTCTCTAGATATACAACCCAACTCAAAACTCCTAAGCCGGTCATTCTATCAAATATTCATTGGAGAGACCCCCAATCGGAATACTTTCCCAACCTCTAACACTAGGTCTTCAATTGACTTAGAAAGACTCCTCTGCAACATCGGTACTAGAGTACCAAGGTACTACAGCAAAACCCGAAGAGACCTGATATAATTGTAAGAGTGAGATACCATCATAAGATATATCCCACAACAACCATATACATGATACATACATCACATAATCATATAAGCAGTTAAATCATGCATATACACAATATAATAGTGTTATATCAAAGGGTCTCAAACCCTCACAGTAAACCTTTGAAAATATGCATGGCACTTCAATATCAGGCTCTAACTTAATCTCATGAGATATCAACACCGTTTTCCACTAGAGAAGAATTAGAGTTGGTCAATCTCTAGCCCACCGGGCAGTTGCCTCCATACCCTCATGCATTTAAGGTCTCAGGACGAGCAACGTCACATGTGCCTCTGAACTCGGTTTACATGGAGAGACTCCCAGATACCACCTTGTATCTGATATGTAAGAAAGGTATGTCTGCCTGGGGAAATGTACATGAGAAAATATTTTATTTAAAAGGTTTTCTTTGTGTTCATTCCTTTTCATTTGTCATGCACTCAAAGCTAATGACTTAATCATCATTTCCCCATCACTTGAAAACTTAGGAACATAGGACACACAGTCCGAATGCTCAATCACAACGCCCGAGACCGATGCACCAATCCTAGGCTTGTGGTCATAGAAAACAATATTCACTTTTAACAACGTTCATCACAACGTGGTTAGGACACACAGTCCACAACAACGTGATTAGGACACACAGTCCACATCAACGTGATTAGGACACACAGTCCACAACAACATGATTAGGACACACAGTCCACAACAACGAAATCAGAACGCACTGTCCTCGATTTCGAGAATTGGACTCTCAGTCCAGAACATCATGAATAGGACTCATGGTCCCGAATTAACACTGATCCAAGATCACGTGCATGTAACTGAATACTAGAGGCGACGTCTCTCGTACTAGATTCTTTTTCTTAAGTACTTATTTTTCGTTCAGTGAAAATCAAATTCAAAATCAAATCCTCGATAACCTATCCAGGCTATCGGAAAGTTTCTAAAATATTTAGAAAAAAATTTTTCTTTGAAAATCTTTTATAAAGCATCTTTGAAATACTTTTATCTTTGAAATACTTCCCCCAATAGGATATTGCCAAATAATCTTGAAAGTTTTCACTTGAAGACACATAGTTCGAAAATGATTTTTCTCTTGTATAAAAATAGTTCACCAAAACCATTTCAACATTTAAAACAAGTACTTTAAGTTAATGAGCTTTTGGAAAAGAACATCAATCCCTTCATCTTCAAAGCTTATTAAGGTTTTTAATCCTTATAACGGTTGAGCACAGACACAAGTCTGGCTTAGCAAACTTTCAATCAACAGCAGTATATATTATCAGTTCAATACTAATATCACAGTTGAAAGCAGTTCATCACACATATGCATCATAACATTTAGAACAAGTACAGTCCAACATCAGATAATAGCATAACAGTTCAAGTACATTAGATAACCAAGTAAGCTCAATTAACATATAAATATCCAGTTAAACACATACACACATGCATACAGTTATTGAATATCTTTAGGAAATCCTCTCTTACCTCAAGAAGGTAAGAGAATGCGAGAAAATAGACGGTTTCACGAACGTTCTTCAAAGTCGGTTAGGATGCAAGTCTAGGTTTTAAGACACAAGGTTCAAAGGATTAGAACTCAACCAAGAACTTAGGGCTAGAAGTTTCCAAAACACATGCAACTTAGGGATTTATGATCCTTAAGTGCTAGGAGTTTAAAACATGATTACTTTAAACAGAGTTTGAACAAAAATCCCACCAAGTTACACTTGATGGAGATTCGACCTTGACCAATAAGATAGGCTAGGAACATTTAAAATTTCCAATCTCTTTGGTTTAGCATCCATTAATAGTAAGGAGCTCAAAACCATGATCACTTTGGAAAATGAAAAATGAAACACCCTAGGTCCATAACCTTTAAGATTCGGCCATCCTTGGGTTTTCATGATAGAAATCTTTAAATTCTTCCAATCTCTTAGACCTTTTAGCATCCAATAACTTATGGAGCTCAAGTTTATGATCATCTTGAAAGCAACATAGGACTTTAAATAACAAAGCTCATAAGCACATAAAGTAAGAACAACATAAGCCTATAAGTAATTATAGCATAATGACATAAGTAAATGAATCATAAATGACATAATCATAAATGACATAAAAGTAAATGACATAATGTAAATGACATAAAGTAAATGGCATAAATATAAATGACATAAAAGTAAATGACATAATGTAAATGACATAAAGTAAATGGCATTAATATAAATGACATAAAGGTAAATGACATAATGTAAATGACATAAAGTAAATGGCATAAATATAAATGACATAAAAGTAGAGTAAAAATCTTTAAACTTTCCAATCACTTAGACATAGCATCCTTTAACATAAAGGATCCTTGGTCCATGATCATTTTGGGAAACAAATCTTTAAACTTTCCAATCACTTAGACATAGCATCCTTTAATATAAAGGAGCCTTGGTCCATGATGATTTTGGAAAAAAAATCTTTAAACTTTCCAATCACTTAGAATAGCATCCTTTAACATAAAGGAGCCTTGGTCCATGATCATTTTGGAAAACAAATCTTAAATACAAACTCATACTTGTAAAAGTTGAAACAAGATCCATCTAAACCATATGCATGGTTTTGGCCTCATTGGAAAGAAGAGGTTAGGAAACTTTGTTTTACACAACCTTTTAGTATGTTAAACTACAAGTAAATACAAAACCATAGAAATTGGTTTCAACTCAAAAGGAGTTTTCTACCATTTTTGAGAGATTTTTGAAGATAAAAGCTCATATATGACTTAAAGAAGAAACATTAGAAAAAGATGAAGTTTTTAAAGAAAAGAATACATGAGAGTATTACCCTAAACAAAAGGAACAACTTTGATGAAGAACACTTAGTGAAAAGAAGAAGAAAAACTAGAGCTTTGGAAGCTTAAAGTTAAGAAAAAGATGAAAGCTTAAGAGTTTTAATGGAGTAGAAGAAAGGAAAGTGATGAAGTGAAGATGAAGAGTTGTATTTATAGAGGAAATGGGGAGGATGCACGGTTTTGGAGAGGAAGAAAGGCTTGGAGAGGAAGTTTTGGTTTAAGGCATTGTTTGGATCATTTAAGGAAGGTTTAATGGGTTTTTGGAATAAAATAGATTATAATTTGAAAAAGTAATCATGATTACTTTAAAGTGTGTCATAAGTATTTAAAGTGTGTCATAAGCATTTAATTAGGCATCCCATCAAGCCTTCTCTCATATTTTAGGGTTCCTTTAACTGCTTAAATACGTAACCGGTTGTGCATCCGATCGTATTTTCTGAAGGTTTCGTCCGGATAAAATATTATATTTTATTCCCGGACAACAAAATTCGAAAATTTACCAAACCCACACAAAACATCATAAAAACACTAACCGTCTCGTTCACGAATTAAAATTTTGTCTCTAGCTCAGTAAACTTGTATGCGGCAAAGGAGAACCCAGATCGGTTTTCTGTCAATTTTCGACCGAAAATTTTACTGTGACTTCATACGGTAAAACAACACAAGAAAATGATTTTATTTTAAATAAAATCATCCTCTGGATTTTATCAAAAATAAATACATTAAAGCATGTATTTACTGATAAAGAAGCATACGAAAAACAGGGTGTTACACTTTGGACTTGTTGAGTCCTTAATATGGAGTTCGTCTACTAGGTTACGTTCAACCAGTTAAAGGAGTATTCGTCCAATGACATAGCATTTTGAGCTCGTCTACTAGCCCGAATGTAAAATCTTAAATGGCTAGATGGACGCAGCTATTTTCAAGATGGACGCGCTTATCCTATGAATGCGAATTCTCTTAGAATTATCAGAATCTTATTTCAAGAACCAGAATCAAGAAAAGTCAGAAGTTACTCTCTCAAGTAACCTCGGATATCAGAACCAAAGACCAGTTAAAGAATGCTTCCAACATGCTTTATTCCCTAGTACCTCTGGTCCTTACACGAAAAGGGAATTGTACTCAGTAAAGTACAAAAAGCTCTCTGCACAACTCTGATATGGCTGTATCACGATGCATAAAGCCATGATCCTTCATGTTAGAGTACAACCAACGTTCATATTGCTTTAATGGCTGCCCAGAACGACTCTATTGCATTTAATGAAGTTCTGCTTGAAGCCAACATCTGATGGAATGTCTCTAACGGATCCTAAATGCTTGAAGACCATAAATACAGAAGTCATTGAAGATGAAGCACAGAAGAGAGAATACACATAGAATCAAAAGCCATTACTCTGCGCATTAATATCTTCATTCTGTATTCTTCAATCATTTGAAGTTATTACGCAGACTTTCCTATGCTTTACATTTAAACCACTCTCTGAATGTTAGTGAAAGATCTGTCTGTGAGAAGTTGTATTTATTACAAACCAAATCTCTCAAACAAACCTGAGTGAGCTTGAAGAGGCTAAGTGTGCAAAGAATACTTGTCTTGAGCCTGAAGAGGCTAGGTGTGCAAATAATACTTGTCTTGGAGCCTGAAGAGTCTAGGTGTGCAAACACTAGTGCAATAAGTGCTTTTTACGTCAGTTAAAATTGATTTTTTACGTCAGAATACTGACTGACGTAAATACAGCTGACGTTAAAAGTTACACTTTTAACGTCAGTTGAGTGCTGACGTTAAATATAACACTATTAACGTCGGTTCTTTAACACAACTGACGTTAGTTTTGTCAAAATTAACGTCAGTTCTTTAACATAACCGACGTAAATTTTGTTAAAATTAACGTCATTTGTTATAAAGAACTGACGTTAAAGGTCTTAATTTTAATGTCAGTTGTAGTAAACAACTGACGTTAATAGTGTACTGTATATTTTTATAAAATACTTTTAACGTCAGTTGTATGATACAACTGACGTTAATAATATTTTTTTTTTTTAATTCAGTTTTAAAATATCACTCCCCTAAGCCATCCCTGCATTCAGTAAATATCCCAGTAACACAGAATATCACACACATTCTGAGAATTGCAAAGGAAAAATGGAACAATGATCCATATAATGTATGCCTGTTCAAAACAATATATATTAATTTATTAACATAGGTTATAAATGTATACTAAGTTTAAACTACCTATATCAATATCCCTTCGTGATGATCATCACGAGTGGCATGTACATCGTCCACCTGTGTCTCCTCGATTATAGTAGGCATGTTTGTTGAAAAAGAAGGAGTCTCAGGAATATCAAGATTTGAATCTTCATTTTCATCACTACCATTATACATGCTTTTTCCTTGGAGAACCACGGACAACCTTTTGTTAGAAGGATCGGTGATGTAAAACACTTGTTTTGCTTGTGAAGCCATTATGAAAGGCTCATTTATATGACCTAACTTGTTGAGGTCTACCAATGTGAACCCCAATTCGTCGGTTTGTACACCACCGTTACTATCAACCCACTTACATTTAAATACCTAAGACCGTAAGCTTAGTGTAATCGAGCACCCAAATATCTTCAATATATCCAAAGTAAGGTGTCGGTCTTTGTAACGGGTTTTGTGTCCTTTGCACTAGAGAAGTGCATTGCTTCGGCCACGATCATAACCCCACTATTTTGCATGGTACTCTTGTTATCTTGTTCCTTTGTATAAAAGGAAAAGTTATTTATGTCGTATCCGCCCCAACATATGACGTTGAAGTTAGGGCCGCGTGCTAGCCATTTTACGTCATCGAAGCGATACTACCATCCTTAAGCATTTCTTCCTTGAACCATGGTAAGAAAGTCTTGTTATGCTTGTTCAACAACCACCTTTCGCTCATTCGAGGGTTTTCTTGATTGACTTTTCTTTTATGTTCAAATAAGAAAGGCTGAACACATTCGATGTTGTTCAATACATACAAATGTGCTTGAAGCACTTCCTCCCGATCCTTCCTATTAATTCTTAAGCCATGTGTACCCTTACCTTGACATCTCGATCTCATCATGCCGAGGCTTAGGAACCCCTATAGGATCCGTGTTATGAAGGTAGTCCGAACAAAACTCAATAGCTTCTTCCGCAACATACCTTTGAACAATAGATGCTTCCGGACGATGAGGATTCTTCACGTACCCTTTTCAAGATCTTCATGTAGCGCTCAACTGGGTACATCCATCTCGGAAAAACCGGCCCACATAATCTAATCTCCCTCACCAAATGAACAATTAAGTGAACCATTATGTCGAAAAAGGAAGGAGGAAAATACATCTCCAATTGGCACAAGATTGTAGCAGCCTCAACTTCCAAGTCATCCAACATACGGGGGTCAACGACTTTGCTACATATAGAATTGAAGAATGAGCACAACCGAGTAATGGCATGTCTCACATTTTTTGTAGCAATACCACGAATAGCAACTGGCAGAAGTTGTTGCATTAAGATGTGACAATCATGAGACTTCAAGCCAACCAATTTAAGATCACTAGAGACAAGCCTCTTCATATTTGAAGAGTAACCATGTGGAACTTTGATGCCCTGAAGACACCCGCAGAAACTTTGTCTCTCTTTTTTTGACAAAGTATGACATCTTTGGCGGCAAATAAGTCCGCTTACCATCCTCAACAACTGGAGCTAACTGCTCTCGTATACCCATAGCAACGAGGTCGAGACGAGCATTCACACCATCCTTTGTCTTGCCCTGAATGTTGAGAAGCGTCCCGATCACACTATCACACACATTTTTCTCCACATGCATCACATCAATGCAAATTGTCGACATCAAGCTTGCGCCATATGGAAGATCAAAGAATATCGACCTCTTCTTCCATATGTTTTTCTCAACAGCTTTACCTTTCTTTTTGGACTTGCCGAATATAACATCGATGTCCTTTACCCTCTCGATAAACCTGCTCTCCAATTAAGGCCGCGCGCTTTCTTCCGTCTCTTGGCATCCATTAAAAGCTTTTTTCATCTTACGATATGGGTGATCACGTCTAAGAAATCTTCGATGCCCAAGGTAAACCGTCTTCTTTCCATGATGCAACCGAGTGTAGCATGTGCCTTCTTCACATATAGGGCATGCTTTATGCCCCTTGACACTGCATGCCGGACAAGTTACCGTATCTTTGGAAAGTCGTTGATGGTGCAAAATAACATGGCACGAAGCTTGAAAGTCTCATGAGAATACCCATCAACTACATCAACACCTTCCACCCACAACGTTTTCAAGTCTTCAATCAAGGGACCTAGATAAACATCTAAGTCATTTCCCGGTTGCTTTGGGCCCGAAATCATCATAGACAACATCATGTATTTGCGTTTCATGCACAACCAAGGGGGCATGTTGTAAATCACCAACAGAACAGGCCATGAACTATGAATACTACTCATGTTACCATAAGGATTCATTCCATCCGTAGCAAGTCCAAGCCTTAGGTTTCTTGGCTCATCGGCGAAATCCGGAAACATAGTATCGATATTCTTCCATTGAATAGAATCAGCAGGATGACGAACCTTTCCATCACGTTTCCTCTCATCATTATGCCATCTAAGATTCTTCGCATCTTTCCCATTGGCAAACAATCGCTTGAACCTTGGAATTATTGGAAGATACCACAACACCTTCGCATGAGGACCCTTTTTTCTCACATCATCAACATCATCATCATCATCACCACCCTTCACTTTGTATCGTGATAACCCACATTTGGGGCAATCGTGTTTGTCTTCATGAACACCGGTGTACAATATGCAATCATTGGGGCATGTGTGTATCTTCTTATACTCCATACCCATAGGACACAATACCTTCTTGGCCTCATAGTTACGGTCAGGCAATGTGTTGTCCTCCGGAAGCAAGTCTTTCAACACTTCAAGCAATTCCGTGAAGCTTTTATCACTCCAACCATTTCTCGCCTTCACACAAACCAATTTTAGCACCGCCGACAATCGTGTATGAGTAGTACACCCTGGATATAAAGGCTTATCCCCATCACCGCACAACCTATCATACACATGCGCTCGATGAAAAGATTCTTGTCCAATATCACGGATCATGTCCTCTACTCGATCATCCTCCATATCTACGTCAACGTCCTCACTTTGGGAGACACTCGCCGTATTACTACTCAACAACATATCACCATGCCATATCCATCTTGTATAACTCAAGCAAATCCCTTCACAAATCAAATGAGTACGTATATCCTTCACCGTACATTTCCTCGTATTCAAACACTTGACACAAGGACAACAGAACATTCCATTACTATTAGGAACATTCCTTTGAGCAAATTCTATAAATTCTCCCACCCCCTTCAAATACTCAGCACTAGTACGCTTACAAACCATCCAACTACGATCCATAACTAGATAGGTCCTGTAGATATACAAAACATATATATCCAATATAAGGACAATACGAGAGATTGAAAACTATAGTTTTTAAAGATTAATTGCCAAGAACTGGTCACGGCCTGGCAGTGATGTCCATCACGGCCGTAACGTGCCAACTGAATAGACCATGCCATCACAGCGGAACTCGATCACGGCCTAGCCGTGATTAGCATCACGGCGTGATGACAGATCAACCAATGAGAGCAACATGCACTCAAAACCAAACATAGAGACGTACATTCCAAACAAATCAAACTCACGGTTTCAAGTTTCAACTACTGAGACTACAGTTTCAACATACACTCAAAACCAAAAATACAAAAATGTGCCCTAAATACTCACCAGAAATAGGTGCTCGCGTGGTGGTGGGGAGGGGAGCTCGAGTGGTGGCCAACGTTCGATGTGGTTACTGAGAGCAGAGGGACAAGGAGAGTTAGTGCGCGGGAAGGGGAAAGAGAGATGTACGTCAAGTTATTGCAAAGAATGAATGGAAAGACAGAGTTAGGGTTAATAGTGTACCTCACGGTGGTGGCGAAGAAGCCCTCGCGGTGGTTGCGGTGGAGATGAGCTCGCGATTAGGGTTCTGTCTTTGGGTGAGAGTGAGAGTGAGGGTTGAGAGTGATTTAGGGTTGAGCGTGATGAAAAGAGAAAAGAGACGTACGTCAGCGAAGTCACGAGAAGGCGCGCGGGTGTAAACATAAAACAACATTTAACGTCAGTTTTATTAAACAAATGACGTTAAAATTAATTTTTTAACGTCAGTTTTATTAACAACTGACGTTAAATATTAATATTTTTTTTAAAAACACTTTTAACGTCAGTTGTTGAATACAATCGACGTTAAAAGTGTTGTCTCGTATAAAGTAACATACTTACATGTAATGCACCATATCGCCTCTTCTTTTCCTCTATATTTCTATTCCTTCACAAAATGGCTCGAGACCTGTGTTAATTGAGTGACAACAGGGCATTTCGGATAGCTAGGGATATAGGATTATTTACGTCGCCTATTTATTTAATCAAGTAAAAATCTCACTTTTAACATCAATTGTATAAACAATGGACGTTAAAAATAAATATTTTTTATTTTAAAAACACTTTTAACTTCAGTTTTATTCAACAATCGACGTTAACGGACACTGTGTGACAACAGGGCATTTCGATAGGGATATAGGATTATTTACGCCACTGTTTATTTAATCAAGTAAAAATCACACTTTAACGCTGTCGGTTGTATAAACAACGGACGTTAAAAATAAATATTTTTTATTTTAAAAACGCTTTTTACGTCGTTTTATTCAACAACCGACGTTAAAAGTGTATCTTCCTACTCCTTCTCGGCGTTTTCTTTTACGCACGTTTATAATATATGACTGCCAGGCCAACTCCCAATGCGCCTTGGAACCTAATGCTCTTAATGATCAATTTAATTTTTTAGCAACTTACGACGCCTAGTAACTTCATCCCCTACTCCTATAAATAGCTTCCTTCATTCCTTTAATTTTTCTGCTTCACAATATGGCCCTGCCATGGAGATTAACTTCATCACTCTTTCTTCATATACCTAGACTTAAAGGTCTCTGTCTTAATGGTCAAAACAACTTCTGAGGTTGTGTGAATCACGTAACATGGATGGTAAGGTTGGGTGAATCACGTAATGTGATTTGCACACACCATCATCCTTCGGGAGAATCAGCAGCTACAGTTCCAAAACCTCAGCTTTGGAACCAAGTGGATGTTCCAAGAATATTGCTGAAACAGATCGAGTGCACCCTTCACTCTGCCGCGGCTCCAAAGTGACTGTGGATTCAGATGGAGCATCGACTTCAAATGAGGGAGGGCATTCATTCAATGTTGGAGATTCTGAGCACAGAGATCGAGAAGAACATGATGTTGAAGCAGAAACTTTTTTATATTTTAGTGCTATATATCTTGCGGAAATTTTTTATCTTTTAAACATGTAATTGTAACTTATGAATCGCTTCAATTAGAAGAATCAATGTTGGAGATTCTGATCAGCACAGGACTGAGAAGAAAATGATGTTGAAGCAGAAACTTTTTTAATTTTAGTGCTATATATCTTGCGGAAATTTTTTATCTTTTAAACATGTAATTGTAACTTATGAATCGCTTCAATGAGATACGATTTGATTATACATATATAACTTGTTTTATGTTAAGTGTTTATTTATTTTAATTTGCATAAGAATTTGTTAATTTACTAATTCAAGCTAATTAATTAAGATTAAAAATAAACTTTTTTAAGAAAAATATTAGAAATAAACTGCACTATATGGAGTGATGATCTGCGTTAAGAGTGACAACACTGAGATGACAACGAAAGAAAGATAGGAATGAGTTGATTATTTACGTCAGTTATTTATTTAACTGAAGTAAAAATCACACTTATAACGTCAGGTTTATAAACAACTGACGTTAAAAGTTTTAATAATTTCTTCCAAAACACTTTTAACGTCAGTTCATTAAACAACTGACGCAAATAGTGATTTTATATTTACAAAACTGCCACCGCCTCACTTTTAACGTCAGTCCTTAAAACAACTGACGTTAACAGTGAATTAATTATTTACTAAACTGCCACCGCCCCCTTTTTAACGTCTAGTTTTTGGTTAACTGACGTAAACCTTTACCGTCTAATGTATATTTTCCACTAGTGAAACAATACTTGAGCCTGTAGCCTGATCAGTTATAGTGGATAAATCTTGGTGCTGCCAAGGACTGGACGTAGCTCTTTGCATTGAAGAGTTAACCAGGATAAATAACTGTGTCAATCTCTCTTTCGTTAAACTCTTTAGTTGCTTTAGTTTTCTTACGTCTATCAAGTGGTGTGTTTGCCAAAAGTCACCCGTCCATCCTATATCCTTCCACTCGTCCAAACCTACCTTCTATTTTCAAAAAGATTTCAACTTTGCTTAAATTCTGATAAACACAATTCAACCCCCCTTCTCGTGTTTATAGTTGTCTATTTCAGTTGGTATCAGAGCTCAGCCTCTGGGTTGAGCATCTAACAGTGTAGAGGTAAAAGGTCCTGAAGAATAGACATGACTGCTGGAGCTAGTTCAAGTGGAAGTCACCAGACTGAAGGAGCTTCCCTAACCAGACATCCTTACTTCAATGGAGAAAACTACAACTATTGGAAAGATAGATTTCAATGGTTCATTCTATCTACAAACTCTGATCTTTGGGATGTCACTACTGATGGTCCATTCATTCCCAAGAATGATGATAACGCTGACAAACCAAAAGCTCAGTGGACTACTGTAGAAAAGACAAAATAGGAGCTAAACCACAAAGCTAGATATAAAATCATTTGTGCTCTCAGTCCGGAGGAGTTTGGTAAGGTATGTGCTTGTGACTCTGCCAAAGAAATATGGGATACTTTAGCTGTCACACATGAAGGAACAGCCAAAGTCAAAGAGTCAAAGATTATCATACTTGTCAGAAAGTATGAACTGTTTGTCATGGAGGAAGGAGAATCTGTTGCTCAAATGATAGGAAGATTTCAAACTATAGTCAATAGTTTAAAATCTCTTGGCAAGGTCTATACCAATGCTGAGAAGGTTGGAAAGATTCTGAGAAGTCTACCTAAACAGTGGAGACCTTTGGTCACTGCTATCTCTCAAGCCAAGTATCTCACTACCTTGACTATGGATGAACTTCTTAGAACACTCACTGTTCATGAGCAAGAACTTGGAGATGAAGTTGCACCAAAGAAGGGCAAGTCAATTGCTCTGAAAGATGATCAAAAGTCGGCAAAAGTTTCCAAGGCTCTGAAGGCAGATGAGTCATCCAGTGATGCTGACCTATCAGAACTCGAGGATTCTGAGAGTGATGAAGAATTGTCTCTCATGACCAGGAAGATACAGCTTCTCCTACTGAAAAAGAAGTTCAAGAGGGATAAGTCATTCAGAAGGTTCAACAAGGACAAGAACTTCAAAGAATCCACCTCAACAGACAAAAGTCCAATTGTTTTCTATGAGTGCAAGAAGCCTGGTCACATCAAGGATGAATGTCCTCAACTCAAGAAGGCCCCCTTTAAGAAATTCTTCAAGAAGAAGAAGAAAGGAATGATGGCTACTTGGGAGGATCTGGAGTCAACATCTTATGATGAAGAAACAGAGGAAGAAGCCAATCTCTGTTTGATGGCTAACACTGACTCAGACTCTGACGATGAGGTACATCTTGACTATGAGGAATTACTTGATGCTTATGAGGAGTTGATGGAGGAATCCAACTGCTTATCTAAAGCCTTCAAATCCCTTAAGAGAGAGTATGTAAAGCTCACCAGTAAGCATAAACAGAAATCTCAAGAGTGCGAGAAGCTGGCTAAAGAGAACAATGAGCTGAAGATTGAAAAGTCTAATGAAGCTAAGATCTCAAGTGAAACATCACCATCTGAAGAAGTTGAAAAACTTCAACAGAAAGTGGAAGAGCCCACTTCTGATCTTGCTAAATTTGTTAATGGTAGAGACAATCTGACTAAGTTACTTGGCAGTCAGAGGCACTCTCTTAACAAAGAAGGTATTGGATATGTTCATCAGACACATCATAAAGTATCAACTAAAGCTTCTACAGTATCTGTTAAGTCAACTGTAACCAAATCTACACTTGTTTGTAACTTCTGTGGAAAAAATGGACATGTTATTGCTAAGTGTATCCATAAGAAGTGAAGGAAGTCTTCACATATTCCTAGAACTAACAAAAAAGGACCCAAAAAAATATGGGTACCTAAAGATCAAATAATTTTTGTTGCAGATGTCCTCAACAGGACAAAGAAAACACCACTGCTGGTATCTGGACAGTGGCTGCTCGCGTTATATGACAGGAGAAAGGTCTATGTTCCTAGACCTCCAACTTAAGAAAGGAGGACACGTTGCCTTCGGAGGGAATCAGAAAGGGAAAGTTATAGGAATTGGTACTATTGATGGTAAACCCCCTCTTCCCTCTATATCTAATGTTATTATGGTTAAAGGATTAAGACACAATTTGGTTAGCATAAGTCAATTATGTGGTAGTGGCTTTGATGTTTCCTTTACCAAGGATGTATGCATAGTTAAAGACTGTTGTGGCAAAACCCTCTTTTCAGCTAAAAGGCAACAAAATCTTTATAAGATTGAACTGTCTGATCTCTCAGATCAAAGTGTGACCTGTCTGATGTCTAAAGAGGATCAGAGATGGTTATGGCATAAGAAACTATGACATACTAGTATGAAACTAATTTCTGAATTAAAAAGGAATGATCTCGTGGGAAGATTGCCTGATATTATTTTTAAGAAAGATGTCTTGTGTGATGCATGTCAGAGAGGTAAATAGATAAAATCAAGTTTCAAATCTAAAAACCAAGTATCAACCTCTAGACCTCTTCAGTTGTTACACATGGATCTGTTTGGACCAGTTAGTGTTGCCAGCTTGGCTGGAAGAAAATATGGATTTGTCATAGTTGATGACTATTCCAGATACATATGGGTACTCTTCCTAACACACAAGGATGAGTCTTTTAAGGCTTTCTCAGTATTCTACAAAAGAGTACAAAATGAGCAGGGTTTCTGTATTTCTACCCTTACAAGTGATCATGGGGGAGAATTTGAAAATTAGCAGTTTAGACAGTTCTGTGAGGAGAATGGAATCTCTCACAATTTCTCTGCACCTAGAACTCCACAGCAAAATGGAGTGGTTGAGAGAAAGAACAGATCTCTGCAGGAGATGGATAGATCTATGCTCAATGAAAATAAACTCCCTAAGTACTTCTGGGCAGAAGCTGTAAACACTGCTTGTTATGTACAAAATAGAATACTTATTAGGCCTTTTCTAAAAAGGACGCCTTATGAATTGTGGAAAAAAAAAAGCTCCAACATATCTTATTTTCATGTTATTGGATGTGAATGTTTTATTCTGAATACCAAAGATAATCTTGGAAAGTTTGATTCTAAGGTCGATAAAGTTATTTTCGTAGGATATTCTGAAAAGTCTAAGGCTTTTAGAGTATACAATTCAAGAACTTGTATTATTGAAGAATCAGTTCATGTTAAATTCAATAATGGATTAAAGACTGATAAAGAACTATCAAATCTAGAAGATGATCTTGCAGGTCTTGATATAAACAAGCCAGAAAGTCAACAACCCGATCTAACCAAAATAGAACCTGTGCCTGAGGTAGAAAGACAAGTGGAACAGACGAGTAAGCAGACAAGTCAAGATCTTTATGATGATCTCAAAAGGGATAGGAAGTTCAACACTCATCATCCTAAGGATCTTATTATTGGAAATCCTTCTGAAGGAGTAAGAACCAGATCCACATTAAGAGAATCAAACAATGTGGCCTTTATTTCAGATTTGGAGCCTAAACGCATTGAAGAAGCTCTTGAGGATGAAAGCTGGATTCTTGCTATGCAAGAAGAACTTAACCAGTTCACCAGACATGATGTCTGGACTCTTGTCTCTAAGCCTAAAAACAAGTCGATTATTGGAACAAGATGGGTCTTCAGAAACAAATTGGATGAAGATGGTAAAGTTGTCAGAAATAAGGCAAGGGTAGTAGCTCAAGTCTATAACCAACAAGAAGGTATTGATTATACTGAAACCTTTGCACCTGTAGCTAGAATAGAATCCATATGCATTTTAATGTCATATGCTGCACAACACCAAATTACCCTGTTTCAAATGGATGTAAAAAGTGCTTTTCTAAATGGTATAATTGAAGAAGAAGTGTATGTTAAACAACCCCTGGTTTTGAGGATACTGATAAACCATATCACGTTTTCAAACTTAAAAAGGCATTATATGGTTTGAAACAAGCACCTAGAGCATGGTATGATAGACTCAGTTCTTTTCTCATGCATAATGGTTTTACTAGAGGACAAGTAGACACTACTTTGTTCAAAAAATGCTCTAAAGAGAACTTTATTATAGTTCAAATATATGTTGATGACATTATTTTTGGAGCAATTAATGAGAAGCTTTGCAGGGAATTTTCAAATCTAATGCGAGCTGAATTTGAGATGAGCATGATGGGAGAATTGAAGTTCTTCCTTGGATTACAAATCAAGCAGACAAGTGATGGAATTTACATTCATCAACAAAAATATACCAAGGAGATACTCAAGAAATACAAAATGGAAAATGCAAAGCTTATGAAAACCCCTATGCAACCCAATGCAAAACTAAGCAAAGATGATGAAGGTAAAAAGGTAGATCAAACTGTCTACAGAGGTATGATTGGCTCTCTACTATACTTAACTTCAAGCAGACCTGACATTCAATTTAGTGTTTGTATGTGTGCTAGATTCCAATCTGATCCTAGAGAATCTCATCTTAAGGCTGTTAAAAGAATATTTAGATATTTGCTTGGAACTACTAATCTTGGTTTGCTGTATTTAAGATCAAAAGAATACAGATTAGTGGGATATTGTGATGCTGATTTTGCTGGAGACAGAATAGAAAGAAAAAGCACCAGTGGAGGATGTCACTTCATTGGAGCAAGTTTAGTCTCATGGTCATGCAAGAGGTAGACAACCATTGCCTTGTCTACGGTTGAAGCAGAATACATCTCTGCTGCTAGTTGCTGCTCTCAACTCTTATGGGTAAAACATCAACTTATGGATTACTCTATTTATGAACATAACATATCTGTATGGTATGATAATTACAGTGCTATATGCTTAACTAAAAATCCAATTCAGCATTCTAAGGCTAAGCATATTGAAATCAAACATCATTTCATTAGGGATTATGTTCAGAAAGACATCTTTGATATTAAGTTTGTTAAAACTGAAAATCAATGGGCTGATATTTTCACTAAACCCCTTGTAGAAGAAAGATTTTTATTTATTAGAGATAATCTAAACATGTATTCCATTGTTGAATGATATGTCTGATTGTTAACTTGTCTGTGCTAAATCTGTCATTACTCCTATATACATGTTCTTTTAACTAAGCATTAGTTCAGGGGGAGTGATGATACAATAGTTTAAGTGGAGTATGTCTCATATGCTTGCTGCATTACTATGATTTTCTTAACATGTTATCTTGCCCTTAACACATCTCATAAATAAAACTTGATAACCCTTTTTGATGTTGACAAAAGGGAGAGAATGGAAGAAATGAGAATGGGAGAATAGAAGAATGAATAATGGGAGAAATGAGAAATGTGATAGAAATGTGTTATAGAAGAATGAATATGAATGAATATGATATGAATCTTAAATAATACATGGACATGAGTATGCTCTGATAGTTGCTATAATTGCTCAGATAAATCTTAAGTAAGATTGTTCTGATAATAATTTCAAAGTTAAAACAAGTCAAACTTAATGTCTGATCTAGCATCTGTATGACCTATTCGCTTAAGAAAATTTCATCCTATATGATATATGCTATTTTCTTTGTTGATATTTTCTGAGGTTCATTAAATCATCTCAATGTTTGTCATCATAAAAAAGGGGGAGATTGTTAAGTCTCTAAAATGTCTGATGTGTATTTCCCCAAGTTTTGATGAGAACTAAACTTTGGTTAATAATTTAATTAACCTTCATATTGGTTGCTAACCTGTCAATCTAGTGTGCAGATTAAAACTGTAAGAATCATCCGTCCAACGCAAGTGATTGAAACGCACGTTCAATATTGAAGTGATTGAAGCTCGCGTCCAACGCAAATGATAGAATCATCCGTCCAACGCAAGTGATTGAAGCTCACGTCTAATACTAAAGTGATAAAAGTCAGCGTCCACTAAAGTGATAAAAGATAGCATCCACTAAAGTGATGAAAACCAACGTCCACTAAAAAAAAAGCCAGCGTCCACTAAAGTGATGAAAGCCAGCGTCCACTAAGGTAACACAAGCGCTCGTCTACTGAAGCGACAGAAGCGCTCGTCTACTGAAGCGATAGAAGAGCTCGTCTACTGAAGTGATAGAAGTGCTCGTCCACTAAACAGAAGCGATCGTCCACACAAGTCTTTGGACTTGCTGAGTCCTTAATATGGAGCTCGTCTACTAGGTTACGTTCAACTAGTTAAAGGAGTATCCATCCAATGACATAGCATTTGGAGCTCGTCTACTAGCCCGAATGTAAAATCTTAAATGGCTAGATGGACGCAGCTTTTTTCAAGATGGACGTGCTTATCCTATGAACACGAATTCTCTTAGAATTATCATAATCTTATTTCAAGAACCAGAATCAAGAAAAGTCAGAAGTTACTCTCTCAAGCAACCTCGGATATCAGAACCAAAGACCAGTTAAAGAATGCTTCCAACATGCTTTATTCCCTAGTACCTCTGGTCCTTACACGAAAAGGGAATTGTACTTAGCAAAGTACAAAAAGCTCTCTGCACAACTCTGATATGGCTGTATCATGATGCATAAAGCCATGATCCTTCATGTTAGAGTACAACCAACGTTCCTATTGCATTAATGGCTGTCCAGAACGACTCTATTGCATTTAATGAAGTTCTGCTTGAAGCCAGTATCTGAGGGAATGTCTCTAACGGATCCTAAATGCTTGAAGACCATAAATACAGAAGTCATTGAAGATGAAGCACAGAAGAGAGAATACACATAGAATCAAAAGCCATTACTCTGCGCATTAATATCTTCATTCTGTATTCTTCGATCATTTGAAGTTATTACGCAGATTTTCCTAAGCTTTACATTTAAACCACTCTCTGAGTGTTAGTGAAAGATCTGTCTTTGAGAAGTTGTATTTATTACAAATCAAATCTCTCGAACAAACCTGAGTGAGCCTGAAGAGGCTAAGTGTGCAAATAATACTTGTCTTGAGCCAATACTTGTCTTGGAGCCTGAAGAGGCTAGGTGTGCAAACAATACTTGAGCCTGTAACCTGATCAGTTATAGTGGATAAATCTTGGTGCTGCCAAGGACTGGACGCAGCTCTTTGCTTTGAAGAGTGAACCATGATAAATAATTGTGTCAATCTCTCTTTCCTTAAACTCTTTAGTTGCTTTAGTTTTCTTATGTCTATCAGGTGGTGTGTTTGCCAAAAGTCACCCGTCCATCCTGTATCCTTCCACTCGTCCAAACCTAGCTTCTGTTTTCGAAAAGATTTCAACTTTGCTTCAATTTTGATAAACACAATTCAACCCCCCTTCTCGTGTTTATACACTACATGAAATTTGGCAAATTGCGACACACACTTTGCGGCGATTCAAGCCTAACCGCCGTCGGTGATACTTTGTGATGGTTACTGCGACAGTTTTAATGAGCCGCGACAAATAGGAGAATATTGCGACGGTTGACTCTATGTTAACGGCGGTTTTAAAAAACTTCATTTTTTTTACTTTCCCTCTATTTTTTCACTTTCCCTCTTCCCTCTAATTACTTTTTCCCTTGGTTCATTTTTTACCCTAGCCACTGTTGCCCTCTTGCTGCCACTGATCATTGCTCTCTGCTTCTTCATCGTTCATCAGCCAGCGACAAAGGTATGGAGAAAGCCTCCATCGTTCCTCCTCCTCCTCCTCCTCCTCCTCCTCTCTTTGTTTACATTGTTCGTTGTGTTTGCTGAACACATGAAATCTGATTTTGTAACTGTTCGATTCAAGGTGAACAATCAAGAAATAATTGAAGGAGATTACTAGTCTTGTTCATTGTGAGGCGATTCACCACTCTCGATTCAAGATAAATGCTACTTTTACTATTATTAATTTATTTAGGGCAAATTTCTGGGTTTGGATGTTTGTTTCTGCAAATTTGGATAAAGTGTTCATTAGGCTTGGTATAAGCAGCATCCGTACCAACAACAGTCATTCTGTGGTTGGCAATTGTAAAGAAAAGTTCTTGATTGAGTGCACTGATTATGATTCTCAAGAGAATTGTCTCACCAACATCCACTGGAACGCGTGCAGTTTCTGCATTGCATTTTTGTCATATCTTTTAGCTATTTTCTATATCATTTTCAATCATACGAGAAAAGTTATGACTTCAGAATAATTCTATACCTTGACTAGAACATCTTTGGAGATCTCCATGTTTGTAACAGCCCGTTTTTAGTTACGCTATTTAACCGGTTAAAATATAATTACACATATGATTAATTATTTTATTTGTATGTTTGTTAATTTTTTTATGTGGTTTAGTTTGAGTAATTAAATTACTCTCTTCAAATTATTTTATTGGGTGCGTTAGCACTGACTTATTTCAGTGGATGCACACTTACTAGACAATAAGTTACATTATTGTCACTATTACTACCGGTACAGAAAAATATTTTAAATAATATGTTTAAGAGAAAATCATTTTTATATTTTCATTCAATTTAATTTTAGAGTTGAAAATAAACTGGTTTGACCTTAATCGGATATTAAATTTTGGACCGAGTATTTTCTTAGTTGATCAGTCCAAATATTAATCTTTGCTCTAATTTGAATTTCGAAAACGTATAACTATCAATCTTTAATTTTAGATTCCAGAAAGTAAAAACATGTTTATTTTAGGCTTAATATTTTATCACTCATTTGTGTACCTATCACTAAATAATTAACTAAACAATTTTTCTCTTAATATGATTAGTGGCCACGGCAATAGCTAAAATAAGGACACCTCCACCTTTAAAAATTTTGCCGCATAATGAGAAAAGAACACCTCTTGCCTGTTTATCCACGCCATATATATATTGACCAATTGTTAAAATATGAGATTGCAGAATTGTGATAAAAAAAAGTTTTACTTATTTATATATATATATATATATATATATATATATATGTATGTATGTATGTATGTATGTATGTATGTATGTATGTATTAACGTTTCAGAAAGAAAGAAAGCATA
This sequence comes from Sophora flavescens, assembly GCA_030762895.1. Lineage (NCBI taxonomy): Eukaryota > Viridiplantae > Streptophyta > Magnoliopsida > Fabales > Fabaceae > Sophora > Sophora flavescens. The sequence continues at coordinate 19,842,043 of CM061063.1, read as the reverse complement.
AGAAAATTAGATGGAAAGAAAAAGCATGAGCTAGAGAGAGAGAGCCGTGAGAAGAGAGAAAATTCCGGAGAGAGTTCCGGTCAATCCATTCGTCCTATCAAAATTCTGATTATACCATTGTGATCCTCACGATGTCTATTTCATTATCCTATCTTTCTTTTCTTGATTAAGCTAAGGTAAGCCTATGTCCTTTTTATGCCTAAATGTCGTCGGCGATGGTACTGAGGTTATCTTTCAATTCAATTATCGGTTTCCAATTCCGTCTTCAGATTTGAATTACACGTAACGTGTGCTTCACAATGATGTGTTCAGGTGAATTTTTGGAGCCTCGGAGGGTGTAGAATTGTGCGTGGCAGATTTGATGGAATATAGGGAGTGTCCGTTTCGTTGCCCCAGAGCTAGCCTAAGACATTCCAGGTGGGGGAAAGAAACTATTTAATGTCGGAAACGGTGCGGTACATTTAATTAGATAATGGTGTAGGGCGACCCAAACCCTACATGAGAGCGAGTAACGGACAATGTCTATACCACATTGGGGACTACTCAGTGGTACCAGTGATGATATAGAAATTGTGTGTTTATCGTCGTTACGCTATAAATATATTTTATCTTATTACGTGATGATTACGTGTTTGACTGGTTGGTATGAAATTGTTATTTGTTTATACTTATTATATTTCTTATTATTATTATTATCATAATTATTATTTTAATACTACTACTGATGGGATGATTATGATTATGATTATTATTATTATTATTATTGTTGTTGTTGTTGTTGTTGTTGTTGTTGTTGTTGTTGTTGTTGTGATTATTATTATTATTATTATTATGATAGAATGAGTGTAATGATTGTACTTAGAGGATTGAGTAAATCATACGTTATATGAGAGACGAGGATGTATTTGGGGATTGCATATTATATGAGATAGCAGTGCCTAACCGAGATAATTATCGTGATATGAGAACGAGAGTGATGAGATGAGATTATTTTGAGGTTATCTATGAGATTATGATGACCGGTTAGGACACTAGGGGGTGACCTGAAACATGGTCTGTGATATGAGGGACCTGAAACATGGTCTAGTGGACCTGAAACATGGTCGTGTGGACCTGAAACATGGTCGATTGGGGTCTATGCCTCGGAGGGAAAATTCCCGGGGATAGGCTAACGGCGGACCGTCCAGAGATGATTTCATTTTAGTTGCAGCTATAGTTCATGCATTGCATGAGCATCCTGGATTGTGGTCCAGAGGTGTGCACCGGATTGTGCGTCTATAGTGCCATTGCTTTGCGTGGGCACCCTCCAGCCACGGACGACGGTGTGCGCCGGGGACTCTGGGACGTGTCGAGTATATTGTTGTGATATCCGGATATGGCCGATACCTGAAGAGATTATTCATACAGCATTTGCATTGCATCATGGTGGAGGGTAGAGGAAAGATTATAGATGTGGATTGAGGATGATTATGTTATATATATTTATACTGGGGAGACGGATGTTTAGTGTATCGTTATTTAATTAAATGTTGCTAAACCATTTCCACGTTTGATGTTATATGATTTTTTATCCCTATTTTCTCTATATTGTATATGTTTCTTTTTGGTGATCGTGATGAGAAGATCCTACAGAGATTCCAGCCATGGAGGAACTTGATGGGGCTTCGTATGAGCCTGACGTTTGAGGACGAGCAGTAGATCCTCATAGTTGAGTATAGAGTCTATGGCCAGTGCGTCTCATCTTTTTAGGATGTTGTTTTTATTTTCTGTTTGATTACCAGATTGTACACTTTGGGATCCGACTGATGGAATTCCCTCTACTGTATTGTATCAGGATTTGAGATGTATATATTATGTATGTATGTTATGTTTTAAATTTTTCCGCTGTTTTAATATATTCGCTTAACGCTAATTAGGTTTTAATATTTTGGGTTTTCTTTAATGGGAGTCGGGGTGTCTCATTTAGTGGTATCAGAGCAGTTTGATTCTGATCGGACTGCTAAAAGTTAGGGTGTTGTTACTGGCCGTGTCTGGTTGAATCCACATCGGATATTGACTATGCTTAGAAATTGGGTAGAAAATTCGTAGCTTCGTCGTTTTAAGTTCCTAAGTAGAGTAGGGAACTGAAATGATTAATATTCTTACTCATGATAAACACGATATTTTTGGGATAAGTTACTTGGGTAAGTTGTTGTATAAAAGAGAGTATCGTGGTTGATTGTGCCTTGAAAGTTAGAAAGTAAGATTTGAAATAAGTGTTAGACAATGAATTTATTGGAAGAATTAATCCTTGTTCATAAGGTATAGTGAGCAATTAGTGGTAGAAAGAAATTGTTATTACGGGAATTTATTTTAAGTACTAGATATATTTGGATAATGTGGGTAGTTGTTGAAGATGATAAAGAGACAACAAAAATTAGTGTGGGTCTTAATTAGTATAGGATTGAATTAGTTAAAGCCTTGTAACCTTTTATGGTTGAGATGATGGTTATAATTGTGGATTTGATTGGGAAATCTAGGCGTATAAGTTTGATACTTGGTCCCGAATCTAGTGTTTAACGATGAGAAAGGAATTAGACTCAAGTTTATGAAATTAATACTTGGATGTGAAGATGAACTTATTTTCTAATGATGTTTTCTAATGATGATAGATTTGTTTAAAGAAAAGGAGGTTTAAGCATATGGTGTTTATAAGAGGTGTTGATTTGAGTGTGGCTTGTACATGATTAGTATTTAAGTCTTTTTGTTGAGAATAGAATTAGTTTCGAATCATTTTAATGTTATTGGAGTTTATTAAGATAAAGTGTAAACCTTAGCTTGTGATGGGATTATTCTTTAAAGTGATATTTGATTTATGAAAATAGTATTAACTCGAACTTGGTTTGAGACACAAGGTTATAAGGTAAATTTAGGGGGATTTGAAATGATTTGGAAATATAATGAAGAAGTTTGAGTATATTGAAATGATATATATGGTTAAATCGAAGTTATTTGGAAATGTTGTGTGGACACATGACAATTAGTAGTAGTTCAAACTAAGAGAGGATGTTAAGTTGAGATTTTGATATAAAGAAGCACGGTAGATATGGAAATAGTGTGCTAGTATTTAGGTACATTACTAGGATATGATATTTGAAGAGATTGTTAATAATGATGAAGGTGATTCTAAGGGAAGGATATGTAGGTAAGTGCTAGTACGTATTAAGTTCATATCTAAGGATTTAATTTGTGAGTGGGGACCTGTTATTATTAAAGTAGGACATGCAATCAACAAGAAAGGGATAGCTGTTGATCCAGTTAAGGTAGAGGCCGTGATTAAATGGGAGAGTCCTAAGTCAGTGAGTGAGGTGAGGAGTTTCCTAGGATTAGCCGGGTATTACAGGAGGTTCATTGAGGGTTTCTCGAAGATTGTGTTGTCTATGACGCAGTTAACGAGAAAAGGTACGGCGTTTGTCTGGACAGAGAAGTGTGAAGAGAGCTTTCAGACGCTAAAGGAGAAGTTGACTACATCTCCTGTGCTGACGTTACCAGATCCATTAGGACAGCTTGACGTGTATTGTGACGCGTCGTATCAAGGATTGGGTTGTGTCTTGATGCAAGAGGGAAAAGTTGTGGCTTATGCTTCCCGACAATTGAGAGTTCATGAAAGGAATTACCCGACCCATGATCTGGAGTTAGCAGCCATAGTGTTCGCATTAAAGATATGGCGACACTATCTCTATGGAGTTAACTTTAATGTATTCAGTGATCACAAGAGTTTAAAGTATTTGTTTGATCAGAAGGAGCTGAACATGAGACAACGTAGATGGATGGAATTCATTAAGGACTATGAGTTTGATCTTCAATACCATCCAGGAAAGGCTAATGTTGTGGCGGATGCACTAAGTCGAAAATCCTTGCATGTATCCGCAATGATGGTGAAAGAGATGGAATTGCTTGAACAGTTTAGAGATTTGAACCTAGGTATGGATCTGATGGAGGATAGAATATGTTTAAGTATGATCACCATCAGTAGTGAGTTTTTGAGAGACCTTAAGATTAAGCAGGGTCAGGATGAATATTTGGTGGATGTGAATCGAGGTATAGATGAGGGTAAAGTTTTAGAGTTTAGGAGAGGATCAGATGGAGTGTTAAGGTTTAAGGATCGTATATGTGTGCCAGAGAGCTTAGAGATTAGAAATATGATCTTAGAAGAGGCACATAAAAGTAAGCTGAGTTTCCACCCAGGATCCACCAAGATGTACCAAGACTTGAAGAAGATGTTTTGGTGGCCAAGGATGAAGAAAGAAGTGGTGGAATATGTTCTGTCATGTTTGGTATGTTAGAAAGCTAAGATAGAGCATCAAAAAGCCCGCTGGGTTGTTGCAGTCCTTGGATATCCCAGAGTGGAAATGGGATAGTATAGCGATGGACTTTGTGGTCGGATTACCACGAACTCCGAAGAGGTTTGATGCGATTTGGGTTATCATTGATAGGTTGACGAAGTGTGCTCACTTTTTACCTATTGGTGAAAGTTATAGTCTTGAAAGGTTGACCCAGATCTATATCAAGGAAGTAGTGAGGTTGCACGGTGTGCCGTCGAGTATTGTTTCCGACCGAGATCCTAGATTTACATCTAGATTTTGGAGACAGTTACACGATGCTTTGGGAACAAAGTTGAGGATGAGTTCTGCTTATCATCCTCAGACGGATGGACAGTCTGAGAGGACAATTCAATCATTGGAAGATCTTTTAAGAGCTTGTGTGTTGGAACATTTGGCAGTTGGGATGAATTCCTACCATTGATTGAGTTCACATATAATAACAGTTTCCACAGTAGCATCGGGATGGCACCGTATGAGGCTCTGTATGGGAGAAAGTGTAGGACTCCATTATGTTGGTATGAGACCGGCGAGAGCCAAGTGTTGGGTCCTGATGTGGTACAACAAACAACAGAACAAGTTAGGAAAATAAGAGAGAAAATGAAGGAAGCACAAGATCGGCAGAGAAGCTACAGTAACAAAAGGAGGAGACCCTTAGAGTTCCAAGAAGGTGATCACGTGTTCTTGAGAGTCACTCCGAAGACCGGAATTGGCAGAGCTATAAAGTCTAGAAAACCCACTCCCCGATTCATTGGACCATTTCAGATTCTTCGACGAATTGGTCTAGTATCTTATCAGATAGCATTACCGCCTTACCTTTCCAACCTTCACGATGTCTTCCATGTTTCCCAGTTGAGAAAATATTACCCCAGTTCTTCTCATGTGCTTGAGCCTGAATCTATACAACTCCGAGAGAATCTAGAATATGAGGCTTTACCGGTTAAGATCGCAGATAGAAGGATTAAAGAACTCCGCGGTAGACAAATTCCTTTGGTTAAGGTCATTTGGGATGAGATTACTGGAGATGCTACATGGGAGCGTGAGGCGGATATACAGCAACAGTATCCACATCTTTTCGGAGGTATGTAAATTCCGAGGACGGAATTTCTTTTAAGAGGGGTAGTAATGTAACAGCCCGTTTTTAGTTACGCTATTTAACCGGTTAAAATATAATTACACATATGATTAATTATTTTATTTGTATGTTTGTTAATTTTTTTATGTGGTTTAGTTTTAGTAATTAAATTACTCTCTTCAAATTATTTTATTGGGTGCGTTAGCACTGACTTATTTCAGTGGATGCACACTTACTAGACAATAAGTTACATTATTGTCACTATTACTACCAGTACAGAAAAATATTTTAAATAATATGTTTAAGAGAAAATCATTTTTATATTTTCATTCAATTTAATTTTAGAGTTGAAAATAAACTGGTTTGACCTTAATCGGAGATTAAATTTTGGACCGAGTATTTTCTTAGTTGATCAGTCCAACTATTAATCTTTGCTCTAATTTGAATTTCGAAAACGTATATCTATCAATCTTTAATTTTAGATTCCAGAAAGTAAAAACATGTTTATTTTAGGCTTAATATTTTATCACTCATTTGTGTACCTATCACTAAATAATTAACTAAACAATTTTTCTCTTAATATGATTAGTGGCCACGGCAATAGCTAAAATAAGGACACCTCCACCTTTAAAAATTTTGCCGCATAATGAGAAAAGAACACCTCTTGCCTGTTTATCCACGCCATATATATATTGACCAATTGTTAAAATATGAGATTGCAGAATTGTGATAAAAAAAAGTTTTACTTATTTTTATATATATATATATATATATATATATATATATATATATATGTATGTATTAATTAACGTTTCAGAAAGAAAGAAAGCATAAGAAAATTAGATGGAAAGAAAAAGCATGAGCTAGAGAGAGAGACGTAGAAATAAAGAGAGAGAGAGCCGTGAGAAGAGAGAAAATTCCGGAGAGAGTTCCGGTCAATCCATTCATCCTATGAAAATTCTGATTATACCATTGTGATCCTCACGATGTCTACTTCATTATCCTATCTTTCTTTTCTTGATTAAGCTAAGGTAAGCCTATGTCCTTTTTATGCCTAAATGACGTCGGCGATGGTACTGAGGTTATCTTTCAATTCAATTATCGGTTTCCAATTCCGTCTTCAGATTTGAATTACACGTAACGTGTGCTTCACAATGATGTGTTCAGGTGAATTTTTGGAGCCTCGGAGGGTGTAGAATTGTGCGTGGCAGATTTGAGGGAATATAGGGAGTGTCCGTTTCGTTGCCCCAGAGCTAGCCTAAGACATTCCAGGTGGGGGAAAGAAACTATTTAATGTCGGAAACGGCGCGGTACATTTAATTAGATAATGGTGTAGGGCGACCCAAACCCTACATGAGAGCGAGTAACGGACAATGTCTATACCACATTGGGGACTACTCAGTGGTACCGGTGATGATATAGAAATTGTGTGTTTATCGTCGTTACGCTATAAATATATTTTATGTTATTACGTGATGATTACGTGTTTGACTGGTTGGTATGAAATTGTTATTTGTTTATACTTATTATATTTCTTATTATTATTATTATCATAATTATTATTTTAATACTACTACTGATGGGATGATTATGATTATGATTAATATTATTATTATTATTATTATTGTTGTTGTTGTTATTGTTGCTGCTGCTGTTGTGATTATTATTATTATTATTATTATTATTATTATGATAGAATGAGTGTAATGATTGTACTTAGAGGATTGAGTAAATCATACGTTATATGAGAGACGAGGATGTATTTGGGGATTGCATATTATATGAGATAGCAGTGCCTAACCGAGATAATTATCGTGATATGAGAACGAGAGTGATGAGATGAGATTATTTTGAGGTTATCTATTAGATTATGATGACCGGTTAGGGCACTAGGGGGTGACCTGAAACATGGTCTGTGATATGAGGGACCTGAAACATGGTCGAGTGGACCTGAAACATGGTCGTGTGGACCTGAAACATGGTCGATTGGGGTCTATGCCTCGGAGGGAAAATTCCCGGGGATAGGCTAACGGCGGACCGTCCAGAGATGATTTCATTTTAGTCGCAGCTATAGTTCATGCATTGCATGAGCATCCTGGATTGTGGTCCAGAGGTGTGCACCGGATTGTGCGTCTATAGTGCCATTGCTTTGCGTGGGCACCCTCCAGCCGCGGACGAGTGTGTGCGCCGGGGACTCTGGGACGTGTCGAGTATATTGTTGTGATATCCGGATATGGCCGATACCTGAAGAGATTATTCATACAGCATTTGCATTGCATCATGATGGAGGGTAGAGGAAAGATTATAGATGTGGATTGAGGATGATTATGTTATATATATTTATACTGGGGAGACGGATGTTTAGTGTGTCGTTATTTAATTAAATGTTGCTAAACCATTTCCACATTTGATGTTATATGGTTTCTTATCCCTATTTTCTCTATATTGTATATGTTTCTTTTTGGTGATCGTGATGAGAAGATCCTACAGAGATTCCAGCCATGGAGGAACTTGATGGGGCTTCGTATGAGCCTGACGTTTGAGGACGAGCAGTAGATCCTCATAGTTGAGTATAGAGTCTATGGCCAGTGCGTCTCATCTTTTTAGGATGTTGTTTTTATTTTCTGTTTGATTACCAGATTGTACACTTTGGATCCGACTGATGGAATTCCCTCTACTGTACTGTATCAGGATTTGAGATGTATATATTATGTATGTATGTTATGTTTTAAATTTTTCCGTTGTTTTAATATATTCGCTTAACGCTAATTAGGTTTTAATATTTTGGGTTTTCTTTAATGGGACGTCGGGGTGTCTCAAGGTTCACCTTTAATGGTGTATGCAACAGATACATTTGGAGCTGCTCCTGTAAATTGTGCCTGCCTTAAGAGAAGCATAGGATCCCTATCAAACCATTCCCCTGTACATTATCACAATATAATCTGTTATGGCTCTGCCATTGCTTCATAAAAGATGAAGTTCTCAGTAGTTTTTCAAGTGTTCAATATTGAGGAAAGGTTAGATTATAGTGCAAAAGGAAATTATAGAAGTGAGTTGAGCAGAATAAGAGATGTACCAAGAAGGATGGGAAATTCTCTCTTAGGCATAGAGAAAGGATAAGGAGAACCCAATTTTGGATAGATGATGAAAGCTCCATAGACAGTGGCTCTTAGGAAGCCAGTGTGAGCATGCCACCACAGTGTCCCTTCCTGGTTTTGGATTGTAAACCGGTATGTGTAACTTCCCCCTGGTTGGATGGGACGCTGAGTCACATAACTAGGCCCATCTGCCCATGGATTTCTCAGCATCCTTAATCCATGCCTGATGCATGCAGAGCACATATAAGATTGTGAGGGAGATGGATATAAAAAATGTATCATCATTCATTAGCATAGTGAATTAACAGGTTACTTCCCATCCCACCCTTTTCTTACTACTAGTTTATATGGACTTGATAATAGTTGTAGGGGAATTGTTCTGACTGAAGTGTAAAATGTTGGAAAAGACTCTTCTAAAGTGAGCATGCAAGGTGTATTCACCATTGGTTTGATAAAGTATATTAGGATCTTCACTCACTAAATGTTCTGGGTTGATATATCATCACTTACTCACTTTAGAAATAACTCGCTATAGAGGAGTGATATCCTAAAATGTTTAGCATGAAATTTATGTGAAGATGAATGATGATGCTATGTACCAGTGGATGGAGATGTTGTAAGGTCCAGCGTTTACTACTTTGATTGCAAGAGAATCTCCATCCCTCGCTTCCACTGTTGCGCCTGGAAACTGCCCATTTACAGTAAGTATGTTGTGGGTTCTGCACAGCCTCTTCACTGGTGTAGTTTGAACCTATTACAACCAATCATTGAAGTTATCAGAATAACGAATTGCTTCAAACCATATCTAAAAATTGATAACTAATAATGTTTGGGTTCTGCACAAACACTCACAACAAATTCATGAGAGTGAGTCTCTGCAGTTGAAGCTAGGGAAGCAATGATAGCAAGTAAGCCAAGTAAGAACCAAGAACTCTTCATTGTTGTCTCAGAATTTGTTGAATGGAGTTGCTTGAGTTATGTGATAATCAACTGGCTAATTCGAATGATGATGGGGGATACTCTTTTGGAATTTTCTCTGTGAAATTCTCAACAGATGGTAGAGAATTAGTTGCAGGAAGTAGCGGTGTTTCTATATAAGTATATGATCTTGAAGCAAATAAGCTTTCGCTTCGAATTTTAGCACACACACTATTGTTATCTGGCTTAAATACATCATTTATTTATCATATGATTTGTCACATTGTTTGGTGTCTGTTCGTTTATGTTGTGGAATGAATTTAATTGGTTGGTTTCTAAATTTAATCCAAGGCTCTGCATCTGCATACAATGGATTGTTCATAACATGAAGGGGAGAGTTTTATTTTCAATGCAATGGTATAGATTGTTGACCATCATAATATGAATTTTGACTCACTTTATGTGTTGGAAGTTTTGCTCACGGAAAAAGTTTTGCTCCAGATTTCAATTTTTATAAATAATAACAGTGTGAGAAACAGTGTTCCTATTACGTGAAAACGAGACAATGCAAATTTGGTGCAGGCTCCTGCAACAATCCTTGTACTTCCTTGTACTACTCCCTATAATGTTGGTTCAACACAACTTTATGGGATAACCCAGCTTGTTATGATGTCTGCTACAATTTGTGGTAATACTTCAATATTATTTATGGGAATTAATGATAAAGTCCATATCATGCATGCAATGCTCTCTATCCGAAAGGTTAGTCACCAAATTGTATTCTGACCCTTGTATATTATGTTAAATTCACTAATACAATGTGCATTCAGTTTATTATAATTTTCCATTAGAATGCTGCAATATCATTTTCTTCCCTTTATTTTATGCTCCATCCTTCAAACTTGACTAGATTTATTATAATATCACATGTGGTCAGTTTAGCTAGTTGTGCTGTTTGCTTTCCATTTTCAAAGTATCGTGTTGCACCTTAGTTATTATACTTGAGTTTCTCTCTTAAAATTAATCATTAGCAGTTGGATATTATGAGTTTCTCTCTTTTTTTTATTGCAGCGTGCAGAGGAATTAGGAAAATATATATATGGCTATAGTAGTGCAACTTGAACATAATCTTTATCTAGTTTTGATATGTTTCTATTAGATGGTAGTTTATATATAGTTTAAAAATAGTATATATTTTTCAATTTATGAAGTGGTGTGTTATTTTTATTTCCAGATTTAATATTTTGAAGCAATGGATAAGTCATGGATAATGAAGCCACGAAACTCAGTTGAATATGAGCAAGGGGTTAGGGGATTTATTGATTTTGCTTTTGTACATCAATCAGTAAATGGCAAAACAATATGCCCTTGTAAACGATGTGGTTTCAAAAAATGGCAAAGTAGGCATGTGGTCTATGATCACTTAATCTGTACACCATTTCCAACAGGATACACTTTTTGGTCCTATCACGGGGAGTCCAGAACAATAGGAACTAGTAATATCTCACCTAGCAATATTCCAAATGTAGTTCAAGACCCCACTATTGTTGAGGATCCTATTCGGAACATGATCGATGATGCATTTGGAGTTGATAGGCACCTTGCAAATGAAGTACCCGTTGCATCAAATGCGGAGATTGACCGGGATGCAGATGTGATGCCAAATACAGCTCAAGAACAACATGTAGATGAAGAATTCTATGAATTAGTTAGAGATGTAGAACAACCCCTGTACGAAGGGTGTACGAAGTATTCAAGATTGTCTTTTTTGGTAAAGTTGTATCATATCAAATGCCTGTGTGGAATGAGCGACAAGGCCATGACAATGATTTTAGAACTATTAAAAGATGTATTTGAACATGCAAATATTCCAAGTTCATTCTACGAGGCCAAGAAAACGATCATCAAGCTTGGTTTGAACTATGAAAAGATACCTGTATGTCCGAATAATTGTATGCTCTATTGGGGTAATCCGGAAGATGAAGAGAGGGAGACATGTAAAATTTGTAACACTTCCAAATGGAAATCAAGGGCAAAAGCTAGTAAGACTAGGGTGTCCGACGATGGTACTGGTATGAAGAAAGTGGCTGCAAAAGTTCTTCGTTATTTCCACTGAAGCCTCGATTACAGAGATTATTTTTTTCATCAAAGACAGCTGAGGATATGAGAAGGCATGCTGACGATAATAACAATGATGGAATCTTGAGGCATCCTAGAGATTCTGAAGCTTGGAAGCAGTTTGACTCGTTGCATGCTTGGTTTGCATCAGATTCGCGAAATGTGCGCCTCACGTTAGCCACTGATGGTTTTAATCCTTTTGGTGTCATGAGTTCAAACTATAGTATTTGGCCAGTTATTCTCATTCCATTTACCCCTCCATGGGTGTGCATGAAGTCGACATCTTTTATAATTTCAATGATAATTCCTGGTAAAAAAATGCCAGGGAATGATATAGATGTCTACTTACAACCTTTGATCAAAGAGTTGAAAGAGTTATGGACAACGGGTGTGGATGCCTATGATTCTTTCAAGCGAGAGATGTTCAAATTACATTCAGCTTTGATGTGGATAATTAGTGATTTTCCTGGGCTAGGAACACTTTCTGGGTGGAACACGTACACCGGACTTGCTAGCCCATCTTGTAACTTCGACTCCATTCCATGTCGTCTTCCTCATAGCAAAAATGGTGTTTTATGGGTCATCGTCGTTTTCTTGACCAGAGACACAGATTTAGACTGAATAGGGTCCGCTTTAATGGTGAACAAGAAATACGTAGTCCACCAAAAACATTATCTGGTTCTGAAATTCTTGAACAGGTTCAAAACATCAATGTCATATTTGGTAGAAAATTAGAGAAAGAAGGTTCGGGAAAAAGAACACGTGGCAATCAACTTACACGGGGTACCACTCAACAATGGAAAAAGAAAAGCATATTCTTTGAACTTCCGTATTGGAAGGATAATTGTTTGCGTCACAATCTTGACATGATGCATATTGAGAAGAACGTGTGCGATAATGTCATATTTACTTTGCTAAATGACAGCGCAAAGAGCAAAGATCATGTTAATGCTCGAAGAGATCTTCAAGCTATGGGCTTAAGGCATGATCTTTGGCCCAATGAAAATGGAAAATATTCTCCAGCTGTCTTTACATTGACTAATAAAGGTAGGAAGGCATTTTTAACTACTTTAAAGAATATCACTGTGCCGGATGGTTATTCAAGCAACATTTCTAGGTGCATTGATTTGGACAATCTTAAGTTGAATGGAATGTTGAAGAGTCATGATTGTCATATATTGATAGAGCAATTGCTACCATTAGCCATGCGGGCAACATTGCCTGATAAGGTTTCGGCAATATTAATTGAGTTGTGCTCATTCTTTAGACAACTATGTGGCAAAGTATTGAAAGTTGAAGATCTAAACAGATTGCAAAATCAAATCATCCTCACTTTATGACACATGGAAATGTTATTTCCTCCTTCATTCTTTACTGTTACGGTTCACTTGGTTGTTCATCTTGTTAAAGAAGTTAAACTCGGAGGTCCCGTTCATTATCGATGGATGTATCCTATAGAAAGGTAAAAGATGTGCGATATTAGTCATTTTATTTTTTCTAATTTGGTAATGTACATGTTGTTCTAAATAATACTTGTTGTGGTTTAACAATAGGTACTTGGGACAGCTAAAATCCTATGTACGTAATAAAGCACGACCTGAAGGATCTATTGCGGAAGGCTACCTTGTGCAAGAGATTCTTACGTTTTGTTCAAGGTATCTGGATAGCATTGAGACTAGATGGAACCGACCTAGTCGTGTAGACGATGAGCCTATTAATGATATACAATATGGCTCACGAGTAGCTGACTTATTTCCTAAAGTTGGAAAATCGGTTGGTTGCTCTTCATATGTCACCCTGATACCCATGGAAAAGTTTCAGGCTCATAGACACTTGTTAACGAATTGCTCTATAGCTGATTACTATCTTCAGTAAGTAATTATTCTACTTGGTTTAATTAATCTTAAGTTTTTTCCATAACATCTAATATGATTCAACTAAATAGGCAGTATAGAACTAGCGTGCGAAGGCAACTAAGGGGTGGTGCAAGGAGTGCTTCTGAGGTAGACAAGAAGGTTCATAGAGAGTTTGTTCGTTGGTTCACCAATCGTGTTAGTGTTCTTAACAATGATTAACAGTGTGTTAGTGTCATTTATGTATTTTTTGAACAAGAATGTGACTAACAATATATATTATTATGGCATCTAGATTTGTAACAATCTCGACAGTCTTAGTGGACCAGATAAAGATGTTCTCGTTAGTCTTGCACAAGGTCCTCATGACAAAGCTAGAAGGTTCACTGCATATAATGTCAATGGATACAAATTTTGAACCGTGGCACGAGATATGTTATTAAAAACTCAAAATAGTGGGGTTTTTGGAATGTTTGGAACCAGGAGTTACTCAAGCAATAGTGATGCCCAAATGAGGTTTGGAGGGGTACCTTACTATGGAAGATTGATAGACATCATTGAGGTTTTCTATAATGGCTTCACAGTACCCATGTTTAAATGTGAATGGGCTAATACCACTAACCCAAGAGGTATGAAGACAGATAAGTTGGGTTTTATCTCTATTAACTTTGCAAGACTAATACATACTGGAGAACATGAAGATGATGAACCATACATTAAAGCTTCAGAAGCTCAAATGGTTTATTATGTGGAGGATGAGAAGGAAAAAGGTTGGAGCATACCAGTTCATTTGAAGCCAAGAGACTTGTACGACATGGGTGAAGATGATGAAATTATGACATCCATTGATGCATACCCATCACAAAACTTGGAACAAATTTTCTCTGATGATACCCCACGTATACAATTGGCAAGAATGTCTGTAGATGATGATCCTGAAAGTTCAACCATTAATAATAATTTTAATGATGATAATCAAGATATGGTTTTATGATCCATTGGTGATAGACATGTTAGTTTTTTGTGTTATGTTGTGTAGAACTTGGAACCTTTGGTGATTTTAGCTTAGTGAACTTATTTTGTAATTTTTTTAAGGTTTGTTACTGAAAAATGGCTCATAGTTATTATATCAATTTGAATGTCTCGTTATGTTCCATTTTAGTTGGTTAATTATATCAGTTTGATTCTTGATTCTTAGTTAATTTGTGAATGTGTGGTGTTCTTGCTTGTCATATACCTGTTTGATACATTATACTTCTCAGGTATGGCCAGTCAAAGAAGTGTTCGTCGGAGGTGTCAATCCACACCAATTCAACCAAATGCATCTTCTGAAGGATATGTAGATGGACATCTACAACAAAGTGATCCTTTACCCAATGTTGAATCATCATTTCATGATGAGGTACACACTGCACCAACTTCTGAATCTGCACCTGATGTGGTTGAAGGTCCCTTGCCTGTTCCAAAAAAAGCTCCAACATATTGGACATTAGATGTTATAAGTATGTCTAATCTATTTTATATTTCTCTTTAATTTTTTTTTTAATTTTATTATATGTTGGGTTAGGAATTGTTTTAATTTGTTTACTTTATGTGTTAGATGCAAGCGGTCAGGTGATGCAAACACGTTTAAGGGTGACAGATGTGTTTGCATCAAATGGTACAACAAGGGTTATAACTAGGTGGAATCGACATGCACAACCAGTGGGAGAGTCAGCTGGTTTGTTGGTAGAATATTTGGGTGAACTTGCAAGAAACTTTAATAAGATTCCCATAATGTTTGAGAATTGGAAAAAAGTACCGGATACTTTGAAAAACAATCTTTATTCTAAAAAAATACAGGTATTATTTGTATTTAAGTGAATACGTTCGATTTATTAGGTGTTTTGTTAGCTAACACTATCTTTTATTATGTTTTCTTGAAGAATAAATTTGTTGTCAATGATGGTGAACACAAAAAGTATATTTTAACTAGCCTTGCAAAAAAATGGAGGGATACACGATGCAGATTATTTCATAAATATCATGATTAGAAACTTTCCTTGGCAGAAAATCTTCAGAGGCACCCACCTGATATTGACTCCAACCATTGGGCTGTTTATATAAATTATAGGCGAAGCGCTAAACAAATGGTAATCATCATAAGTTGCGGTCTTTGTTACTTCAACTACTATTTACTAACTCTTCATTATGTTATTAATTAATGCAGGAGATAGCTGATCAAAATGCAGCAAATCGTGAAAAGTTAGTGATCCACCATACATTAGGCTCCAAGGGAATTGCAAGGACAAAAGATGAGTTGGTATGGTTCACTAATTTTTTTTAACAGTATAATTTATTTGTACTAGCACTTATTGTATGGTGCTTAATTTTAGGAATTACTAGAAGGACGAGAATTTAGCAAGGCAGAATTTTATCCTATTTCTCACAAAAGGAAGGATGGACCATTTGTCAGTGAAGAGGCTAGGGAAAAAATATAAGTACAATGTATTACTTATAACTTTTTATTGTCATTTGTATTTCATTTCTATTTTTATATTTGGTTAATAGGCTTTATGATGATAAGCAACGTAGTACACACTTAATTATATAACCCTTCATTTTCAATTTTGATTTGCTAGAAGTAGACCCATTATTTGTTGGCTTGCAAGTAATAGGTTTATGGTGGCTTTGTTACTATGCTTATTATTTGCTAGAAGTTCGACACTTAGTGTTCACACGTTTTTTCAATTTGCATGCCAAAACTTCCTATATATATAGGCAAAAATAACAACAATGTAACTTTTTATTGTTAGTTGTATTTCATTGTTAATGGTGATCTTTAAGTAATTGTGTATGTCTTCAATATTATATGTATGAACAATTGCAAAATGAAATTCATGAGGGATTAGCAGAGAATGATGCTTATGTGAAAGTTTTTGGAAAGGACCACCCTGGATATGCCAAAGGAATGGGACTTGGGATAACACCATCTCAGCTCACTGGATTTAGGTCTCACTCTGAGAGGTTGGTATCTCCCTATGAGAAGATTGAAAAATTGGAAGCTGAAGTCCTAGCGCTTAAGGAACAAGCTGCAAATTATGAAGTCTTGAAGGAACAAATTGCTTTCCTTATGCAGAATGTTAAGGGAAATTAGGTAAAATAATTGCTTTTAAATTTAGTTTTTAACTTTTGATAGTTCACTTGTTGAATTAGTGGTTGTTATCTAATTTTTGATTTTTTTGAATTACAGCCGGCTGACTTAGAGTCACCAAGAGATATGAGACGTTCCTGAGTCTAGTCATATGCCTGAAGACCACAGAGCATCGTCACGTAGGACCGTTTAGATAGTTCTAGTTTTCATTTTATGAACTTGATGGAGTTTAGTTGTATTACTTTATATTTGTGGAATTGTTGAACTCCATTTGGAATATATCTTTTTTGTCGTAGTTTGTACGTAACTCAACATTTTATTTATGAATGAGTTTTACCTTTATTTATTTTAAGAATATATATATATATATATATATATATATATATATATTTAATAAGCAGATTTTGTAGAGTCAAAATGATTTGCTAAAAAAAAATAACTTGGTTGGTGGGGGCTCGTCTACTAACTTAAATGGAGCATCACCAACTTGGTTGTTGAGTGTCATAATTATCGTCTAACCCCATTTGACACAATTATCGTCTAACCCCATTTGACACTTCATTCATTGACACTGGGTTTGAATCTGTGCATATGTAAATTGAAGTGTTGGGGGAGTTAATCTTTACGTCTTTTATGTTGTATTTTTGCTGGCAACATGTGGCATTATGTGTCCATGTAGAAAGAAAGTAGGGTCTCAGCACATGCCAACAAAGGCCTGCCCACACATAGCTACATGGAGGTGCATGCATGCAATACACTTAAGTGGGTTTTAGCGGATGACATCTGTTACTTTTGTTACATCCTTTAAAAAACCAAATGAATTAAATCATAGACCTTCGTAAATTATTACAGGCTTATCTGAAATACATCATTAAGCCAATTAGAATGATATGAGCGAAATAGTAACATTGATGCAACATTTTATAAAGCACAAATCATTTTAGATAATATGAATAAAAAATAAGAGGATAAGGGGTGATTAAATAAAAAACACATTCTTACATAAGTTCGGAAAAAAAAAAGAGTTTGTGCAGTCATAGGGCAATAGAAGCAAAAATTACTAAATTAAAGAAAAAAAATATATAGACAAATCGAAGATAGTGACAGATCACGGTAAACTCAATCAGTTTAATTCAAAAGTTACTGATAAACATAGACGGAACCGACCTCGAAATAACAACTTGGGCAAGACTGATGACTTAAGGGGATAATATTAGGTTTTAAAAAATAAATTGATTGAATAATAATATAAATTAACCACACACACCAAATTTTTGACAAAAAAGTTCTAATGAAAAATTGCATACCCTACCCAACGGTATTTCATATATATCAAATGTAAAAATCCTAAAAGTTGTATTTTTAAAATTTTTAATATATAAATAAATTTTGGTATATATAAGTTCAAAACGGTCACCGACACATTTGACTTAACTAGCTTATTTCAATAGTTCATGTATAACATTAGTTCACTTGTTCTTTCACAATGTACGTTACTCTTAAATTATGAGTTTTAAATCATTACAAATTTGGGTCGGGTGGGTCCACATTAGTCCCATCTAACCACGCTTGGCCCATCTAACCTCACTTGGGTCAGGTGGGTCCCCGCTAGGCCCATCTCACCACATTTGGGCCAGGTGTTTCCACGTTATGGCCATGTAATCTTGAGTTACCCAAGTGGGCCGGGTGGGTCCCCACTGAAATAGACAACTATAAACACAAGAAGGGGGGTTGAATTGTGTTTATCAGAATTTAAGTAAAGTTGAAATCTTTTCGAAAACAAAAATGCTAGATTTGGACGAGTGGAAGAATACAGAATGAACGGGTGACTTTTGCAAGCACACCACTTGATAGACGTAAGAAAACTAAGGCAATTAAAGAGTTTAAGGGAAGAGAGATTGACACCGTTATTTATCCTGGTTCACTCTTCAAAACAAAGAGCTACGTCCAGTCCTTGGCAGCAGCAAGATTTATCCACTTTAAGTGATAAGGTTACAGACTCAAGTATTATTTGCACACCTGGCCTCTTCAGGCTCAAGACAAGTATTATTTGCACACCCAGCCTCTTCAGGCTCAAGACAAGTATTATTTTCATACCTAGCCTCTTCAGGCTCACTCTGGTTTGTTTGAGAGATTGGGTTTGTAATAAATACAATTTCTCACAGACAGATCTTTCACTAACACTCAGAGAGTGGTTTAAATGTAAGACTTAGGAAAGTCTGCGTAATAACTTCAAAATGATTGAAGAATACAGAATAAAAGAATGAAGAAATTAATGCACAGAGTAATGACGTTTTAATGCAATGTGTATTCTCTTGTTCTTCATCTTCAATGACTTCTGTATTTATGGTCTTCAAGCATTTAGGATCCGTTAGAGACATCCCCTCAGATGTTGGCTTCAAGCAGAACTTCATTAAATGCAATAGAGTCGTTCTGGGCAGCCATTAATGCAATAGAGTCGTTCTGGGTAGTCATTAATACAGTAGAGTCGTTGGTTGTACTCTAACATGAAGGATCATGGCTTTATTCATCGTGCTACAGCCATATCAGAGTTGTGTAGAAAGCTTTTTGTACTTTACTGAGTACACTTTCCTTTTTGTGTAAGGACCAGAGGTACTAGGAAATAAGGCACGTTGGAAGCATTCTTTAACTGGTCTTTGGTTCTGATTATCCAAGGTTGCTTGAGAGAGTAACTTCTGACCTTTCTTGATAATCGTGAAACTGAGTAGGAGAGAAGGCTTCAAGTCTCTTTCTGGTTCTTGAACTAAGATTCTGATAATCCTTATAGAATTCACGTTCATAAGATAAGTGCTTCCATCTTGAAAATAATCACGTATATCTAGTCATTTGAGTTTTCATTCGGGCTAGTAGATGAGCTCCATATTAAGAACTCAGCAAGTCCAAAGACTAGTGGACGAGCGCTTCTGTCACCTTTAGTGGACGAGAGCCTTTGTTACTCTGGTGGACGAGAGCCGCTGTTAATTCACTGGACGAGAGTCTCAGTTACTCTGGTGGACGAGAGTCTCAGTTACTCTGGTGGACGAGAGTCTCAGTTACTCTAGTGGACGCGCTATTCTGATACTTTAATGGACGAGCTCCAAGTGCCACGTCATTGGACGCATAATTCTGATACCTCAATGGACGGGTTTTTCTGATACTTTGATGGACGTGCTCCATTTGCGATGGACGTGAGCTTCAATCTTCAAACATTTGCGATGGACGTGAGCTTCAATCACTACAGTGTTGGAGGTGCGTTTCAAACATTTGAGATGGACGTGAGCTTCAATCACTACAGTGTTGGACGTGCGTTTCAATCACTTGCGTTGGACGGATGATTCTATTACTTAATCTGCACACTCGATAGATAGGTTAGCAACCAATATGAAGGTTAATTAAATCATTAACCAATGTTTAGTTTTCATCAAAACTTAGGGAAATGCACATCAGACATTTTAGAGACTTGACAATCTCCCCCTTTTTGATGATGACAAACATTGAGATGATTTAATGAGCCTCAGAAAATATCAACAAAGAAAATAGCATAAATCAGATAGGTTGAAATTTTCTTAAGCCGATTCATTCTCCCCATATCATATTCATTCTCCCATTCTTATTTCTATCACAAATCTCAATTTCTCATATTCTCCCCCTTTTGTCAACTTCAAAAAGAGTTATCAAGTTTTATTTAGGTAACATGTTAAGAAAATCATAGTAATGCAGCAAGCATATTAGACATACTCTACTTAAACTATTGTATCATTACTCCCCCTGAACTAATGCTTAGTTGAAAGAACATGTATATAGGAGTAATGACAGATTTAGCATAGACAGCTTAACATTCAGACATATCATTCAACAATGCAATGCATGTTTAGATTATCTCTAATAAATAAAAACCTATCTTCTGCGAGGGGTTTAGTGAAAATATCAGCCCATTGATTTTCAGTTTTAACAAACTTAATATCAAAGATGCCTTTTTGAACATAATCCCTAATGAAATGATGTTTGATTTCAATATGCTTAGGCTTAGAATGCTGAATTGGATTTTTAGTTAAGCATATAGCACTGGAATTATCACACCATACAGATATGTTATGTTCATAAATAGAGTAATCCTCAAGTTGATGTTTTACCCATAAGAGTTGAGAGCAACAACTAGCAGCAGAGATATATTTTGCTTCAGCAGTAGACAGGGCAATGGTTGTCTGCCTCTTGCTTGACCATGAGACTAAACTTGCTCCAATGAAGTGACATCCTCCACTGGTGCTTTTTCTTTCTATTCTGTCTCCAGCAAATTCAGTATCACAATATCCCACTAATCTTTATTCTTTTGATCTTAAATACAGCAAACCAAGATTAGTAGTTCCAAGCAAATATCTAAATATTCTTTTTACAGTCTTAAGATGAGATTCTCTAGGATCAGATTGGAATCTAGCACACATATAGACACTAAATTGAATGTCAGGTCTGCTTGAAGTTAAGTACAATAGAGAGCCAATCATACCTCTGTAGACAGTTTGATCTACTTTTTTACCTTCATCATCTTTGCTTAGTTTTGCATTGGGTTGCATAGGGGTTTTCATGAGCTTTGCATTTTCCATTTTGTATTTCTTGAGTATCTCCTTGGTATATTTTTGTTGATGAATGTAAATTCCATCACTTGTCTGCTTGATTTGTAATCCAAGGAAGAACTTTAATTCTCTCATCATGCTCATCTCAAATTCAGCTTGCATTAGATTTGAAAATTCCTTGCACAGCTTTTCATTAGTTGCTCCAAAAATAATATCATCCACATATATTTGAACTATAATAAAATTATTTTTAGAGCATTTTTTGAACAGAGTAGTGTCTACTTGTCCTCTAGTAAAACCATTATGCATGAGAAAAGAACCGAGTCTATTATACCATGCTCTAGGTGCTTGTTTCAAACCATATAATGCCATTTTAAGTTTGAAAACGTGATCTGGTTTATCAGTATCCTCAAAACCAGGGGGTTGTTTAACATACACTTCTTCTTCAATTATACCATTTAGAAAAGCACTTTTTACATCCATTTGAAACAGGGTAATTTGGTGTTGTGCAGCATATGACATTAAGATGCGTATGGCTTCTATTCTAGCTACAGGTGCAAAGGTTTCAGTATAATCAATACCTTCTTGTTGGTTATAGCCTTGAGCTACTAACCTTGCTTTATTTCTGACAACTTTACCATCTTCATCTAATTTGTTTCTGAAGACCCGTCTTGTTCCAATAAATGACTTATTTTTAGGCTTAGAGACAAGAGTCCAGACATCATTTCTGGTGAACTGGTTAAGTTCTTCTTGCATAGCAAGAATCCAGCTTTCATTCTCAAGAGCTTCTTCAATGCGTTTAGGCTCCAAATCTGAAATAAAGGCCACATTGCTTGATTCTCTTAATGTGGATCTGGTTCTTACTCCTTCAGAAGGATTTCCAATAATAAGATCCTTAGGATGATGAGTGTTGAACTTCCAATCCCTTTTGAGATCATCATGAAGATCTTGACTTGTCAGCTGACTCGTTTGTTCCACTTGTCTTTTAGCCTCAGGCACAGGTTTTGTTTTGGTTAGATCGGGTTGTTGACTTTCTGGCTTGTTTATATCAAGACCTGCAAGATCATCTTCTAGATCTGATAGTTCTTTATCAGTCTTTAATCCATCATTGAATTTAACATGAGCAGATTCTTCAATAATACAAGTTCTTGAATTGTATACTCTAAAAGCCTTATACTTTTCAGAATATCCTACGAAAATATCTTTATCTACCTTAGAATCAAACTTTCCAAGATTATCTTTGGTATTCAGAATAAAACATTCACATCCAAAGGCATGAAAATAAGATATGTTGGGGCTTTTTCCTTTCCACAATTCATAAGGAGTCCTTTTTAGAAAAGGCCTAATAAGTATTCTATTTTGTACATAGCAAGCAGTGTTTACAGCTTCTGCCCAGAAGTACTTAGGAAGATTATTTTCATTGAGCATAGATCTAGCCATCTCTTGCAGAGATCTGTTCTTTCTCTCAACCACTCCATTTTGCTGTGGAGTTCTAGGTGCAGAGAAATTGTGAGAGATTCCATTCTCCTCACATAACTGTCTAAACTGCTCATTTTCAAATTCTACCCCATGATCAGTCTAAGGGTAGAAATACAGAAACCCTGCTCATTTTGTACTCTTTTGCAGAATACTGAGAAAGCCTTAAAAGACTCATCCTTGTGTGTTAGGAAGAGTACCCATGTGTATCTAAAATAGTCATCAACTATGACAAATCCATATTTTCTTCTAGCCAAGCTGGCAACACTAACTGGTCCAAACAGATCCATGTGTAACAACTGAAGAGGTCTAGAGGTTGATATTAGGTTTTTAGATTTGAAACTTAATTTTATCTTTTTACCTCTCTGACATGCATCACACAAGACATCTTTCTTAAAGCTAATATCAGGCAATCCTCTCATGAGATTATTCTTTTTTAATTCAGAAATTAGTTTCATACTAGCATGTCCTAGTTTCTTATGCCATAATCATCTCTCATCCTCTTTAGACATCAGACAGGTTACACTTTGATCTGAGAGATCAGACAGTTCAATCTTATAAAGATTTTGTTGCCTTTTAGATGAAAAGAAGGTTTTGCCACTGCAGTCTTTAACTATGCATACATCCTTGGTAACGGAAACATCAAAACCACTATCACATGATTGACTTATTGATGTTCGTCGTGCGTCGCGCGTGTGTTGCGCGCCGCGCTCTGCGATTCCGGCAAGTGTACCGGATTGCCGTCAAGTAATAAAAGATATCGAACCCACAGAGACTGTGTTCCCGAATCGCAATCAATTCTCAAATCGAGTGAATCTGGACTTTGTAAAAAGGATTTTTCTGTTTTGAGTGAAAAGGATTTTGAATTTGAAATTAAAAGATAGATGAGCAGAAAACAATTAAAACAGAAAACAAATGTTTTTGGGGTTTTGATCTAAATGAATTCCTAGGGATTTGGGTTACCTTTGAGGCTGTTTATGATGCTAATCTGATTTACCTTTGTTGATTACCGAAATTGCCTTGAAGGCGAGTTTATCCTCTGATAGCTTAAGCTCCCTCTCGGGTTACAAAAGTCGTGCCCAATTGACCCGACCCCTACTCTCGTGGTAGTCGATCCCAGATTGGACCCTTTGTGCTTCGTGACAACTCGTTGCTCCTCGAGGGACGGCTTCTAACTCTCGTGATTTCAGTCCCAAGTCTGACTTCTATAGGTCCGACACCTAAGTTCACCGCTAGGTTCCTCCTTAGAATGTCTAAGTCATACAAATAACCTAAGTTCACCGCTAGGTTCCTCCTTAGAATATTCGCATCTCGCAGATAAGCGGCCGCCAGACTTTACGAGTGAAACACACTAGAAATCCTAAGTTCACCGCTAGGTTCCTCCTTAGAACGTCTACGTCACGAAAATAAGCGGCCACCGAATTTACGAGAGATTAACACACTAGAAATCAGATCTAAAACAATAACGAAATCAACAACGATTTTACATCAAATCAACAACATTTACAAAACTCGGGCAGAGCCCCAATCCCTAGAAACAAACTACTACTCCAGTCTTGCCATGGAGATGACAAGCTGGGTTAACAACATAATGAAAAATACAAAAATCAGAGAAGAGAGGGGGAAGAAGAAGATGATCCTAAAATGTAGCCAAAAGGTGTCCTAGATGATCTCTCTCCCTATGATCTGTCTATCTTGTTCCTTCTACCTTGATCCTTATTTATAGAAATTGGGAAGTTAGAGTCCCAATCCAACTCAAAATCTGATCTATTTCAGTTGCTTCTGATCCAAGTAATGCGCGTCACGGCCGTGATGGCCATCACGGCCAGGCCGTGACGGATTCTGTTTCTGGCAGTTCTGGAAATCCAGTCTCTTGCGAGGCGAGAGTGGGCTCGCGTCGCGAGCCTCCATTTCACGGCCATGACAAGAATAACGGCTGGGCCGTGATGGGCTCTGACTTGTGGTGGTTTTGGGTCACGGCCGTGATGGCTATCACGGCCAGGCCGTGACAGACTCTGACTTCATCCTTGCTTCCTTTTCAGTTTTGCTCGATCATGGCCGTGATGGGCATCACGACTAGGCCGTGATGGGCTCTGTTTGACTCATTTTCTTCACTTTTAAAGCTCCATCTTCATCCAAACTCCATCATGGTTGATCTTGAGCATTTTACCCTTGATATCTGCAAAACAACACACGAAAACCGCCTTACCCATTCCAAAGGAAAATTAACCTAAAATCTAATAAAAATATGCCTAAACTACATGAAAATGCATGCAAAATGATAGACAAAGATGATGTGAAATCACACTCATCACTTATGCTAAGTAAATTGTGTCTTAATCCTTTAACCATAAGAACATTAGATATAGAGGGAAGAGGGGGTTTACCACCAATAGTACCAAGTCCTATAACTTTCCCTTTCTGATTTCCTCCGAAGGCAACGTGTCCTCCTTTCTTAAGTTGGAGGTCTAGGAACATAGACCTTTCTCCTGTCATATGACGCGAGCAGCCACTATCCAGGTACCAGCAGTGGTGTTTTCTTTGTCTTGTTGAGGACATCTGCAACAAAAATTATTTGATCTTTAGGTACCTGTATTTTTCTGGGTCCTTTTCTGTTAGTTCTAGGAGTCTGTAAAGAATTCCTTCTCTTCTTATGGATACACTTAGACATAACATGCCTAGTTTTTCCACAGAAGTTACAAATAGGTGTTGATTTGGTTACAGTTGACTTAACAGATACTGTAGGAACTTTAGTTGATACATTATGATGTGTCTGATGGACATATCCAATGCCTTATTTGTTAAGAGAGCGCTTCTAAATGCCAAGAAGCTTAGTCAGATTGTCTCTACCATTAACAAATTTGGCAAGATCAGAAGTGAGCTCTTCCACTTTCCGTTGAAGTTTTCCAACTTCTTCAGATGGTGATGTTTCACTTGAGATCTTAGCTTCATTAGACTTTTCAGTCTTCAGCTCACTGTTCTCTTTAGCCAGCTTCTCGCACTCTTGAGATTTCTGTTTATGCTAACTGGTGAGCTTTACATACTCTCTCTTGAGGGATTAGAAGGCTTTAGATAAGCAGTTGGATTCTTCCAACAACTCCTCATAGGTGAGACACCCCGTTGTGCCCCATTGTATTATTACATTAAATCCTTAATTATTTATTTACCTAATCGCGCACTTAACGTTGAAAATACGTAAAGATTAAAAACTTTAGTTAAACAATCATATAACTTCTACAAATATAAAACAAACAAGACTATATTACATAAATACACACATAAGTATCATTTATTTTAGACAACTTGATTATAACTAACGGAAAACAAAACATCTTATGTGACTCACTGGCCCTAAACTTACTACGCTACATTATCAGGATCAGTAGGTGGTTCTTCAGCGTCAACTTCATACGGAACGTCGTTCAACTCTTCAACAATCTCCATCTCGTATGGGGTTCCATCCACCTCTTCCGTAACATAGTCGTCCATATGGTCTTCTAACGTATCAAAGTAGACATACACCACAAATACAGAAATAGGGAGATAAGAAACAGTTCTATCATCATAAGTGGAAAAGATTCATAGCATATAATATAATAACGGTCACAAACATGCATCGCTCACAATTTACAATCATCCATACTTTATAACATCATCCTCTACCCTTCAACTCATGCAACTAGACCTTTATGCTGACGTGGCCACTACTACTCCTGTCACACATCCCTCGTTAGGGATGCCAGTCAGTCGTCCAAGTGACATGTTCCCCACGCTGGTGCACATTCTCATCCATGGTAGGAATGCTCATGCAAAGCAATGACACTATAGCTGCACAGTACCGTCGGTGCACACCCTGGTTCTCTCTCTTAACTCTATCAAGGGTGCTCATGCATAGCAATGACACTATAATTGCACAACTTAAATTCTAATTTGGAACGGTCTACAAGAACTTCGAACCTCGTGTATCTCAAATACACGGTTATGAACAACAATGCAACACATGATTCTCACTGACTTTTATCAATAACAACCTAGTACCTCAAGTTTTTCCTCACAACCTCCACTTACACTCTATCTCACATCACTTCTATAAAATAATAGCGAGGCACTTCTAATTCATATTCAAAACTCTCACCCAAACAAAATACCTCCGAGAAATATATATATCTTTCCTTAAAATCATCTAAGCATAGTATTAAACCCAGGCAGATCATGCATAACACATTAATCAACAGAATATTCAAATATCTCAATATCATATAAGGCAATTTATCACAACCAAATCATAATAGTTCAACCCAATAAATAACAAAGTCAGAATCTGTCACGGCCTGGCCGTGATAGCCATCACGGCCGTGACAGACAACCAAGGCAAGAATTTTACAAAACAGAACCTGTCACGGCCTGGCCATGACAACCATCACGACCGTGACAGACAACAAACATCCTCAATATCATAAATATTCAAACACCGAAATAATACGTCACATGCAGATGGAATACCTCAACCAACGTATCACAAACAGTCAAAGGTAAATCATTCAAACATCCTCAAATATGAATAATTAACCTAAGGCGATAAACCCACAATTCCCAAATCGTCATTGGTATTATTGAAAAGTTTCCAATACGATTTTGGTATTGTCGATTACTCGACCACTGGTAGGGTTTAGGTCGCCCTACACCATTATTATAAATTATATACTACTTATCGGCTCCGACGATGGAATGGTTCTTTCTCCCACCTGAGTTTGCACCGGAAACACGTACACGACGATCCTCGTTATCCCGCCACGAGTTAACACAACCACCTTCAACCAAACAACATAATTATAATTAATCAACTAACACCCATCTATGACACTTTAGGGCTAGGTTCGGCCAAGACTTAGAAAATAGGTCTAGGATTATCTTCTTAATGACATCTTTTGGATCCTAGTTAATAGAGTCTTAACTAACATAGATTACTTATTACAAGACTAAAATTTGAAACAAAATCCTCTAACCTTTAGGGTTAGGGTTTCGGTCAAGGGCTGACTTTTAGGGTTCAAAATCCTTAAAATTCCTAATCATGATTAAGTCCTAGATTAATGATCCTTGATTAACCTAAATCATGGATTAGTGACCAAACAACTAAAGTTGAAACTCAAAACTTCCTATCTCTTTTATACAAGGATTCGGCCTCAACATGTTCATAGGGTTAGGGTTCTTAGTTTAATAAACCAACTTGGATTTATTAAGCATGCATACTAATATCTTGATTAACAAAATCATTAATGAGAACCATGAACAAAAACTCTGCCAAACCTACTTTGATAGATTCGGCCAAGGCTAGATTTTTAGGAAATAAATTTTTTGATTACATCATGCTCTTATATTTAGATAATATGCATGATATCAAGAAGATAGAAAGTAGTTTCATCATCATTAGATTTTTCTAGAATTTATTATGACTTTTCAAAGTTCTAGGGTTAGAAACTTGAAAATGATGAACAACTATAATATAAACCTTGAATCAAGAAACTTGCTAAAGAACATAGGCATGATTAAGAATGAAGATTAGGATTTACCTCTTGAAGATCAATGACAAAGGAAATCCAAGAAACTTGCTTCACAAACTTATCACTAAAGAACTTATGAACTTAGGGTTTTGAACAAAAAGGCATTAGAAACTAAGTGAAAAGTGAGAGTATGGTATTTATAGAGATAGTGGCGCCATCTTAGGAAGACTCTAGAAGTGATGAGTTGTCTTGCTAAAAGGATTCAAATGCAATTAAGTTATAAGGACCAATTTGCAAAGATTCCAAAAGTTGAAGGACTAGTTTACAAATTGTCAATAAAGTGTCATGATGATGATTTTGCCACATTTAATGCAAGCTTATCTTGACCAAAGTTGGCTGATTTTTGAGTCAAAGATATTTTAAGACAATTCAAGAATGTTTGAGAAGATTATAAAAGCTTGAAGAACAAAGTGGAAGAATGTAGAACAATCTAGAGTTTTCTTGACTCATCCAACAACAAATAAGGGCAGCCATCAATCCTCATGGGCTTGCGCATGGGCTTGGTAAGTTTGGGCTTGGTTTCATTTTTGTGGGTCCCACTTGAAGATTTAAACATAAATCTTGACATAGGAAACTTGTATAGTTTCAAATGGGCTTTATGGAATGAATTCATGAACTAGACAATTTGGGCTTCATAGCCACGTCCATTAAGAGATTGGGAACAAGGATTCTAGCCCAATTCACTTGAAAAAAACTTAGAAACTAACTTAGGGACAAAAGGGTAATTAACAGAAAGTTCAGGGGCTTAAGCGTAAAATTCATAAATTTTCTATTTAACCCTGAAAAACCTTTTAGACTTAAAAATATGATTCATCCCCTTGAATCATCTCAAAATCCTAAGAGAACCCTCTATCGGTTCTGAAAAACTTCGAAATCTCTTCCGTCGTCTACCCGATTACGTGTTTCGCTCGGAAAACATAAATTTTTTTATTTTTTCCCAAAATAATTCTAAAAATATAGAATTGTAGGAAATAAAATAATAATCTTAAGTCTTTCGTTCACGAATTAAAATTAGGTCTTTTGAGCAGTATAATTATACTGTCAATGGTATTCGCGGGCCGGGTTTCACCCGACTTTCCAACCTAAATTTTAATCGCAGCTTCCTACATTCAAGTAGAATTGAGTAGTAAACTCAGTGTATTTAAAATAATTTTCTAAAACTCAAATAACTTTATAAACATATTTACATACTTCAGAAAAGATGTGGATATCGTTGTTGCATATCTGCTCCACGCTCCCAAGTAGCATCTCCAGTAGTTTCATCCCATATGACCTTAACCAAAGGAATTTGTCTACCACGAAGCTCCTTAATCTCTTTATCTGCTATCCTTACAGGTAGAGCCTCATACTCTAGATTCTCTCGCAGTTGTATAGACTCAGACTCAATAACATGTGAAGGATCAGGATAATATTTTCTCAACTGAGACACGTGAAAGACGTCATGAAGGTTAGCAAGGTTAGGTGGTAAAGCAATATGATAAGATACTGGACCAATCCTTCGAAGAATCTGGAAAGGTCCGATGAATCTAGGAGTAAGTTTTCTAGTTTTGATAGCCCTGCCAATTCCGGTCTTCGGAGTGACTCTCAAAAACACGTGATCGCCCTCCTGGAATTCTAAAGGTCTCCTTCTCTTGTTACTGTAGCTCATTTGCCTATCCCGTGCTTCCTTCATCTTTTCCCTTATCTTCCTAACTTGTTCCGTAGTTTGTTGCACCACATCTGGATCCAAGACTTGATTTTCACCAATCTCATACCAACATAACGGTGTCCTACACTTCCTACCATACAAAGCCTCATACGGTGCCATACCTATACTACTGTGAAAACTATTGTTGTAAGTAAATTCAATCAATGGCAAGAACTCATCCCAACTGCCAGTGTGTTCCAAAACACAAGCTCTTAAAAGGTCCTCCAATGATTGAATCGTCCTTTCTGACTGTCCATCCGTTTGGGGATGATAAGCAGAACTCATTCTCAACTTGGTCCCTAAAGCATGGTGCAACTGTTTCCAAAATCTAGATGTAAATCTAGGATCTCGGTCTGAAACAATGCTCGATGGCACACCATGCAACCTAACAATTTCTTTGATGTAGATTTGGGTCAACTTCTCCAAACTATAGCTTTCACTCATAGGTAATAAGTGAGCACACTTCGTCAACCTGTCAATGATAACCCAAATTGCATCATGTTTCTTAGGAGTTCGTGGTAGTCCAACCACAAAATCCATAGCTATACTATCCCATTTCCATTCTGGGATATCTAATGATTGCAATAAACCAGCTGGCTTTTGATGCTCTATCTTAGCCTTCTGACACACCAGGCAAGATAAAACATACTCTGCTACCTCTTTCTTTATCCTCGTCCACCAAAACAATTTCTTTAAATCCTGATACATTTTAGTAGATCCAGGATGAATACTCAACTTACTCTTATGTGCCTATTCTAATATCAACTTCCTAAGTTCTAAATCCTCGGGCACACATATTCTATCCCTAAACCTTAGTACACCATTTGTTCCTCTACTAAACTCAAAATTTTTACCTTCATCTATACCTCTACTTATCTCCTGTAAATATGGATCCTGGGCCTGTTTATCCTTAAGATCTCTCATAAAATCACTACTAATAGTGATCATACCTAAGCAAATTTTATCCTCAACCAACTCCATTCCTAAGTTCAAATCTCTGAACTGTTCCAGTAATTCCAACTCTTTAACCATCATTCCGGACACATGCAATGATTTCCTACTCAAGGCATCCGCTACTACATTCGCCTTCCCAGGATGGTATAGTAAATCAAACTCATAATATTTGATAAACTCCATCTATCTTCGTTGTCTCATATTCAACTCCTTTTGGTCGAACAGATACTTCAGACTTTTATGGTCACTGTAAACATTAAATTTTTCCCCATAGAGAAAGTGTCGCCATATTTTTAATGCGAACACTATGGCTGCTAATTCCAAATCATGAGTCGGATAGTTCCTCTCATGAATTCTCAATTGTCGGGAAGCATAAGCCACCACTCTTCCCTCTTGCATTAGAACACAACCTAAACCTTGGTATGATGCATCACAGTATACGTCAAACTGTCCTAATGGATCCGGTAAAGTCAACACAGGTGATGTAGTCAACTTTTCCTTCAGCTTTTGGAAACTCTGCTCACAGTTGTTCGTCCATACAAAAGTTGTATTTTTCCTAGTCAGTTGCGTCATAGACAACGCAATCTTCGAGAAACCCTCTATAAACCTCCGATAATATCCAGCTAACCCTAGAAAGCTCCGTACTTCATTTACTGACTTAGGCCGTTCCCATTTAAGAACTGCCTCAACCTTTACTGGATCTACTGCTATACCTTCCTTGGTGATCACATGTCCTAGAAATTGGACTTCTTCCATCCAAAACTCACACTTGGAAAGTTTAGCATAAAGCTGCCTATCCTTCAAAACTTGCAGCACTATCCTTAAATGTTTCTCATGATCTTCCCAGGTATGAGAATAAATAAGGATGTCGTCGATGAATACAACCACAAACTTATCAAGAAATGGTCTAAATATTCTGTTCATATAATCCATGAACACTGCTGGCGCATTAGTCACACCGAACGGCATAACTAAATACTCGTAACGTCCATACCTTGTTCTAAAAGCTGTTTTTAGTATATCTTCCTTATTTACTCTAATCTGATGGTATCCAGATCTCAAATCAATCTTGGAAAATACTGCGGCTCCTTTCAATTGATCCATCAGATCATCTATCCTAGGCAACGGATACTTATTCCTAATTGTTACCTTGTTTAACTGTCTATAATCTGTGCACAACCTAGCACTTCCATCTTTCTTCTTAACAAACAACACTGGAGCTCCCCATGGTGAAACACTCGGTCTTATGAATTCTTTTCCCAACATATCATCCAACTGTTTCTTCAACTCCGTCAATTCTATAGGTGACATCCGATAAGGCGCCATAGATATAGGTCCTGTCCCTGGTACAAGATCTATGGTGAATTCCACTTCTCGTTCTGGTGGTAAGCCTGGAACGTCGGGAGGGAAAACTTCAGGAAACTCTCTCACAATAGGCATAGAATCTATACTAGGGGTCTCAATAGTTTCCACCGCGAACAGCATCACGTACTGCCGAGAATCGTCACCCCTCATGGTTACTCCTTCATTGGCAGAGACTATACTAGAAGACTCAAGAAATGATAAGGTCTTACTAGAACAGTCTAGCATTACATGGTTAGCCAAAAGTCAATCCATGCCAAGAATAACATCTATCTGTTGCATAGGCAAACAGACAAGGTCTACAATAAATGTCCTATTCTCAACCACTATAGGACACTGTAAACAAATAGACATAGTAGTCAAAGGATTACTAGTTGGAGTAGATATTGTAAGGGTATAAGGTAATTGAGAAACAGTTAATTTTAATTGATCCACACACTCATACGAAATAAATGAATGTGTAGCGCCTGAGTCAAATAACACGTACGAGAGTCTACCAGCTATCAAACACATACCTTGTATAAGATCAGCAGATTGAGAGGATTCAGCTCCCTTCACGGTAAACACTCTTCCAAAGGGCACGAGGTCTTGCTCCCTGTTGCCCTGCCGATATGACTCCTCTCCCGGCTCCACCCCTATTGCCTCCATTTCCTCTTCCTGCGCAGCTATCGACGGTCGCCTAGCTAGCCTGCCTCGCAATCTCGGGCCATATGACCTATTTTCCCATAGTGAAAACAACCAGGTCGCTCCATGCGTCTCTAAGATAATGTGGTCCTCCACATCTCAAAACAAGATAAGCCTTTGCTGCTGTTGACCACTCTAACCACCGGTGCCGTGTTGGTGTTGGTGTCACCTTTGGTCGGGCATACGGTCTCTGTCTCCACTGAGAGTTACTACCTCCTCGCCTCTGAAAACCCGGTCGAGTAGGACCCCCACTCCTTAATTGTTTCTGCTCATTAGCCAGCCTCTGATCTAGACTTTCGATCGCATTGCGTCGTTCCACTAGCTCTAGAAAACTCTGGATATCAAGAGACACTATAGCCCTCTGGAGTTCATGTCGGAGTCCTTCCTCAAACCTTCTACATTGCCAATCTTCATCCAGAAATCTTTGATAAAATTCGGAATATTTAATCAGAGCCTCGAATCGTGATGCATAATCACCAGCAGTCATGTTGCCCTGTTTGAGGCTCATGAATTCCCTTTCTTTCTCGCGTCGAACTAGACGCGGAAAATACTTCTCAAAGAAGCAGTCACTAAACAGCTGCCAGTTGATAATTCTGCTTTTGGCATCCAGCAATCTTAGCTTGCCTCTCCACCAAGACTCTGCTCCTCCAGTTAGCATGAAGGCAGCATACGTCACTTTCCTATCCTCTCTGCAGCGCATGGTATCGAATATCTTCTCGAGCTCTTGTATCCACCACTCTGCCTTCTCTAGATCATAATCTCCTCGGAATTGGGGTGGCTTCCCTTTCAGGAAAGTAGCCATTCCAGCATCTTCAGCTGCAGCAGCTCTCCTTTGATTCTGTTGTTCCTGCTGTTCTTTGTTCATCTCAGAGCATCTCAACGATTCTCTGCTGTGTTTGTAACAACAGAGCAGTAACTATGTTTTTCATGGTATCTTGAGTCTCAGATGACTCTCCTCCACTCCCGGTCTGATTATTTTCCACATTGTTATCTCCAACAATTTTTTCAGGAGTTCTGTCATCACTGACGATCGGACGTGCTCTTCCACGAGCCATGATTCTGCAAAAGAAATCATTTGCTCTTATTAGTATGACATATAATACCACATAGACAAGTATATAAATACCATATGCCACACTAATGTTATTTATCGCGTCGGATTCGGACACACTACCCATCTTCTAAGCATAGTTGAAATCCGATGTGGATTCAACTAGACACGGTTAGTAACAACATCCTAGACCTCACAGTCCGATTAGAATCGAACTGCTCTGATACCACCAAATGAGACACCCCGTTGTGCCCCATTGTATTATTACATTAAATCCTTAATTTTTTATTTACCTAATCGCGCGCTTAACGTTGAAAATACGTAAAGATTAAAAACTTTAGTTAAACAATCATATAACTTCTACAAATATAAAACACACCAGACTATATTACATAAATACACACATAAGTATCCTTTATTTTACACAACTTGATTATAACTAACGGAAAACAAAACATCTTATGTGACTCACTGGCCCTAATCTTACTACGCTACATTATCAGGATCAGTAGGTGGTTCTTCAGCGTCAACTTCATACGGAACTTCGTTCAACTCTTCAGCAATCTTCGTCTCGTATGGGGTTCCATCCACCTCTTCCGTAACATAGTCGTCCATATGGTCTTCTAACGTAACAAAGTAGACATACACCACAAATACAGAAATAGCGAGATAAGAAACAGTTCTATCATCATAAGTGGAAAAGATTCATAGCATATAATACAATAACGGTCACAAACATGCATCGCTCACAATTTACAATCATCCATACTTTATAACATCATCCTCTACCCTTCAACTCATGCAACTAGACCTTTATGCCGACGTGGCCACTACTACTCCTGTCACACATCCCTCGTTAGGGTTGCTAGTCGGTCGTCCAAGTGACACGTTCCCCACGCCGGTGCACATTCTCATCCATGGTAGGAATGCTCATGCAAAGCAATGACACTATAGCTGCACAGTACCGTCGGTGCACACCCTGGTTCTCTCTCTCAACTCTATCAAGGGTGCTCATGCATAGCAATGACACTATAGTTGCACAACTTAAATTCTAATTTGGAACAGTCTACAAGAACTTCGGACCTCGTGTATCTCAAATACACGGTTATGAACAACAATGCAACACATGATTCTCACTGCCTTTTATCAATAACAACCTAGTACCTCAAGCTTTTCCTCATAACCTCCACTTACACTCTATATCACATCACTTCTATAAAATAACAGTGAGGCACTTCTAATTCATATTCAAAACTCTCACCCAAACAAAATACCTCAGAGCAATATATATATCTTTCCTTAAAATCATCTAAGCATAGTATTAAACCCAGGCAGATCATGCATAACACATTAATCAATAGAATATTCAAATATCTCAATATCATATAAGGCAATTTATCACAACCAAATCATAATAGTTCAACCCAATAAATAACAAAGTCAGACTCTGTCACGGCCTGGCCGTGATAGCCATCACGGCCGTGACAGACAACCAAGGCAAGAATTCTACAAAACAGAACCTGTCACGGCCTGGCCATGACAACCATCACGGCCGTGACAGACAACAAACATCCTCAATATCATAAATATTTAAACACCGAAACAATACGTCACATGCAGATGGAATACCTCAACCAGCCTATCATAAACAGTCAAAGGTAAATAATTCAAACATCCTCAAATATGAATAATTAACCTAAGGCGATAAACTCACAATTCCCAAATCGTCATTAGTATTACGGAAAAGTTTCCAATACGATTTTGGTATTGTCGATTACTCGACCACTAGTAGGGTTTAGGTCGCCCTACACCATTATTATAAATTATATACTACTTATAGGTTCCGACGATGGAATGGTTCTTTCTCCCACCTGAGTTTGCACCGGAAACACGTACACGACGATCCTCGTTATCCCGCCACGAGTTAACACAACCACCTTCAACCAAACAACATAATTATAATTAATCAACTAACACCCATCTATGACACTTTAGGGCTAGGTTCGGCCATGACTTAGAAAATAGGTCTAGGATTATCTTCTTAATGCAATCTTTTGGATCCTAGTTAATAGAGTCTTAACTAACATAGATTACTTATTACAAGACTAAAATTTGAAA
Organism: Sophora flavescens; assembly: GCA_030762895.1. Taxonomy (NCBI): domain Eukaryota; kingdom Viridiplantae; phylum Streptophyta; class Magnoliopsida; order Fabales; family Fabaceae; genus Sophora; species Sophora flavescens. The sequence continues at coordinate 19,806,023 of CM061063.1, read as the reverse complement.
CAAAATCCTCTAACCTTTAGGGTTAGGGTTTCGGCCAAGGGCTGACTTTTAGGGTTCAAAATCCTTAAAATTCCTAATCATGATTAAGTCCTAGATTAATGATCCTTGATTAACCTAAATCATGGATTAGTGACCAAACAACTAAAGTTGAAACTCAAAACTTCCTATCTCTTTTATACAAGGATTCGGCCTCAACATGTTCATAGGGTTAGGGTTCTTAGTTTAATAAACCAACTTGGATTTATTAAGCATGCATACTAATATCTTGATTAACAAAATCATTAATGAAAACCATGAACAAAAACTCTGCCAAACCTACTTTGATAGATTCGACCAAGGCTAGATTTTTAGGAAAGAAATTTTTTGATTACATCATGCTCTTAGATTTAGATAATATGCATGATATCAAGAAGATAGAAAGTAGTTTCATCATCATTAGATTTTTCTAGAATTTATTATGACTTTTCAAAGTTCTAGGGTTAGAAACTTGAAAATGATGAACAACTATAATATAAACCTTGAATCAAGAAACTTGCTAAATAACATAGGCATGATTAAGAATGAGTATTAGGATTTACCTCTTGAAGATCAATGACAAAGGAAATCCAAGAAACTTGCTTCACAAACTTATCACTAAAGAACTTATGAACTTAGGGTTTTGAACAAAAAGGCATTAGAAACTAAGTGAAAAGTGAGAGTATGGTATTTATAGAGATAGTGGCGCCATCTTAGGAAGACTCTAGAAGTTATGAGTTGTCTTGCTAAAAGGATTCAAATGCAATTAAGTTATAAGGACCAATTTGCAAAGATTCCAAAAGTTGAAGGACTAGTTTGCAAATTGTCAATAAAGTGTCATGATGATGATTTTACCACATTTAATGCAAGCTTATCTTGACCAAAGTTGGCTGATTTTTGATTCAAAGATATTTTAAGACAATTCAAGAATGTTTGAGAAGATTATAGAAGCTTGAAGAACAAAGTGGAAGAATGTAGAACAATCTAGAGTTTTCTTGACTCATCCAACAACAAATGAGGGCAGCCATCAATCCTCATGGTCTTGCGCATGGGCTTGGTAAGTTTGGGCTTGGTTTCATTTTTGTGGGGCCCACTTGAAGATTTAAATATAAATCTTGACATAGGAAACTTGTATAGTTTCAAATGGGCTTTATGGAATGAATTCATGAACTAGACAATTTGGGCTTCATAGCCACGTCCATTAAGAGATTGGGAACAGGGATTCTAGCCCAATTCACTTGAAAGAAACTTAGAAACTAACTTAGGGACAAAAGGGTAATTAACAGAAAGTTCAGGGGCTTAAGCGTAAAATTCATAAATTTTCTATTTAACCCTGAAAAAACTTCTAGACTTAAAAATATGATTCATCCCCTTGAATCATCTCAAAATCCTAAGAGAACCCTCTATCGATTCTGAGAAACTCCGAAATCTCTTCCGTCGTCTACCCGATTACGTGTTTCGCCCGGAAAACATAAATTTTTTTATTTTTTCCCAAAATAATTCTAAAAATACAGAATTGTAGGAAATAAAATAATAATCTTAAGTCTTTCTTTCACGAATTAAAATTAGGTCTTTTGAGCAGTATAATTATACTGTCAATGGAATTCGCGGGTCGGGTTTCGCCTGACTTTCCAACCTAAATTTTAATCGTAGATTTCTACATTCAAGTAGGATTGAGTAGTAAACTCCGTGTATTTAAAATAATTTTCTAAAACTCAAATAACTTTATAAACATATTTATATGTATTACTATTATTTAAAACAGTGAAATACAGGGTGTTACAATAGGCATCAAGTAATTTCTCATAGTCAAGATGTACCTCATCATCAGAGTCTGATTCAGTGTTGGAAATCAAACAGATATTGGCTTCTTCCTTGGTTTCTTCATCAGAAGATGTTAACTCCAGATCCTCCCAAGTAGCCATCATTCCTTTCTTCTTCTTCTTGAAGAATTTCTTAAAAGGGCCCTTCTTGAGTTGAGGACATTCAGCCTTGAAGTGACCGGGCTTCTTGCACTCATAGCAAACAATTGGACTTTTGTCTGTTGAGGTGGATTCTTTGAAGTTCTTGTCCTTGTTGAACCTTCTGAATGACCTATCCCTCTTGAACTTCTTTTTCTGTAGGAGAAGTTTTATCTTCCTGGTCAGGAGAGACAACTCTTCATCACCCTCAGAATCCTCGAGTTCTAATAGGTCAACATCACTGGATGACTCATCTGCCTTCAAAGCCTTGGAAACTTTTGCTGACTTTTGATCAGCTTTCAGAGCAATTGACTTGCCCTTCTTTGGTGCAACTTCATCTACAAGTTCTTGCTCATGAACAGTGAGTGTTCCAAGAAGTTCATCCATAGTCAAGGAAGTGAGATCCTTGGCTTGGGAGATAGCAGTGACCAAAGGTCTCCACTGTTTAGGTAGACTTCTCAGAATCTTTCCAACCTTCTCAGCATTGGTATAGACTTTGCCAAGAGATTTCAAACTGTTGATTATAGTTTGGAATCTTCCTATCATCCGAGCAACAGACTCACCTTCCTCCATGATGAACAGTTCATACTTTCTGACAAGTATGGCAATCTTTGATTCTTTGACTTTAGTTGTCCCATCCTGAGTGACATCCAAAGTGTCCCATATTTCCTTCGCACAGTTACAAGCACAAACCTTCTCAAACTCCTCCGGACTGAGAGCATAGATGATGTTATATCTGGCTTTGTGGTTAAGCTCCCATTTTGTATTTTCAACACCAGTCCACTGAGCTTTTGGTTTGTCAGTGTTATCATCATTTTTGGGAATGAATGGACTATCGGTGATGACATCCCAAATATCAGAGTTTGTGGATAGAATAAACCACTAAAATCTATCTCTCCAGTAGTTGTAATTTTCTCCATTGAAGTAAGGAGGTCTGGTTAGGGAGGTTCCTTCAGTCTGATGACTTCCACTTATACTAGCTCCAGTCGTCATGTCTATTCTTTAGGACCTTTTACCTCTACATTGTTAGATGCTCAACCCAGAGGCTGAGCTCTGATACCAACTGAAATAGACAACTATAAACACAAGAAGGAGGTTGAATTGTGTTTATCAGAATTTAAGCAAAGTTGAAGTCTTTTCGAAAACAAAAAGGCTAGATTTGGACGAGTGGAAGAATACAGGATGGACGGGTGACTTTTTCAAGCACACCACTTGATAGACGTAAGAAAACTAAGGCAATTAAAGAATTTAAGGGAAGAGAGATTGACACGATTATTTATCCTAGTTCACTCTTCAAAACAGAGAGCTACGTCCAATCCTTGGCAGCAGCAAGATTTATCCACTATAACTGATAAGGTTACGGACTCAAGTATTATTTGCACACCTAGCCTCTTCAGGCTCAAGACAAGTATTATTTGCACACCTAGCCTCTTCAGGCTCAAGACAAGTATTATTTTCATACCTAGCCTCTTCAGGCTCACTCTGGTTTGTTTGAGAGATTGGGTTTTTAATAAATACAATTTCTCACAGGCAGATCTTTCACTAACACTCAGAGAGTGGTTTAAATGTAAGGCTTAGGAAAGTCTGCGTAATAACTTCAAAATGATTGAAGAATACAGAATAAAAGAATGAAGAAATTAATGCACAGAGTAATGACGTTTTAATGCAATGTGTATTCTCTTGTTCTTCATCTTCAATGACTTCTGTATTTATGGTCTTCAAGCATTTAGGATCCGTTAGAGACATCCCCTCAGATGTTGGCTTCAAGCAGAACTTCATTAAATGCAACAGAGTCATTCTGGGCAGCCATTAATGCAATAGAGTCGTTCTGGGTAGTCATTAATGCAATAGATTCGTTGGTTGTACTCTAACATGAAGGATCATGACTTTATTCATCGTGCTACAGCCATATCAGAGTTGTGTATAAAGCTTTTTGTACTTTACTGAGTACACTTTCCTTTTGGTGTAAGGACCAGAGGTACTAGGAAATAAAGCACGTTGGAAGCATTCTTTAACTGGTCTTTGGTTCTGATTATCCAAGGTTGCTTGAGAGAGTAACTTCTGACATTTCTTGATAATCGTGAAACTGAGTAGGAGAGAAGGCTTCAAGTCTCTTTCTGGTTCTTGAACTAAGATTCTGATAATCCTTATAGAATTCGCGTTCATAAGATAAGTGCTTCCATCTTGAAAATAATCACGTCTATCTAGTCATTTGAGTTTTCATTCGGGCTAGTAGATGAGCTCCATATTAAGGACTCAGCAAGTCCAAAGACTAGTGGACGAGTGCTTCTGTCACCTTTAGTGGATGAGAGCCTTTGTTACTTTGGTGGACGAGAGCCTCTGTTACTTTACTGGACGAGAGTCTCGGTTACTCTGGTGGACGAGAGTCTCAGTTACTCTGGTGGACGAGAGTCTCAGTACTCTAGTGGACGCGCTATTCTGATACTTTAATGGACGAGCTCCAAGTGCCACGTCATTGGACGGATAATTCTGATACCTCATTGGATGGGCTTTTCTGATACTTTGATGGTCGCGCTCCAAATGCCACGTCAGTAGACGCTGGCTTTCATCACTTTAGTGGACGCAAGTTTCTTTCTCTTACGTTTTGGATGTGCGCTTTAAACATTTGCGATGGACGTGAACTTCAATCTTCAAACATTTGCGATGGACGTGAGCTTCAATCACTACAGTGTTGGACGTGCGTTTCAATCACTTGCGTTGGACGGATGATTCTATTACTTATTCTGCACACTCGATAGATCGGTTAGCAACCAATATGAAGGTTAATTAAATCATTAACCAATGTTTAGTTTTCATCAAAACTTAGGGAAATGCACATCAAACATTTTAGAGACTTAACAATCTCCCCCTTTTTGATGATGACAAACATTGAGATGATTTAATGAACCTCAGAAAATATCAACAAAGAAAATAGCATAAATCAGATAGGTTGAAATTTTCTTAAGCGGATTCATTCTCCCCATATCATATTCATTCTCCCATTCTTATTTCTATCACAAATCTCAATTTCTCATATTCTCCCCCTTTTGTCAACATCAAAAAGAGTTATCAAGTTTTATTTAGGTAACATGTTAAGAAAATCATAGTAATGCAGCAAGCATATTAGACATACTCCACTTAAACTATTGTATCATTACTCCCCCTGAACTAATGCTTAGTTGCAAGAACATGTATATAGGAGTAATGACAGATTTAGCACAGACAGCTTAACATTCAGACATGTCATTCAACAATGCAATGCATGTTTAGATTATCTCTAATAAATAAAAACCTATCTTCTGCGAGGGTTTTAGTGAAAATATCAGCCCATTGATTTTCAGTTTTAACAAACTTAATATCAAAGATGCCTTTTTGAACATAATCCCTAATGAAATGATGTTTGATTTCAATATGCTTAGCCTTAGAATGCTGAATTGGATTTTTAGTTAAGCATATAGCACTGGAATTATCACACCATACAGATATGTTATGTTCATAAATAGAGTAATCCTCAAGTTGATGTTTTACCCATAAGAGTTGAGAGCAGCAACTAGCAGCAGAGATATATTCTGCTTCAGCAGTAGACAGGGCAATGGTTGTCTGCCTCTTGCTTGACCATGAGACTAAACTTGCTCCAATGAAGTGACATCCTCCACTGGTGCTTTTTCTTTCTATTCTGTCTCCAACAAAGTCAGCATCACAGTATCCCACTAACCATCACAATATCCTCCCACGAGGCCCATCTAACCACACTTGTCCCATCTAACCAAATTTGGGTCTGGTGGTTGCCCAGTTGACCTAATCTAACATCATTTGGACCGGGTGTTTCCACATTAGGGTGATGCAATCATAGGTTACCCAAGTGAGTTTTAACTTGGGCCATCTAACCACAATTGGGCAGGGCGGGTCCACATTAGGTACATGTATTTTCAAGTTAACCAAGTGGCTTTACACTTGCCCACCTTACCACACTTGGGTCTGGTGGGTCCCCACTAGGTCCATCTCACCACATTTGGGCCAGGTGTTTCCACGTTATGGTCATGTAATCTTCAGTTACCCAAGTGGGCCAAGTGGGTCCCCACAAGGCCCATCTAACCACACTTGTCCCATCTAACCAAATTTGGGTCTGGTGGTTGCCCAGTTGACCCAATCTAACATCATTTGGGCCGGGTGTTTCCACATTAGGGTGATACAATCATAGGTTACCCAAGTGATTTTTAACTTGGGCCATCTAACCACAATTGGACCGGGTGGGTCCACATTAGGTCCATGTATTTCCAAGTTAACCAAGTGGCTTTACACTTGGCCCACCTAATCGTACTTGGGTCGGGTGGATCCCCACTAGGCCTATCTCACCACATTTGGGCCAGGTGTTTCCACGTTATGGCCATGTAATCTTGAGTTACCTAAGTGGGTCGGGTGGGTCCCCACTAGGCCCATTTGACCACACTTGTCCCATCTAACCAAATTTGGGTCTGGTGATTGCCCAGTTGGCCCAATCTAACATCATTTGGGACAGATGTTTTCACATTAGGGCGATGAAATCATAGGTTACCCAAGTGAGTTTTAACTTGGGCCATCTAACCACAATTGGGCCGGGTGAATCCACATTAGGGCCATGTGTTTCCAAGTTAACCAACTGGCTTTACACTTGGCCCATCTAACCAAATTTGGGTCTGGTGGTTGTCCAGTTGGCCCAATCTAACATCATTTGGGCCGGGTGTTTCCACATTAGAGAGATGCAATCATAGGTTACCCAAGTGAGTTTTAACTTGGGCCATCTAACCACAAATGGGCCGGGTGGGTCCACACTTTGCAAATTCTCATAACGAAGAGCACATTTCGCAGAATGTATATCAAGTTATTTGTCTCAACGGATCTCAATATTAAATTATATCTCTAAACGAATATGTTTCCTGAACCGTAAAAGAAAAGGAGGATTCAAGAACTAAACAACCTATAAATACTCCACAAACCCATTGTAAGGAATATTTGAATGCTCTGAATTTCAAGTGTGATCGTGTGATATGCATCGAGAAAGTCATATTGTGCCAGCTAAGTAGTATGGTGGGCCACTACAAGTGACTAGGTCATTTGTGCCTACAAGGCCCTACTTGGGATAACATAGTCCTACAAAGCTATTTATTGGGACATCTGCCCCAATATACTCCTGCTTTGGCCGACCAAGTGCCCATGGACCAAGAGGGACCACATATTAAGGCCATTTGGCTATTTGTGTGCAATCTTAGTCCTCATGGCCTAACATAGTCCTTACCGGGCCACGTTATATCGAGTGTCAACGATTATGGACCCGAACCAGGATACAAATCTGTTGTCCCAAAAAATGGTGTCTTGATGTTCTCAACCAATCAAAATTTGAGAATATGCATGAAAATTAATGAGTTAAGATTTTATTTTATAGAGTGACAGATTCTAATTGATGAGGGACAGGAAATATGACAGGAAAGTGAGACAGAGGATCTTCACCCCTCGAACCAACCCGCAACAAATCAAATAATATAACCAACTACATATATATTTTATTTGTCACCGTTTCAAATAATAACTATTTATTAAAAAATATTTTTTATTTCTTTAAGTTTTATAATTATCTTAATATGTGTTTTAATATTATGTTTGTTTATATATTTACTATAATCGAAGATAATATTTATCTTTTATAATTTATTCTTTTTTTAGCACTTGACACTCCATCCATTTTTTCACTTTAAAAAAACAAAATTTAAAATAATTACCAAATCCTTATTATTAAATATTTATTATTTTCATTTTTATTTTCTGTTCATCAACAATATTTCCTACACATATTTAAAATAAAATTGAATTATAGCCGGACCAAACCAACCCTAAACATCGTTACCTTATGGTGCTGGGTACCCTTTTCGGGTACTATATGCTTCCAGTATGAGAAAGAAAGACTAGTCAAAAAAGTAGGATCGATAGGAACCAAATTAAAAATAATTGTCACACGTAGGGATCGATTTTAAAATTTTTTTTGTTGAATTGGTCCCTACATGTGATAATAATTTGCAATTTGGTCTTCTTATATAGGGACCAATTAGCGTTGAGGACCAAATTGAAAACCAGTGTCACGTAAGGAGACCAAATTGATAACTTTGTACGTATAGGGACCAAATTGAAAATCAGTGTCACGTATAGGGACCAAAAGATTACTTCAACCCATTTTTTATTATTGAAATTGTAATTTAATTAAATGAATTTTTCCGTCTCCTACTTTAAGCACCCAATAAATATAAAGTACCTGATCTGATTTATCCTTATCAAGTCACCCAGCTGTTATGGGATTTTATTTTTTTAGTTTGCCATAAAAAATTCAAACTAAAAGCCTACGTAATTTCACCTCTAATTAAATACATTATTTTTCCTTTTACAGCTTAGTCTTCAACTATCACTGTGTTGCAGACCATTACAATCGATTAGACCAACATACGTCCTGTCAGCCCCTAAATTACGCCAGAAGAAAGTCAAGACCCATTAACAAACTTAGTGGCCCAATTACCTGCCAAGTGGTACATCCTGATTTAGCCCCTGCACACGCTAGCCACTTCCAATTTCAGTCTGCTAACCTCGGTTGGCAGTAAACAACAATTTTTGCCTCCCTAATAATTTAAATTTTAACTAAAAACATCATTTGGGCGCCAGAAATATCCACATTTTTTCTTCCTTTAATTATACTACGATATTGTCGTATTCTATTTCTTATTATAATAATTTATTAAATATTTTTTATTCAAATGTACATTTGCTGGGCTGTGCTGGGACTTGACGCACGTGTACATTAGGTTGGGCTACTCTGGACCCATGAGAATCACAACCCATTTATTACCTTCTAGGACAATTCGTCTCACCAACAGGGCTCCAACGCAAATTGGGCTTATTGACCCACAAATTGGGCTTATTGACCCGTTACCCACACAACCCTGCCCAATAGTTTAGCGTTTCAACTATTCATCCCCTACGGCCAATCTCAGGTCTTCTGCATCAACGAAATGCACATTCCGACCGACATAACCATCAACAGGATCGTCCATGATTACTGCAAAATTGCACCAACCAAACGATTACTGCAAAGTTACATTTGAAATAACACTGATACTAAAATTTTTTTGCAAACTAGTAAAAATCATGCTATTGACAAGATCAATAAACACTGGGATTTTCCAGAATGAATCTCAAAACACGGCGACAAACGAATACCAACGTCCACCGGTCTTAACTACAACTATGCAAAACGGATCTCCGTCGGCGTACATACCTAACTCCGTTAAGACGAATCATCCCAAAATATTACCACCAACATATTATGCACACCATGCGAGGTTTGGATAGGGTGGACAGATTATGCACAACGGTTGCTGCATAAACCTCCCCTACTACTGTCTTTATGCCATCTGATACCATTGATTTGTGCCGGCGATGGGCGTCGTCCCTCCAACTCTCTCCTACCAAAAACCAGAAGCAAATCATAGTACTCTGAAAAGTAGGGGCAGCACACTACAACTTTCTACCACTACTATTTGTAGGGACTGATTGGTAATATTAGCAACTTGCCACTCAACCGGTTGTATTGGACAAATCTGGAACGTCCATTGTTTTAGTACAGCATCCAACGGTCAAAACAGGTCTCTCACCATGAGAGACTTAATCAAGTTGTTCACTCTAGAACTCACCTCAAAACGACACCACACAAAGCTCTCTCTAGTCTCCGCTCTAGTGAACATGGATTCCATCCAATGTAAATGACACACCAACTTCTTCGTGATGTCTGTCTGATGTCAAGGGTGGGTCTGTCATTATATATACTTGATGCCACACATAAAGAGTTGTGTTATTTGAACACAAAATTTAGATATCGTATGCGACAATGTATGTTTTTATTTCTATCTCTCACTTACTTTTATCATTTTTATATACATACATTTCAAAAATACCACCAAAAAGCAAAGAAAACACCATATGATATCCCCTACATGTGTTCAACAAACATTTCTGCACGTAAATGTTACGCACAGTCTGTTTATGAGGCGTCAACTCTAAGTCAATGTAGCGTCATATGTACAAGCCCTTTTAGTCATTTACAATTCCGAGCCCTTATTTTTTATGTCTAATTTGACAAAAAAAAAACAGGGAATCAAATACTATATATAAAATTTGTTTGTTTGAATCTGTTGTATGGATATTATTTTTGTCATATCAAATTCTGTTTTTTTTCCTGAATTAAGTTTTATTATATGAAAAATTTAGTCTATATAACTCTAATTTAAAATTTATTTTTTAAAATTCCATCCTTGTGATTTTACCCGGCTCAAGGGATTAATCTCCGCATATACGAGCGAAAGCTATCATGTGGAACCAAAAAAAAATATTTCGAGTTAATTTTGATATCTTTATCAATATAAAGATTTTTACATCGTCAACTATTCATATATTGAATGACTTTTAAGGTACTTATTATAAAAATCAAATATTTTTAAAAGCATGACAATCCATGTTTGATTGACAAAGTAAAGAATATTTATACTATCAATTTATTTCAATAAAATCCATATTATTTCATAATAGAAATATGACAATCACCTCAATTTTTTTCTATTCCATTTTTTAATTGCGTTGAAATTTCTATATGTAAATGACATTTTATATGATAGGAGCATTTTAACAAGTATAACATATGTTCCAAAACCATATATCATCAACCAAATGATCTTCTAAGTTATTCCCAACACTTTTTTTAAAAGATTATCAAGATTTAAATGCCAATCAAAAATACAATCAACATCATTCTTGAGAATGTACAATCCCAAAAATTTAATTTTAAACCTCGAAATGTAACAACAACAACAACAACAACAATCCCACTAGGTGGGGTCGGTACATGGATCAAATGACGTCATAATGTTCTATCATGAATCATGTTTATAGCTAAATCATTGATCTCTAAATCTTTCTTCATAATTTCGCCTATAGTTTTTCTTGGTCTCCCTCTGTCTCTAGCGATTGGATTGCCCTTCATCTGGTCTACTCTCCTTACTACGGAATCTATAGGTCTCCTCCATACATGTCCAAACCACCTAAGTCGAGATTCAACCATCTTTTCTGCAATAGGCGTTATCTAGCTCAACTCTCTATCTCTAATGATATCATTCCAAATCCTATCTCGTCTAGTTTTTCCACTCATCCAATACAACATTCTCTGCTACATTGAGTTTATTCTCGTGTTGGTTTTTTACCACCCAACACTTCGTCCCATACAACATTGTTGGTCTAATAGTTGTACGATAAAATTTTTCCTTTAGCTTGAGCGACACTTTTTTATCACATAAAATACCTGAAGCCTTCCCCCATTTCAACCACCCTGATTGAATCTGATGGTTTACATCACCCTCAATTTCTGTCGTTTTGTATAATAGACCCTAGGTATTTAAACCGTGTGACTTGTGGTATGTTATGATCTCCAACTTTCACGTCTAAGCTAGAGATGTTTCACCTTTCACTAAACTTACATTCTATATACTGTCTTGCTTCTACTCAAACAGAAGTCGTGTGCTTCTGAAGTTTGTCTATAAGTCTTTAACTTCCCATTTATATTCTCTCTCAACTCTCCAACTAGGACTATATTGTCTGCGAAAAGCATGCATTGCAATGCTTGCTCTTGAATGTGCTCCGTAAGTACATCCAAGACCAAAATTAAAAAGATATGGGCTTAAAGATGACCCTTGGTGCAGTCCTATAGTTATCGGGAAATCTTTTGTGGCTCCACCATGTGCTCTAACACTAGTGGTGGTCCCTCATACATATCTTTGATAGATCGAGTATAGAAAATTCGGACACCTTTCTTTTCTAGGGCTTTCCATAAAACCTCTATTAGCACCCTATCATACGCTTTCTCCAAATCAATAAAAATCATGTGCAAGTCTTTTTTATCCCTCCGATATTGTTCTATCACTCATCGTAGCAGGAAAACTGCTTTCATGGTCGACCTCCCCGACATAAAACCAAATTGATTATTGGTAATTTTGATTTTTTTTCTTAGTCTTCGTTCAAGCACACTTTCCCATAGCTTCATAGTATGACTCATAAGCTTAATCCCTCTATAATTTGCACAATTTTGTATATCTCCTTTGCTCTTATAAATCGGAACTAAGATGCTTCTCCTCCATTCGTCCGACAGTTTTCTTTGACCTCATAATCTTGTTAAAAAACTTTGTGAGCCAACTAATACCTCTATCTCCTAGGCTCTTCCATACCACAACAGGTATATTATCTGGCTCAACTACCTTGTCATTATCCATCCTTCTCAAAACTTCTTTTACCTTGTGCTCTTGAATTATGCGATAATAGGTGTAATTTTGGTCCTCCTCTCTGGTGTCAAGCCCATTTGAACACGATAAAACTTCATAACCTTCATTAAATAACTTGTGGAAATAATTCTTCCATCTATCTCTAATATCATGTTCCTTAACTAAAACTTTACCTTCTTCATCCTTAATACATTTCACTTGGTCCAAGTCTCTTGTCTTTCTTTCCCTAATTCTAGCAAGCCTATAAATAGATTTCTCTCCATTTTTGGTGCCTAAGGATTGGTATAACCCGTCAAAAGCTTTAGTTCTTGCTTCGCTCATCGCCTTCGTGGTCTCCTTTTTAGCTACTTTATATTTTTCCCAATTTTCAGTATTTTTAAATAAAGACTAAGCTTTATAACATTTCCTTTTAACCCTAACCTTAATTTGCACACTTTCGTCCCACCACCAAGATTCTTTGCCCCTAGGTCCGCATCCTCTTGCCAAGAGCTTCCATTGCTAGCTTCCTAATCCCCTTGGTCATCTTGTCCACATATCATTTGCACTTCCTTTTGCCTCCCAAAACCCTCCCTCTAAAACCTTGTGTTGGAAGACCCTTTGTTTTTCACCCTCCAATTGTCACCACCTGATCCTTGAAACCTTATCGTGGCATATTCTCTTCACACTCCTCTTAACTCTTACATCAATAACCAAGACCCTATATTGGATAGTCAAGCTCTCTCCAAGTATGACTTTAGGGTCCAAGTAAATCTTTCTATCAGATTTTCTAATAAGAAATAAATCTATTCGGGAGCTTGTTACCCCACTTTTGTATATGCACAAAAACATAACACTGAGATAAAATAAAACTAAATCTCGGAATCCATTTTTTGTTGAATAAATCTTGTTATGGTTTGTTCATTCATAAATGCGCTATGTAATTTAAATATGACCCCACTCAATTATTTTTGATAAAAATTTAGTTACTACATTTCATATATGCATTTATGGGGTTATATACAGAAAATTCTAAAACGCTAAAAGAAACGAACTCTAGAAATTATGAATAAAAATGTCGAAAAAAAGAAATTACGAATAAAGAAAGTTCAACATCAGTTACACCCTTCAAAAGCTTCTAAAAAATAGTGAACATCACTACACACACTTTAAAATTAGTTACATCTTTGTATTTCAAAAGGCAACTTTTGTACAATCAGGGCAAGATACTGTATTTTTATTTTTTGAAATTTCTTTAAAAAGATAAAATTAAAATGCGTTAAAATGCTAAAAGTAGCAAGCATGACATACAAAAAGAGAGAGCTCAAAACTGAAAAGTTTGCCATTCGAATGACCCACTAGACTAGTACTGAATATCTTCTGCTGCCAGTGATAGTGTTTTAGACTTCTAGCCGTGAAATAATAGGAGAAGTGGAAATAACAAGCAGATAAAAACGATGCTGTGTTATTTTATACCACATACATGATACAGGACATACATGAAAGATAGTAAAAATATTACCATTATTGTACAAAAAAAAAACAGATAAACATAAAAGAAACAGATAAAAAGAATGCAACAGCTTATGCAAAAAAGACATTGCCTAACTGGCAGTTTCAGATACAGAAAATGTGCAGAAAAGAATTCCTAGCACAGAGTACTAAGGGTTGGCTTCTGATCAATAATCAATTGGCAGGGCAAGCGTTCCTAAAGATACTAACCTTAAAAAAATGCTCTGTAAGTTGAAAACCAATGAAAGATCAATGGGAACATCAAATTAGTGGTCCAGAAAATTAGAATTCTGTTCTGCATCCAGAACCTCTAACCAAACACTTGCTGGATCACCAGCATGTTCTCTAACTACCTGCCAATTGAATAAAACAGATATGGATAATACAAAGTCATAGAAGATTTAAAACCATAGTAAATTGAACAAAAATAAATCCATTCATTATGCTTATTAGAGTTAAGGTAACTACATTACATATTAGCGGAGAATTGAACAGGAAATCAGAAAACAAGATCACTCGACCGCAAATAAATAGAACCATCTAGCAATGTCTTGCTTTGTCAATTTCATCAATCAAGACAAGGGTTGGCTGTTCCCACAATCTTAAAGAATTGTACCATCTTCCCTGGTATGGCGCCAATATAAGTTCGACTGTGACCCCTGTAAGATAAAATATTAATCATACAAAACACTACTAAATATATTGCTATAAAACCAGTAATAATTCAACCTTGGCAAGGAAACAAAGCTGTTACCAACCACGGGATCGTAGAGATGAAGATTAACTTCATAGGAAAAGTAGTTCTTGGAAGCATGAAAGCTTGCAAGTGAGAAAGAATTCTCAAATGGAATCATATTGAAAAAGATGATTAATTGTGTACATTGGTGTCTTACTTATAGGCTAGATTAGACTAATGATATGTAACTAACTCCTAACCAACTCACTAACCATATATTCTATTACCCTCCCGCAAGCTGATAAGTGGTAACACCACAATCAGCTTGAATTACAAAATCATCAAAAGAAAAAAAAGAAGAAAATATCAAAAGAAAGAAAAGGTTACTATAACCTGTAAAAAAAAGACACTAAAACAACTAGAAGAAAAAAAAAACATGGCTAAGACCCAACAATAATGCACAATCTAGTAGCCAGAAATAAAACTTCAAAGCCCAAAACTTATCAAAAAAAAAAACGAAAAGCCCAAGCAGTTTAGCCCAGCTCAATAGAGTGTCACCATTCCAAACCCTAACTTTCTTTGTTATTCCAGTGCTCCAAGAGAAATTGGGATCCGGTGGAGAAGGGATACACAGAAGAGAGGTCCATGGTGGGTGCGATGGCTTCGACAGCGGAGAAGAGATTGAAGACGTCGTTGACGGAGACAAAAGACGAGAGCAGAATGAAGGAACTTGTTGGCGGCGCTGTCGAGGGGAAGAAGTCGAAGATGGTGAACGATTTATGGCGGTGGAGCTCAATAGCGAATGGCAGCGGTATCCGCCGGGATCAAAGACGAAACGTGTCGTGGAGGTGGAGATGAAATCGCGAGTCGCTCCACCGAGGATCGAACGTAAATACTGAGTGGTGTGGCGGCATTGCGGGATTGGAGACGGCGTTGAGAGTTCCGCCGGGATCGAAGGTCGTGATGCAGACGACAATGGCGGTGCTTGCAGAGATGAGATCGGAGCGATCACTCATCTTCTCAAGCGATCGCACGATGATTACCAGAACTAACTCCTCAAGTTGAATGCATGGAAAACGAACCGGATCCAGGTGGAAGGAAGGCGGAGTCAACGAAGCTAGCCAGCGGCGTCTGCGAAGTCGACGAGTCCGAGTTGCCGAGGCGGCGAACGATGTTGGCGAGGATCTTGGAGAGGGAGGCAGAGGATCTTGAACACTGGATCTTGAACCATCAAGGTACTGCAAACAGAGGAACCACCATTGTTGTTCTGATTAGCGGTGTTGCAACCTAAGCCAAAGCTATCGAAGGCAGCAGGTGATTTCTCCTATCTTGATTGCAGAACCTTCGATCTCTGGTTTCATTGACTTGATCGGCTTGATTGGAACAAGATCACAATGGAAATTCCCAAACTCCATTAGTCCAGAATCAAGAACAGCGGCAGCGGCGTCATCTTCGTCGGAGAGCCTCGGTTCTTCCTCCTCTGAATCTGAAACTTCCACCATCGAATCGGAGTCGTAATCTTCGTCACTCTCATCTGCGGCGGAAGCACGGTATCGCTCTGATACCATGTTACCAACCACGGGATCGAAGAGATGAAGATTAACTTCATAGGAAAAGTAGTTCTTGGAAGCATGAAAACTTGCAAGTGAGAAAGAATTATCAAATGGAATCATATTGAAAAAGATGATTAATTGTATACATTAGTGTCTTATTTATAGGCTAGATTAGACTAATGATATGTAACTAACTCCTAACCAACTCATTAACCATATATTCTATTAAAAGCCACATCAGCTAATCCTCCAACCGAAAATAGCGGTTCAAGGCGCGCACAATGGAAGTGTCTATACTTGTTTTGCCCCATCCCCGGTGGACCAGAAAGACAACTAACTTATTTTTCCTGCATATACAAGAAAGATCGGGAATCATGTCACACTTTTTGAACATACAAAAACGACAGTAAGCACCAATGACTTAAATTAAATAAATGGAATGGATTAGCATAAATAGAAGTGTCTACAACCAACTTCGTAAAACAATAAAACCTTCGGAACATTAACAAGAGTAATGATAGGTGAACATCCAAATGAGACACCTATTTGGGACACCTGGTTGATCATGTATAAATATTTGGTTAATTCAGTTCGTTATATGGTTAATGGGCTTATTAATTCATGATGACATGTTAATCATATAAAGAATTGAATTAATTAGATATTTGCATGTGATTAACCAAATATTTACATGGTTATGATAAATAAGCTCATTAACTATATAATGAACTAAATTAACCTAATATTTATACATGATCAACCAGGTATCCCAAACGAGTATTCTCATTTAGGTGTTCATCTATCATTACTCCATTAATAAGCACATGCAACAGAGGAAGTCTGGCCCAATTAAATTTAAAAAACAGGGCATCATATTTAAAAGCCTGACACAGGCAATCAAGTTGGCAATCTTCTAAATTATTATCCAATTTTTTTATTAAAAAAATAATCAGATTATCGGTAAAAATAACTAACAGCATGGTCCACAACCGGTAGATGAGCGTGTCCTGTTGCAAATATATAGAATCATGCATTAAGATATACGATGATTTAAGGCTACTTAATGAAAGGCTCTCATCCGTTTCAAGAAAATATAGTATTTGATTGAAACCGTACACAGAGATCAGTATTTTTAACAACAAAGCATTTGGAAAACACTAAACTCCCAGATCAATATGTGGGATATACTACAATTCTACAAAGATAAACAATGATTACCTTGTGAAATCCCTCTTAATTTCCCAACAGCTATGAATTCCAATATCCTTTCATTCACATCCGTCAATCCATAATGGTCTTCTTCAAGAATCATTTGTGCCTGAGTAACATCAAAGTTCTCATCACTGGATTCGGAAATTAACATATTGCAATATATGATATTAACAAAAGTTTGTAGTTAACATATAAAGGCTACTTAGTGGTATTCAGAAAATAGAAACCTTCCATTCACCCAAAAGCCGCTGAAAACTACGCTAATGCACTTTAGTTTTCACCAAAGGGCCTTTCCTAAAACCTTGTTCTGTAGCTATCTTAAATTCAAACTATCAAACACCTGTCCGCATGAATGGTAATGGAGGTGTCATATACATGTATTCACTGAAATCTTAAATAAATTCAAATTACTTTAGCCAACAGTAATAAGAACGAAGTTCCATGTACACAAACCTGTATTCTCCCCGAGGCAATGCGCTCAACCAGTCACGGACGGGTGTTAACGTGTTTTTTTTGGTTTTTGGTTGTGTCTAAAAGTTTCTTTGGGACAAATAATTATAGATCAAACGAGTATGGGACCTACGAGTTATACGGTAATCTTATCAAAATAAGTATGTGGGTTGTCTATCAAGTAGAATTTGACAATAAAGCCAAATTAGAAATTATTGGCAAAGACTTAGTATCAAAAACAAATATGTAAATTTATCAACAAAAAAAAAAGATACAAAGTGTTGTCAATAATGAACTTTGATAATAAAACGACTTGTGTTTTAAAAGATAAGTTTGAAATTTAAAAGGAGAATGTAGTTTCTATTGTAGAAGATAACTTCCTAGTTGCATTAAGTTTGTAATGAAAAGAAACAAGAATTTGAAAGTAAAGTTAAGTAAAATAGGATCTAAGTAACACCATTCACGAAAGGTAAATGAAAATAAGAACATAAACGAAATATTAAGAAATAATGGAGAACAAGTAAAGAACTTTGAAGGATAAAACCAATATTGTCTTTGGGTTGTAATATTGAATTAAATTGAAAATGAGAATGGTGTGTAATCGAGATGTGTAGGATGTGTATCAAGTAACCGACCGACCCTGGTTACAATGAGTTTACTACTATTTATAGAAAAATACAATAACTTCTTAGTAGTAACTTCCTATCTAAATGACTGTCACATGTCTTTGACAGTTCTTTTAGATTCTAAACCTAACTACTTGTCAAAACAGTTCCAATAATTTCTCAATGTCTTGAACCGCTCCGTGTCAACTAACTTGTCGTTGACGGAATTAACTGCTTGACAACTTATTTTAACTGCTTTGTTGACCTTATTAAGGCTTGATCATTTTTCCTTTTCCACCTTATTGGCGACTCTTTCATGAATATTGTCGGAAAAACCATCCGTCAGTCAATATACACATCTTCTTGCCAACTAAGTATCTTCAGTACTTTAGAAAAACAATAGTTTTAATTTCACTCCCTTTGTTAACTGTTGTCGAATTATTCTGTCAAGAATTTGAAATTCTTCCATTAACAGATGCCCCCAAATTTTGCTTTTAACGGTCTTGTCCAAAAGAATAGCAAAATTTTGAATTTTCAAATCTTTAACAGATTTTTAATTCTGGGTTTTAATCTCATGAATTAAATCTTATCAAACTAATCATATCCCTACTTAATATGAATAATTATAACGTTGCAGTTGTCTTGGAATTCGAACCAACAACTCTCACTTTCTTTAAATGCTCGTCATATCATTATTTAACTCCTTCTGACTTCCTTTGATCTTGATTTCTCTCTCTACAAAAGTCTGTTCTTTACAAAAGAACCTTTCCTCTTCATCACTTCGCTTAATCTCCATGGCAACATCTTCAAAGATGTCAACTTTAATACCTCGGGCCACGGTTCTTTGCTCCTAGGGCAGTAGTTCAAGACCCAATCTTGGAAGAATCAAAATTATGGCAGGAATCTAAGGTTATTTACACTGTTCATGATTATTCCGTTGTTTTGAACCCACCTGCTGCATTCTTAGGTCCCTTTATAACCCATAATGAAATTTATGAGGATTTACGTGGTTCTTTTCCTTCCGCTAACTCAAATGAGGTTATCTTAGCTTCATTAACCCCAATCCCTATTCATATCTTTAAAAAGAGCAATAGAATTTTTAGAATGCCCCCTGCTACTCGGTTTGATTCCTACATCAGTTGGCTTGACCGAGTCCAAACTGAGAAATGTAATGTGTGGGAGAAAGCTGGAATTTTTGAGTTCATTCAGCTTTCTTGTCATGTCAAATTAGTAGATTTTTCTTTAATAGGGGCGTCAGTCTTTTTCTGGAACAGAACTACAAACAATTTCCATTTCCCCCATGGAATGGTGGGTCCGACCTTATTTGACATGTCGGCTATTACGGGCCTTCGTCCAGATGGCCCTACTATGCACTCCAATGTTGAAGCAGAAAACCGGATTGATGTTTATGTTCCAAAGAACTCCTTTTCTAAATACATAACAGATTTTAGACGTAAAGACCAAGAACCTGTGACGGATACCGAACACGTAGCCTTTCTATTTCTTTGGCTATATGCCTATGTCTTCTGCAGCAAGTCTGCTACCCTAATTGCTTCTTATGTCCCTCTTGCTAATCTCTTGTCAACTAGTAAGAGATTAGCATTAGGCCAATGCATTCATGCCAATCTTTATGATAGCATGAGCATGTTGGTTGATACTGTCAGGTCTAGATAAAAGAAAACCAACATAGGAGGGCCACTCTGGCTTCTTCAATTGTGGTTGAATGATGTTTTAGAACGTCGATTCTCATACGAAGTTCCTTTGGATTTGTCAATCGACACTTATGGTTCTTACCTCTGGTACGTCTCTGGTGAATCTTTATCGAGAGACAAAACTGTCAATTTCAAGTTTTATTTCAAAATCTTTAATTCTCTTTCGTCCACCTCTCCAAAGATCAATTTCACTCCTTTCGTTGATCGGAGATATGGTCCAGAGTGGTTTACTAATCTAAGTACCACTATATCCAAATCTAACAAGTCAATTTGGACCAAATTTCTCTGCCAAAAGGTCATTTTTGTCGATGGTCCTAGTTTTAAAACTCATCACATTTATCTTCACTTGCCCAATACCACTGCTTGTTAGCTTGGTTTCTGTCAATCCATCCCTGCCCCTTACTCATCAAACTCTGATGAAGACTTCATTGATGCCAAAGCTCCAACATATGAAGACATTATGGCCATCAGTGAGAAAGACAAGGCTTGTAGGACTTCCTTACAGCCTGTTCCATTCTCTGCCTTCCATGGAGTAACTCAAAGCTTTCTTGACTGGTGGGATGAGTACTATTCCAATTATCATCCAAGTCTAAAGGCTGGCTTAATGGTGATGATTCTTCTATGCAGGAACAGGATTTAGCATCGAAAACTCAAGGTGAACTTCAAAAAGAAATTCAAGCCTTTAAAAAATTCTACAAAATCAAGTGGAATCCCTTGAGACCATATGATATGGTTCGTCATGTTAACAGTGTTTTAGCTGAAGCCAAAAGGAAGCATGATAACAAGGAATCCGAAAGGCTTGCCAAATATTGGGACATCCCAAATATGACTAGAAAATTTTTTGATAGCTTAAAGACTCCTTTCCCTAAACCCGTGCCTATTCCTTGTGCTCCTTTTGGTTTAGCCGACTCACATCTTGGAAAACCGACGAAGGGAGGTAACTTCTTCTTTCTAGAGAGCGTAAGTGCTTATGTTGACCCTCTCGAAAAACCAAATCCAATTACCTTCGCTCGTCGGTTTCTCTAACCTGATGATGACTTTGAATTCCATTCGCGAATTCTAACTCATAACTCAGGTACTTGCTCGTCAGACAAGTTTTTTATTCTTTCCACTTTGCTGACAATCAACTTATTCATATTGTTGTTGACAGTTTTTCCTCTTGACAAACCCCTTCCTGGTAAGTCCAAATCTGATGCATTGACTGAAGAAGCATTTGAAAATGATGATGAAGATGAAGACGTAATTCTTGTGACGGCCAAAACTGTCAAGAAAAGCTCACGGCCGACCAAAGCTTTTGTACCTAAACCTCAAACAGTAAAAGGGGCCAAGAAAAGAAAAGGGAAAGCTGCTGCTTCTTACCTCCGTTCCAAAAAATCAAAATCCACCAAAAGCTCTTCAATCTCGGCAGACTCTAATGCTACCAAGGCTTCTACCGCATCTAAGGCTCAAGATATTGTTGTTGGCTCCTCCAACACTTCTCCTTCCGACCGATCCAAGGTAAAAAATTTTACTTTTGAAATTGGTCTATCTAGTTATACCTATTCGTTCACATCTTCTCATCCTCATTTTGACAGAAAAAGAAAGTTGTCGAAACTATTCAGGTAACTGAAAAGGCAGGTGTTGATCTAACATGGAATTTCCACTGATCTTGTCATCTTCCTTCATATTATTTTTATAATCATATATATCTCATTTTCCTTCATGTCAGGAAAAATCTCTTCAGATTGAAGACTCAATGACTATTCAAGAAATTGTCAACAAGATTGTCAAACCAGCGAATCGACCTGATCCAGAGGTACAAGTCATTTATTGACTCTTTTTTTTTCCTAGTATTTTGTTTCTTACTTCCTTTCCTTTTTCAGGTTGACAGAAACTTAGAAAGCACTATTGTCGACACTAGAGGTCTGACAGATGATCCTCAAAATCCTGAATCTAATCCGGAATTGCCCCCCAGCCCTCATCATCATACTCCAATCACTCCAACTTCCATAGCTAACACACCAGCTGAGGCTGCCGTCATGATTGAAATTCCAGATGAAGATATTGACATAGAAGCCCTGCTGGCTGAAAAAAATTCTGTCGTTCCTCCTCTCGCTGTAATCGGACCTCCAATCATGAAGTCTCGACCCTAAACCGACTCTTCACTTCAACACTTGGATTAATATCTTTGTCGAAAGTAAGCGAAAAAAGAATCAACACTTTCTGCCAACTCTTCATCAACTCAACATGACTCTAGTGATTCCCGAGTCGTCAATCTTATGCATGATCTCAAGGCTCTTCTTGACAATTCTTTTAATACACTTTTATCTGACGCTAGTATCCAACAAGAATTGTCACGACTCATCAAAGAGATCAATCCTCTTCATTCCAATCTCCCCATGTCAAGTCGCACACACTTTCTCTCCATCTATAAATTCTGGGAGCGACTCTCTGGAAAGTTAGAAAGGATGACCTCTGTCATTCCTTCTTACAAGGAGGAAGAAAAGATTAAATATGACCTCTTAGATAAGTTCCGAGATCTGGAAACTTCCAAACAAAAGGAACTTGATCTTATTTCCACCGGAACTCATACTAAAGAGAGTCTCTTGGAGTATCGAAAGAAACTGTTGGCAGAAATCGAATTGACAGATCTGAAATGTGCCAAGTTTGACAAAGCTCTAGAAAAGAGTAGAGACAAAGTCAAAGCTATTGACGATGAATCTGTTCAACTTGGCCAGAAAGCTGAAAGCGAAGTTGGCAAACTCCGTGCATTACAGCCAGAATATGAAGCTGCCGCTGCTGACAAAACTGATATTTCCTTTGCATGGGATTAGTTATCACTTGATTTCAATTTAAACCAAAGTTGACTATTGTAATTCTTTTCTTTGTCAAATTCTAATCATGTAATGTCCAACAATTGGTGATTAATTTAAAATGTCTCTTCACTTATCTGCGCGTTTGTTTACTGTTCGATTTGACTGCACGTTTCCAACCAACTTCGTAACTCATGCTTATCAAATCATAATAAATGCAATATTAAGTTTTGTAACTTGGGTAAACCACTCGTATTAAATTCGTTGTCTCTTTGGACCAACTATAACTAACGAGGTTTGCAAATCAAAAAATTTCATAGTTGAGCATTTCACACAATATGCTTCCATCTGAAAAACGTTTTCATTCATTCTTCTTTCTTCCCCCATGGGAATCTGACATTACCATATTAAGACCTCGGACCAAAGTTTCTATTTTAATGGTCATATTCTTAGTGAAGGTCAATAACCAACGTAAAAAACGTAGTGGAGGTCAGCAACCAACGTAACATCTAGAGCTGACCTTTATGCACATCTGGGGAGAAGCCGATCTCACAACGAAACGAGTGCATCTTGCTCTAGTTCCATCATCTTCATCCTGGAAGGTAGTGGTTCTCTCTTGGTGTCATCTTTATTGCACCATAGCAACTACAACCTTCTGGGTTAAATGATGGTGAGATCTGCTTCTGCTCGTCTCATTCTCCGCGTCTCTGCGCACTCTCGACATATGACACAAATAAAACCTCATCAAATGGGGAATGAAGTCTCAACAAATTAGGTTACACTGCTGCATTGTCGAAGAGAGGAAGATAAAAGTCTGTCGAACTTAGTATAGTCTTATACTTTAGGCCTAAGTCAATCTTAATTGACAATTTGTATTGTTGATAATACATTATTGTATTGCCAACCTAGATATATATGGCTTAGATTAAATTGACAATTTGTACATTTGATGATATATGAATGTATTGCCAGTTTAGTGAATGAAAATTTTCATTTCTTTTCACTCGTTGTCAATCTTTACCTCCAGCATTGTCGGTTTATATTCCTTCAAATACTTGCCATTAATTGATTTAATTCTTAGGCCCGTATTGACATCGACAAGTGCATAAGAATTTCCAGAAAATGCTTTGTCAACTTTAAATGGTCCTTCCCATTTAGGTGACCATTTGCCATATTCTCGACAACTTTTATCCACGGGCAATATGACATTTCATACCAAATCATCTACCTTAAATGATTTGAATTTCACTTGACTATCATAGAACTTTGCAATTCTTTCCTTCTGTCAAATCATATTTTCTAATGCAATCAATCTTTCATCACTCAATTTATCCAATTCATCCAACATTGCATTCCAATGTTAGTTGGTAGGCAAGTCATTTTGCCTTTGAATGCGAATAGATTGAAGATTGATTTCGACGGGTAACATAGGTTCGTGTCCATAAGTTAGCCGATATGGTGAAGTTCCTGTCGACTGCCTGGGTGAATTTCTATATACCCATAATATTTGATCAAGAGTATTATGCCAATTCTTAGGTTGTCGGCCCACATGCTTTTTAATAAGACTAATAATGATCTTATTTATGGCCTCAGCTTGGCCATTGGCTTGTGCATAGTAGGGAGTAGATGTAAGCATCTTTATCTGTCTAGAGCTAGTATATTCTATAATTTTCTTCCCAGTAAAACTGACCCTTGATCAGTTGTCAACGTTTGTGGAATTCTAAACCAACAAACTATATGATTTTCAATAAAATCAATTACATCTTGCTGGGTAACTGCTTTAAGGCAAATTGCTTCTACCCATTCAGTAAAATAGTCCACTCCAACTAGAATGAATTGATGTCCTTTCTATGAAGTAGGATGTATTTGACCAATCAAATCCAAAGCCCATCCTCTGAATGGCCAAGGCTTGACAATAGAATGCAATTCGTTGGCCGGTACATTTTGTATATGGTCATGTTTCTGACATTGTTCACAAGACTTGGCAAACAAAATGCAATCTTTAATCATAGTTGGCCAATAATACAGACTTTGTCGAAGAACTCGTTTCATTTTGTCTCCTGCCTGATGGGCCCCACATATGTCCTCATGGACTTCTGACAGAGCCAAATAAGCATCTTGCTCACTCAGGCACTTGTGTAGAGTCCCGTCAACATACCTTCTATATAACAGTCCTCCTTGCATTGTGTAATTCAATGCTTTGTATTTCATTTTCCTATCTACATTCTGACTTGGATTTTCCAAATATTCAATTATTGGCAACCTCCAGTCATTAGGTAGAATTGCATCATTAACCAAAATATCTCTTTCTTCTAATGGATATAATAATTCTCTGATTTCCATTAGTCCTGACAAAGTCTTTTGAGATATCTTGTATCCTGAGGCTATTTGAGCCAACTCATTAGCCTCTTGATTTAAATTTCTGGGAATATATTTGACAATTACGTCATCGAATTTCTTCATTAACTTACTAGCTATGATACAATATTTTGTCAAGTTGTAGTTGACACATTTATATTCTTGAGTAAGTTGTTTGATAACCAATTGAGAATCCCCAAAGATATGCACATTTCGTGCTTTCATTTCTATTAGTATCTCTAATCCGACAATCAAAGCTTCATATTCAGCTTCATTGTTGGAACATGGATACTTAAGCTCAAACATGAACTTAGTAGGAGTTCCTTGTGGAGTAACGATTAAGATTCCTACTACACTACCTCCTTGATGCCTTGATCCATCAAAGTAAAGTTTCCAGGGTTGTAAACTGACAACATTTATTTCTGGCACGTCCAATCCTGGATGTTCTACCAAGAAGTCAGCTACTGCCTGTCCTTTGATAGCTTTAGATGGTACGTATTGTAAAGAATATTCTGACAAAGCAATGGCCCATTTACCAATACATCCATTAAGGACTGGTTTTGACAACATATACTTTATTACATCAGTTTTGGAAATAACGAATACATTACATGGCGTCATATAATATTTGAGTTTTGTACAAGAAAAATACAATGCCAGACATAACTTCTCTATTGCACTATATCTTCTTTCAGCATCATTGAGGACTCTGCTTAGATAATATACGGCCCTTTCAACATTGTCATCATCATCCTGGGTCAATAGACATCCTATAGTGTCTTCAGATGCTGATATGTACAACTTCAACGGTCGACGAGGCACTCTGCGGCATCATGACCGGTGGATTGACTAGGTATTGCTTGATCTGGTCAAAAGCCTCTTCGTGACAAGGCTCCCATATGAAGCTTTGCTCTGCTTTCAACTTGACCAACGGTGCAAATACTCTTGTTCTTCCTGACAGACAGATTTGATATAAACCTTCTTAGAAAGTTAACCTTTCCTAGGAAGGATTGTAGTTCCTTTTTATCTATTGGTGCTGAGGCTTCCATGACCGCTTTGGCTTTATTTTTGTCTACCTCAATTCCTTTTTTGTGAACTAGAAAGCCTAAGAATCTGGCAGCTGACACTCCGGAGCTACACTTCTCTGGGTTCATTTTGAGGTTGTGTCTTCTCATCCTTTCAAACCCTTGCTTTAGGTGCTCCAAGTGGTCATCTTTGGTTTTGGATTTGACAACCACGTCATCAATATATACTTCTATGAACTTTCCAATCACATCATGGAAAATAGTATTCATTTCTCGTTGATAGGTGGCTCCTGCATTCTTTAAACCGAAAGGCATGACAATCCATTCAAATGTCCCAATTGCTCCTGGACACTTGAAGGCAGTCTTTGACACATCTTCTTCGGCTATAAAGATTTGATTATGACCTGCATGGCCATCCATACAACTTAAAATTTCATTTCCTGATGTTGAGTCGACAAGCATGTCGGCTATTGGCATCGGATACTCATCTTTGGGGGTAGCCATATTTAAATTTCTAAAGTCTATGCATACCCTCATTTTGTCATTCTTTTTAATGACAGGAACTACATTAGAAAACCAATCGACATACCTGGTTGTTCGAATGAACTTTGCTTTAAGCAGTTTTTGCACTTCCTCTTTGATTTTATGCACTACGTCTGGAGCAAAACTTCTACTTGCCTGTCTGACAGGCTTGCAATCCTCCTTAAGTGGCAGCCGGTGTTCAACAAGATCTCTGCTTAAACCAGGCATTTCATCATAGTCCCATGCAAACCAATCTTTATATTCTGCAATTAATCTGACAAGTTTTTGTTTGTAATCCTCTGGCAGAAAAGCACTGAAAAAAATGGGCATTTCCATTCCTAAATTTATTTCTTCCAGAGGATCTTCTACTTCAACATTTTGCTTAACTTCGGCTCCTTTCTCAAAACCCAAAGGGTCGTCGTCAATGATACAATCTGCCAACACACTTTCTGCGGTGTGTACTTCTCTGTCGGCCAGATAGGCCGACAATCTTCTCAGGTGTGTTTCAAGGCTCATTGTTGAAACTGGACCGAGACTTGTCGGCCTCTTCCTTTATCTTCATGCCAAACTGACCGAGAAGACTTGCTTCTAGCGCATCTTTGTCAATAAATCCTTCATTGGCGATCCACGAGGTTTGACGTTTGGCGAATATACTTTGAAATGCATGTGTGAATGCTGGGCATAACACGCGCTATCGTCTGCTTCGACGATCTCCACTTGATCTTGCGCGTTCCATAAGATTATTTTCTGATGTACTATCGAAGGAATTGCTCCCACAGTATGAATCCAATCCCTGCCAAGTAGTAAGTTGTAACTTGATTTGGCTGGAATTATTACGAACAATGTCATTCTCTCGACAGTTCCAACCTGGATATTGAGAAGTACAACACCATCTGATGGAGATGTTTTGCCATCAAATCGTGGACGACCATGTCTGTTGGAATCAAGTCCGACTGATCTTTTTCTAGCTTTTTAAACATTGCCCTCGGCATTAAATTGACAGCAGCTCCTCCATCAATCAGAACTCTATTAGTGGGCCTCCCATCAATTATGGCCTTTACATGCAATGGTCTTAAATGATTTCTTTGTTCATCAGTGGGCTTCTCCAACTGGGCTATATTATCGAACACGGTGAACAAATTCTCTTGGACATACATCCAAAAATCATCTGGATTTCTGTCATTGTCGACCATATCCTCATCGTCAGAAAAATCCACTTCAAGATATCCTTCATACTCCGCTGGGATGACGGAAATCAATCCTATATTCATTCTCATGTCTGGTTCCAAGATGATTTCATTCTCTGGATCCTGGTCTAAGAATGCACCTCCTACAGTTCTTCCATGATTTCTTTTCAAATCATTGTCATCGTCTGATCCTGACCTTCCTGACAAAGACCGGTGATAAGCCTCTGGCTCATCTAGTTTTATGGCTAGTATGACCAGGGTTTTTGTGCAAATTATATCCTATTTTCACCCGAATTAGATTAGATTGTCCTCAAGCAAGGTTTTGAGTCTCTAAAGTAGTTTTAGGTTAATTTAGCTAGTTTTGAGTTAAAATAATACATTTATGGTTATTTCCTTGTTTTCAGGTTAAGTATAAGTTGAGAGAATAAAGAACAGGGGATTCACCCCGCGAGCTTCTTCTTCGCCTCGCGAACCTGAAAACCAGCAAAACAGTGAAAATTTCATGCTCTCTGGTTCGCCCCGCGACTACCCTTATCGCCTCGCGACCCCGAAGGATGACTGTTCCAAGAAATATGCAAGCTCTCTGGGTCGCCTCACGAATCCACATTTCGCCCCGCGAGCTTGGAAGTCAGAAAGCATCACGGTTAGGTCCTGATGGCCATAACGGGCGTAAGGAGAAGACTCTTCAGATCCTCGCCTCGCGAGAAAGTACTTCGCCTCGCGAGAATGCCAAAGGTTGCTGACTCTTCATGAAATTCGCCTCGCGAATGTGTGCTCGCCTCGCGAGCTAGCTGAATTCAGAATTTGTATAAAAGGCTGTTCTGAACAGATTGCAAAGACTTTTGCTTCTCCATTGTTCTGTTTTACATTTTTCTCTGTGTGTTTTCGCTTTTGTTATGGAGAACTAAGTTTCTAGGATTGATCTATTGTAATTGATTTCCATACACTTGAGGTTCTTGTATTTCCTGTTTTGTATGTTTTTCCCTCTTCAATGCCATGCTTTATATTTCTGTTTGCTTAATTCGGGAGTATATTGTATTGTGTTGATTTAATTCCGGTGATATCATGTTCCTATAATTAATCGCATCTGCTTAATTTGCGTGTGTACGTTTCGTGTTCGCTTAGTTCACGAAGGGCTTAACCCCGTTTGCTTCATTCGGGAATAGGGACATGTATCTGTAGTAGTGGTTTCGCTTGTAAATTGTTGCTACAACCGGGAGGGGATTAAAATCTGCTTGGGGCTTGGAAATTGCATGAACCTATGATAGTTGGGAAATCGAGAGCAATAGATTAATCTGTTTTTGGCCATTTGATTATCTCTTTAAACTGCCCTGTTTTTAATTGCTCTGTTTTTCATTGTCTTATTTTCTTTGATTGCATCAAAAAAAACCCCCCCCCCCCCCCCCCAAAACTGATTTTTGTGAAAAATAACACTTTAAGAGTCCTTGAGAGACGACATCCGAGTTGTCGCCCTAAACTACATTTTTAAAACCCGCTCGTCCTTTTTGGCGCGTGCGCGACAGCGCGACCAAAAATTGGCGCCGTTGCCGGGGACTCTGATTTGTTATTTTTCGTATTTTTTTATTTTATTTTCTTTTCTTTCTTTTATTTTCTGTTTTTGTTTTGAATTGGTCTGGCTACTAGGTCTAATTGCCCTGAACTGTGTGATTTTGACCCGAAAATTGAAAGAACATTGCACACACTCCGTAGGGAATTTCGGACCAGCACTAGTAGTGATTCCAATTTCAAAACTGTTTTTGAAAATATGGGAGACCAAAGGACATTGAGGCAGCTTGCTCCCGATGTGAATTACAATCCTTTGTGCATTGCTTATCCTGATGTCGACACTCCTTTTGAATTAAAATCGGGGCTAATCCATTTGTTGCCAAGATTTAATGGTCTTGCAGGTGAAGATCCACACAAGCATCTCAAGGAATTCCAGGTTGTCTGCTCCACAACTTTGAGGCCAGAAGGAGTAACTGAGGATCATATCAAGTTGAAGGCTTTTCCGTTCTCACTCCAGGGAGCTGCAAAAGATTGGATATTATACCTTGAGCCGAACTCCATTACCACATGGAACGACTTGAAGAAGCTCTTCCTAGAGAAATATTTTCCTGCCTCCGAGGCCGCTTCAATAAGGAAGGAGATATGTGGCATCGAGGCAAGGAAATGAGTCGCTAGCTGAATATTGGGAGAGGTTCAAGCGGTTGACATCCGATTGTCCCCAAAGATCAGTTTTCGAACAGCCTCCTCATCCAAGATACTTTTATGAAGGGCTACTGCCGATGGATAGGAATATTTTGGATCTTTGCTAGTGGGGAGCGTTGGTTGACAAGACTCCATCTCACGCCAAGCAACTCATTGAGAACATGTCACTGAATTCCCAGCAATTTACTACCGGAAGAAATTGCATTTGAGACTAGAGGTGTACATGAGGTCCACACTTCTTCTTCCAACCATGTCCGTGATGATAGAATTGATAGGCTCACTTCTTTGGTAGAGAAATTGGCAATGGATAGGGTTCAGCCGGCGGTGTTGTGTGGCATGTGCGGTTCTCTCGAGCACCCATATGAAGCATGCCCCATTTTGCAAGGAGGATCATTTCTCAATCACCTCAAGCCTTTGCAGTCCATCCGTATAATCAAGGCAATAACCAGAACAGGTACAACACTCCAGACCTCTCAACAAATAGGTACCATCCCAGCTGGAGTAATCATCCTAATCTGCGGTATGGGAACTCATCCCAACAACGACCGATGGTACCTCAGAATCCTCCTCCAGTGGCCACTTCTGCACCTTCTGGACCTTCAATGGAAGACATGTTCAAGCAAATGACTTCACAATTGACTTCACAGATGAATGCACAAATGACTACACTTTTCCAACAGAAAATGGGACAGTTCCAGGCACAGTTCCAGGCCTCACAGGCACAGTATCAGCAGCAAACAAGTGCTAGCATTCAAGATTTGAGGACACAGATTGGACAGATGGCCACAGACATAAATAACATAAAGCAAGCTCAAAGAACAACCCAGCTGCCAGCACAACCAGTGATAAATCCTAATGCCTCCAACCCTAATGTGAGTGCCATTTATCTGTGATCTGGGAAAGTTGTTGAGGCCACCTCTGGAAAGGATGAAGGGACTATTGAGGTAACTCCTAAGCCTTCAGTCGATGTTAAAGCTGAAAAAGTGTACAGAACACCAATCCCATTCCCACACAGATTGCAGAATAATAAAAAGATTGGTGGTGAAGATAAGGAGAAGGAAATTCTTGATGTGTTCAGAAAGGTGGCTGTAAATATTCCTCTTCTAGATGTGATCAAGCAGATGCCTAAGTATGCCAAATTTCTCAAGGATCTATGCACCAACAAGAGGAAATTGAAGAATAATGAGAAAGTTGACTTGGGAAGAAATGGTTCAGCTCTTATCCAGTCTAGGCCTGCACCAGAAAAAGTTGCTGCTTTAACCCCTACTCAGGCACTACCACCGAAGTGCAAAGATCCGGGCACATTTACTATTCCATGCACTATTGGGGACAAAAAGTTTGAAAATTGCATGCTGGATTTGGGAGCCTCTATCAATGTCATGCCTACCTCCATCTTTAACAACCTTGATCTTGGTCCCCTGAAGTATACAGGTCTCACCATTCACGAAGGGCTTAACCCCGTTTGCTTCATTCGGGAATAGGGACATGTATCTGTAGTAGTGGTTTCGCTTGTAAATTGTTGCTACAACCGGGAGGGGATTAAAATCTGCTTGGGGCTTGGAAATTGCATGAACCTATGATAGTTGGGAAATCGAGAGCAATAGATTAATCTGTTTTTGGCCATTTGATTATCTCTTTAAACTGCCCTGTTTTTAATTGCTCTGTTTTTCATTGTCTTATTTTCTTTGATTGCATCCAAACAAACACCCCCCCCCCCCCCCCCAAAACTGATTTTTGTGAAAAATAACACTTAAAGAGTCCTTGAGATACGACATCCGAGTTGTCGCCCTAAACTACATTTTTAAAACCCGCTCGTCCTTTTTGGCGCGTGCGCGACAGCGCGACCAACCGGGCTATCCCTGCACCACAGTTATCTAGTGCCTTGATGATGTCAGCTAGATCTTCATTTTGGCTATCCATGTCCATGCCTATGCTGATGTTAATATCATCATTTGGATCGTTTAATGCCTCAATGACAGCATCAAAAGACAATTCCTCCTTGGTCAAATCACATTCAGGTTTGAATGTTGCCTGGTGTGACGCCGGCAAGTGTACCGGGTCATCGCAAGTAATAAAAGAAACACGGTAAGTAATTACCGAGGTCGAACTCAGGGATTGGGCTACCAATTCGACTAATCCGCGGGAAATCCGATACGTTTGGTCAAGTTACAGAAGGTGGTTGAGAGAGAGAAGAGAGAATAGGATCGAAATTCAATTAACAAATCTAATAAACTAATTAACTAAAAATTCTGAAATTAAAATATCCAAGGTCTCAAATCCACCTACCCAATCATGTATAGTTCCCAAGTGATGATGTATTCCTCCCTAGGTTCAATTACGATGTCAACCGGGACCCCCAATTTCTCCTATATCCACTGCCGTGCTCAATAGGACGTATTCGACGATTGGATTAATTACTTGCTAGGTCTCATAATCCTAATTTCGAATTCTATTAATTCTTGTTCCCTATAAGGTTGCACTAATCTCCTAATTCCACTGTCGTGCTCATTATTCGATTAGTGATTCCAATTCAAGTTCTAAAACGCGAATCACCGTTCGGCCTCAAACACGTTAACTAGTCAATCACGCAACACATATGACCAACGCAATCAAATCAGAATTGGAAAACATAAATTGAGATAAGGGAAGAAAAACATACATCACATTAACACTATACCGCCATGGGCGGCTTCATTGATCCCTCGGACGAGGGGATTAGTTCCTCATGCTCATAGACAAACAATCGGACATAATCTCCATCGTAAAATAAAAAGAAAAAGGGAGACGTGATGAGTGTGATTTCACCTCATCTTTGTCCATCATTTTGCATGCATTTTCATGTAGTTTAGGCATATTTTTATTAGATTTTAGGTTAATTTTCCTTTGGAACGGGTAAGGCGGTTTTCGTGTGTTGTTTTGCAGATATCAAGGGTAAATTGCTCAAGATCAACCATGATGAAGTTTGGATGAAGATGGAGCTTTAAAACTAAAGAAAATGAGCCAAACAGAGCCCATCACGGCCTAGCCGTGATGCCCATCACGGCCATGATCGAGCAAAACTGAAAAAGAAGAAAGGCTGAAGTCAGAGTCTGTCACGGCCTGGCCGTGATAGCCATCACGGTCGTGACCCAAAACCACCACAAGTCAGAGCACATCACGGCCCAGCCGTGATTCAGAACACGGCCATGAAACAGAGGGCTCGCGACGCGAGCATAGGCTCGCCTCGCGAGAGACCGAATTTTCCGAAAGTGCCAGAGGCAGAGACCGTCACGGCCAGCCCGTGATGGCCATCACGGCCGTGACGCGCATTACTTGGACCTGAAGAAACCGAAATAGCAACAAATTTCACCAAAAAACTAGAAAGTATACCCCAACCAACATATTACTTCATTGACTAACAGTTGGAAGCTATAAAACTCAAATTTGATCAGATAACAATAAGCACTAAACAGATTACGAAGAAAAAGTACGATATAAAGAACATTCCTAGGCTCACTAGTCACTATAGAGTCAAAAGATTTGAAGAATATAGAAACGAGTAAATAGCCAAAATGGTCCCTGAAACTGTGAGGTCGTGTCAAGTTGGTCCCTCAAATTAACGAAATTTCAAAAAGGTCCCGGAAACTGTTAAACGTTGATCAAGTTAGTCCCTTCGTTAGTCAGGGTTCGTTGATGCCGTTAACGACGCTTATGTGGCTTCCAACTCATCCTGTCACGTAAGATGGGCACTATACACATATATTTGAGGCACCAAATTGATACAGGGACCAAATCGACACTTTTTTTTCAAAAACCCTAACGTTCATCTTCTTCTTCCTTGAACATTTGAGTGCATTCTAAACCTTCCATTGCTTCACTTGAAGAAGCTGAGTTGGGGCTAGAGTTGGGATTTGACAAGAGATCTAGCTTAGGGACATTGCTATCTGGCATGAACATTATGAATTTGCTTTCATGACAATCATCACCAGTTTCAGTGTATAGCTCACATTCTTTTGGTACCTTTTTTGATTCAGAAATGATTGGCCAATTTAAGTGGCTCTGATGCAAGTTAGACTTCTTTTCATGTGAGGAAACAGAAGTGGGGGATGAAGGACATGATGAAGCAAATAAAACCGGTTTCTCAATAATGGAAGGGTATCTGTATCTTGAATTGCAGAATGAGTTCCATTTCTTGCAGATATCCTCAACCCTTTCATCTTCCTGCTTGAAATTAAAAATAAATCAGAAATGGTTCAAATTTTTTCCCCATAACATACTCTATTTTTCTGAACTAAGTCTGACAATTATTAATTATTATGATACAAACCTCATCCTCCATTATGTGACTTCTCTCTTGCTTGCAATTTTGGAGCCATGTTGGCAAGCTAGTAGTGCACACTTTCTTGCTTATACTATTAGCTATGCTCGAGCTTCTTTTTCAAAATTTAGTGAGCAATCCTTGCACAAGTTAGATGTTTTGATTCTGCTCTATCTTCAAAAGACACATCCTTGAAAATTACCTGGCTTTTCTCTTGAGCATGAAAATCACTAAAACAATGTGAAACAACCAATAGGTTACAGACGGCAAGAGAGAGGGACAGAAACAGACGAAGGACGGAGAGTGGGAGAAACGAACCAGAGGAGGCAGGTAAGGAAGAAGAAGAAGATGAGCGTTTGGGTTTTTGAAAAAAAAATTGAGTGTCAATTTGGTCCCTGTATCAATTTGGTCCCTCAAATATACATGTATAGTGAGACACCCTGTTGTGCCCCATCGTATTATTACATTAAAACCTTAATATTTATTTACTTAATCGCTCGCTTATCATTGAAAATACGTAAAAATTAAAACTTAATTAATAATTATATAACTTATGCATATATAAAACATACCAAAACTATATTACATAAATACACACCTGTTATTTATTACATTCCAAAAGCAACATTAAGGGTACCCCCTCAGTAGGATCCCTCACAGGCATAAACTTCACTACAGACATACTCAGCGGAAATATAAATACTCTTTAGACACACTGGCCATACTGTCTATACTCTAATCGCCTTGAATCACAGCTCGACCTCCAACATCTGGTTCGTAAGGAGTTCCATCTAACCCCTCAGCAATTGGTTCCTCCATCGGGTCTTCTCGTACGATCACATCAGAAATAAAACACAACACACAGAAAGATATAGGGAATAAGAAACAGTTCTATCATCAAAAAGCGGAAAAGATTCATAGTATATCATACAGTAATTGTCACAGACATGCATCACTCAAAATCAACAATCATCCTCAATTCACTATATCATCCTCTACCCTCAACTCATGTAGTCTAAACACTTATACTATCATAATTGTCTCTATTCCTTTCACATTCGTTAGTAGTCCAAGGTAGTCCGATGCAAAGAACTCAGCATAGTACACTTCTATCTTTCGATAGGATAAGACTCAACATAGTGCCCTTCTATCTTTCGATAGGATAAAACTCATCATAGTGCCCTTCTATCTTTCGATAGGATAAAACTCAACATAGTGCCCTTCTATCTTTCGATAGGATAAAACTCATCATAGTGCCCTTCTATCTTTCGATAGGATAAAACTCAACATAGTGCCCTTCTATTTTTCGATAGGATAAATCAGATCTACGCGTCATGGACTAAAAAAGTATTTGCATCTAAGCCTCTATATGAATCTCACTATCTCAAATCAATAACAACCTTGTACCTCAAACTCCCATCATAATCTCAACTCGTATTCTATGTCACATCTCATCCATTAGATAACTTAATTAAGCTAGTCACCTCTAAGTCAATTCATTCTCTCACCCAAACAATCATCTCCCGAACAACATATATCCTTACTTAAAATCAACTAGGCATAGTATTAAAAACCAGGCAGATCATGCATAACACAATATCAGAAAATAATTCAAATACCACAAAATATCACATAAGCAATGCAATAATAATAATAAATTCAATCAACCTCAGATAAGATAAAATCATCCTAACGTCGATAAACCTACAATTCCCAAATCACCATTGGTTTTACAGAAAAGGTTTCCAATATGATTTTGGTCTTGTCGATTACTCAACTACTAGTAGGGTTTAGGTCGCCCTACACAATTATCATATAATCTACTACTTATCGATTCCGACGATAGGTTGATTCTTTTCCCCACCTGAGTTTTCATCGAAAACACGTACACGACGATCCTCGTTATTCCGCCACGAGTTAACACAAACACCTTCAACCAAACAACATAACTATAATTAATCAACTAACAACCATCTATGACACTTTAGGGCTAGGTTAGGTCAAGACTTAGAAAATAGGTTTAGGATTATCTTCTTAATGCTATCTTTTGGATCCTAGTTACTAGAGTCTTAACTAACATAGATTACTTATTACAAGACTAAAATTTGAAACAAAATCCTCTAACCTTTAGGGTTAGGGTTTCGGCCCATATTAGGAAAATAGGCTAGGAAATTTAGTTGGATTCAAGCTCTTGGATAATGAAAGTGGAAGACATCACAAGATCATAGAAATTGGTTTCACATTAAAAGGATTTTTCTACAATTTTCTAGAATTATTTGAAGTTCTAGATCTAGGAATGGAAAAATATGATTCATGGCATAAACATGATAAAGACATGAATATGAAAGCTTATATGATCAAGGAGATGAGCTTTTACCTCTTGAAGATTGAAGAAATGAAGAAAATGATCAACCTTCACTATGTTGAAAACTGGGCAGCTTGAGGGTGTGATGGTATTGTGAGTGTATCTCACAATATACTCAGCCAAAAATTACGAACTTTGGCTTGATAGAAAGATAAGAAGAAAAGGAACAACTTTGGTGTTTAAGGTTTCATTTGGTTCGGATCATAACAGGGGTGAAAAGGTCCTTCTTTATGCTGTTTCGTGGGTTGCTGGGAATTCTGGGCAGTTTCTGTATTTTGAGCCTTTCTCCCAATACACTTATCCGTTTTTGATGATCTTTATCTTGTTGGAAAGAAGAGAGAAAGAGGAACAACTTTTGTGTTGAGTATTTTCCGAGTTTCAGAAAGGAAGAGGGTCATATGTTTGGTGGAAATTCGGTGTTCTTAGGGTTTTGTAACTTAGTTGGTGGGGAAGATGAAGAGAATGAAGAAGATGAGTGAAATGGTGAGGGAGGCCACGGTTTTGGGGTATTTATAGGAGTAATCTTATGCCTTGTTTGGTTAAAAGGAATTGGTTTAATGGGTTTTGTGATTATTAAATTAATATAAGCTTAACTAAGGTTATAATTAACTTAACTAAGGTTATAATTAACTTAACTAAGGTTATTTTGGCTAACCATGGTTAATAATATGTGGCTCACATTTGATGGAGGTGTGGCTGATTTTGGGCCACACAAAATGACTCACCAATGAGTCATCGATCTTATCCATTAGCGGTTCCCGGAAATTCCGTATGCAGCTCAAATCGTTTACCGATTTCGGTTTTGAGAGGAAAATAATGAAACGAAAGCAAAATGAAATAGGTAAGATTTATTGGAGGTGGAGGCACGAAATTGGAGAGATGTGGGAGGTTTTCAACCACGTAAAATGAGTGGTTAAGAGTGCGTAGATGCGTCTTGTTAATACCCGCGAAAGCTTGGGGGTATTTTGGTCTTTTTTCCTAAATGTCATGATTACTTGCATTTAATGCTCATAAATGCTTGGTGACTCATCCTCCATGAGTCATCATATATGACTCGTTGTCCCGATCTCTTGACGGGTCTCTGCACTTCCCTTCTTGACTCCGTCGGTTTCCCGATTAGGGTTTTACGCCTGCGTAAAAGCGTAATATTTCGTTTTCTACTGAAAATTTTCAAACTAACCAAACTCGTTGGAAATATGATTTAAATATAAACCATTTCGTTCACGAGTCAAAATTTGGTTTTCTGCCCAGTAAAATTATACTGTCAGTGAAAACGCAGACCGGGTTTCCGTCTGAATTTTCAACCCAAATTTTTACCGTAAGCTTCTACGCTAAGATAGATTATGAATATGATTTTTATTTCATAAAAATCAATCTCCATGAACTCGGATAAAAATATAAATAAATACATTTATACCTAGGATTAATAAAATGAAAATATTTTTACTGAAAAAAATAAAAATCGGAAAATAAAAAGTAGGGTGTTACATTACTACCCTTCTTAGAAAAAAATTCCGTCCTCGGAATTTCTTAACTCAATACTAGACATCATATTGTAATCGTATCTTAATCTAAAGATCCAACATTATATTTCTCATCGTTGTTATTCCCCTAGGTTGTTGCGGTAACTTCATAACATAATTCATTCTTATATCATTCTATTTATCCTCGAACTTATCCATCACTATATTCCATTCATTGTTCTTAACCTTTCCAACTTGATCTAACATCCTTAAAGGACATGATCAAAACTTAATTCCTTCCTCTTCTTACTACTGATCCACTAAAGAACATTATTTCAACATCTAACACCCGTAATTAACACCACAATCAAAACTACCCTAACTTCCTACTTCATGTATCCAATCACAGTCTTAGTTCCTTAGAATATATTTCACTATTCTAGATTATATCAAAATCACACCTTTCAAGTCTCCAAATAAACATCTCAACACTCTGTAAGATAAATTGAAATCAAAATAACAACACCTGTTAGGATTTTCTAACTTAACAAATTTGAATTTCTCTAGTAACCTCAATTTACATCAAAAATCATCTTTTCTGCTCATATTCAACTTAGGTGACATTACTATATACACTTTCGTTTACTCTTCCCAAACTCATACAATCCATCTTAACTACGATCCTTAATCATTGCCCTAGATTCCATAATCTCCATCAACATTTGACTTATAGTAATTGTCTTACTCACTGATATTAATCTTAAGGGTTCGCATCCTACCAGTCACAACTATACCTCAACAAAACTCTCATCACTTTCTTGTCCATCATGCTACTTAGAAAAACAAACAAAGTCTACCAGATATCAAATACATACCTTGTATAAGATCCCGGATTGAGCATTCTCGCTCCTCACTCACAGTAAACACTCTTTCAGTGGCACGAGGTCCGACCATCTCTTCGTCCCCGCTGCTGAACTCCTTTTCCAGCTCCACCTCTCTCGAACACTAGTATACAACATATAATGCTACATAAAACTGGTATATATATGCCATATAACTGTTAACTATCACGTCGGGACTCACTACCCAACTTCTAAGCATAGTTAAAATCCGATGTGGACTCAACTAGACACGGCCAGTAACAACATCCTAGACCTCACAGTCCGATTAGAATCGAACTGCTCTGATACCACCAAATGAGACACCCCGTTGTGCCCCATCGTATTATTACATTAAAACCTTAATATTTATTTACTTAATCGCTCGCTTATCATTGAAAATACATAAAAATTAAAACTTAATTAATAATTATATAACTTATGCATATATAAAACATACCAAAACTATATTACATAAATACACACCTGTTATTTATTACATTCCAAAAGCACTCATTAAGGTACCCTCTCGTGAGGATCCCTCACAGGCATAAACTTCACTACGAGCATACTCAGCGGAAATATAAATACTCTTTAGACACACTGCCATACTGTCTATACTCTAATCGCCTTGAATCACAGCTCGACCTCCAAAGCATCTGGTTCGTAAGGAGTTCCATCTAACCCCTCAAAGAATTGGTTCCTCCATCGGGTCTTCTCGCATCGATCGCATCAGAAATAAAACACAACACACAGAAAGATATAGGGAATAAGAAACAGTTCTATCATCAAAAAGCGGAAAAGATTCATAGTATATCATACAGTAATTGTCACAGACATGCATCACTCAAAATCAACAATCATCCTCAATTCACTATATCATCCTCTACCCTCAACTCATGTAGTCTAAACACTTATACTATCATAATTGTCTCTATTCCTTTCACATTCGTTAGTAGTCCAAGGTAGTCCGATGCAAAGAACTCAGCATAGTACACTTCTATCTTTTGATAGGATAAGACTCAACATAGTGCCCTTCTATCTTTCGATAGGATAAAACTCAACATAGTGCCCTTCTATCTTTCGATAGGATAAAACTCATCATAGTGCCCTTCTATCTTTCGATAGGATAAAACTCAACATAGTGCCCTTCTATCTTTCGATAGGATAAAACTCATCATAGTGCCCTTCTATCTTTCGATAAAACTCATCATAGTGCCCTTCTATCTTTCGATAGGATAAAACTCAACATAGTGCCCTTCTATTTTTCGATAGGATAAATCAGATCTACGCGTCATGGACTAAAAAAGTATTTGCATCTAAGCCTCTATATGAATCTCACTATCTCAAATCAATAACAACCTTGTACCTCAAACTCCCATCATAATCTCAACTCGCATTCTATGTCACATCTCATCCATTAGATAACTTAATTAAGCTAGTCACCTCTAAGTCAATTCATTCTCTCACCCAAACAATCATCTCCCGAACAACATATATCCTTACTTAAAATCAACTAGGCATAGTATTAAAAACCAGGCAGATCATGCATAACACAATATCAGAAAATAATTCAAATACCACAAAATATCACATAAGCAATGCAATAATAATAATAAATTCAATCAACCTCAGATAAGATAAAATCATCCTAACGTCGATAAACCTACAATTCCCAAATCACCATTGGTTTTACAGAAAAGGTTTCCAATATGATTTTGGTCTTGTCGATTACTCAACTACTAGTAGGGTTTAGGTCGCCCTACACAATTATCATATAATCTACTACTTATCGATTCCGACGATAGGTTGATTCTTTTCCCCACCTGAGTTTTCATCGGAAACACGTACACGACGATCCTCGTTATTCCGCCACGAGTTAACACAAACACCTTCAACCAAACAACATAACTATAATTAATCAACTAACAACCATCTATGACACTTTAGGGCTAGGTTCGGTCAAGACTTAGAAAATAGGTTTAGGATTATCTTCTTAATGCTATCTTTTGGATCCTAGTTACTAGAGTCTTAACTAACATAGATTACTTATTACAAGACTAAAATTTGAAACAAAATCCTCTAACCTTTAGGGTTAGGGTTTCGGCCCATATTAGGAAAATAGGCTAGGAAATTTAGTTGGATTCAAGCTCTTGGATAATGAAAGTGGAAGACATCACAAGATCATAGAAATTGGTTTCACATTAAAAGGATTTTTCTACAATTTTCTAGAATTATTTGAAGTTCTAGATCTAGGAATGGAAAAATATGATTCATGGCATAAACATGATAAATACATGAATATGAAAGCTTATATGATCAAGGAGATGAGCTTTTACCTCTTGAAGATTGAAGAAATGAAGAAAATGATCAACCTTCACTATGTTGAAAACTGGGCAGCTTGAGGGTGTGATGGTATTGTGAGTGTATCTCACAATATACTCAGCCAAAAATTACGAACTTTGGCTTGATAGAAAGATAAGAAGAAAAGGAACAACTTTGGTGTTTAAGGTTTCATTTGGTTCGGATCATAACATGGGTTAAAAGGTCCTTCTTTATGCTGTTTCGTGGGTTGCTGGGAATTCTGGGCAGTTTCTGTATTTTGAGCCTTTCTCCCAATCCACTTATCCGTTTTTGATGATCTTTATCTTGTTGGAAAGAAGAGAGAAAGAGGAACAACTTTTGTGTTGAGTATTTTCCGAGTTTCAGAAAGGAAGAGGGTCATATGTTTGGTGGAAATTCGGTGTTCTTAGGGTTTTGTAACTTAGTTGGTGGGGAAGATGAAGAGAATGAAGAAGATGAGTGAAATGGTGAGGGAGGCCACAGTTTTGGGGTATTTATAGGAGTAATATTATGCCTTGTTTGGTTAAAAGGAATTGGTTTAATGGGTTTTGTGATTATTAAATTAATATAAGCTTAACTAAGGTTATAATTAACTTAACTAAGGTTATAATTAACTTAACTAAGGTTATTTTGGCTAACCATGGTTAATAATATGTGGCTCACATTTGATGGAGGTGTGGCTGATTTTGGGCCACACAAAATGACTCACCAATGAGTCATCGATCTTATCCATCGGTTCCGTTCGGAATTTCGTACGCAGTGACTCAGTCGTTTACCGATTTCGGTTTTTGAGAGGAAAATAATGAAACGAAAGCAAAATGAAATAGGTAAGATTTATTGGAGGTGGAGGCACGAAATTGGAGAGATGTGGGAGGTTTTCAACCACGTAAAATGAGTGGTTAAGAGTGCGTAGATGCGTCTTGTTAATACCCAAAGCTTGGGGGTATTTTGGTCTTTTTCCTAAATGTCATGATTACTTGCATTTAATGCTCATAAATGCTTGGTGACTCATCCTCCATGAGTCATCATATATGACTCGTTGTCCCGATCTCTTGACGGGTCTCCCGCACTTCCCTTCTTGACTCCGTCGGTTTCCCGATTAGGGTTTTACACCTGCGTAAAAGCGTAATATTTCG
This sequence comes from Sophora flavescens, assembly GCA_030762895.1. Classification (NCBI taxonomy): domain Eukaryota; kingdom Viridiplantae; phylum Streptophyta; class Magnoliopsida; order Fabales; family Fabaceae; genus Sophora; species Sophora flavescens. Next base: position 19,763,434 of record CM061063.1, on the reverse strand, counting down.
TTTTCTACTGAAAATTTTCAAACTAACCAAACTCGTTGGAAATATGATTTAAATATAAACCATTTCGTTCACGAGTCAAAATTTGGTTTTCTGCCCAGTAAAATTATACTGTCAGTGAAAACGCAGACCGGGTTTCCGTCTGAATTTTCAACCCAAATTTTTACCGTAAGCTTCTACGCTAAGATAGATTATGAATATGATTTTTATTTCATAAAAATCAATCTCCATGAACTCGGATAAAAATATAAATAAATACATTTATACCGGTTAATACAGCGAAAATATTTTTACTGAAAAAAATAAAAATCGGAAAATAAAAAGTAGGGTGTTACATATAGTGCCCATCTTACGTTGCAGGATGAGTTGGCAGCCACATAAGCACCGTTAACGGCGTCAACGAACCCTGACTAACGGAGGGACTAACTTGATCAACGTTTGACAGTTTCAGGGACCTTTTTGAAATTTCGTTAATTTGAGGGACCAACTTGATACGACCTCACAGTTTCATGTACCATTTTGACTATTTACTCATATAGAAACACAAGGATAAGATAAAAATAACCACTTAGACTTGGCAGTTAGAAATACTTTAACCACACAGTGTAGGTCCTACAATGTCCTTGCCAACACGCATGCCGATAAGCCTCTGGCTTATCTAGTTTTATAAGACCGTGGATTTTGTGCTAATTATTCTAGTTCAATCTCGTTTTCGCCCAAATTTGGCTTTGTTTTGTTCCTATGTAGACTTTGACTCGTTCTAGCCATTTTTAGTAGTTTTTAGTCTATTTTGGATAGAATTACGCCTTTTGTTTCTTTTTATTGTTCCAGGTTATAAGTGAAGTTCCGAGAGTCAATAAAAGTCAAGAAACAGTGGAAATTGTCATTCTGGAGATACTCGCCCCGCGAGTGGACTCTCGCCCCGCGAGCCTGAAGATCAGCTGAGCAGCAACAGTCAACAATTCTGTCTCGCCACGCGAGAGCCAACTCGCCCCACGAACCTGAAGGCCTGACTGTGCCAGAGAAGTCATCCTTTCTGGATCGCCTCGCCAATCACAGTTCGCCTCGCGAGCATTCAAACTCAGGATGGAGCCAAAACTGAAATTCGTCCCGCGAACATACTCTCGCCTCGCGAAAGTCCAAATTGAATGCGCGCCAATTTTAATGTTCGCCTCGCTAGAGCTTGCTCGCCTCGCGAGCGAGCGCAGATCAAGAATCCTATATATTGTTGTTTCAGAATCAGAAAAGGAAGCTCCCTCGGAAGATCCGAATCCTAGTAGTTTTTCCACTGTTTAGAGTAGCGTTTAGGACGATTTCTTTTCTCTTTGGAGTTGCGTCTCCTCTTCTCTTTTCTTTTTCTTATTTTACTATGGTGGTTATGTCCGATTGTTTGTCTATGAGCATGAGGAACTAATCCCCTCGTCTGAGGGAACAATGAAGCCACCCATGGCAGTGTAGATTCGATGTGATGCATGTCTTTCTCCCTTTTTCTCAATAAATGTTTTCCAATTCTGATTTGATTGCGTTGATCATATGCTTGCGTGATTGACTTGTTAACGTTGATGAGGCTTAGTCAGCGATTCGCGTTTAGAACTTGAATTGGGATCACTAATTGAATATTGCACGAGAGTGAGTAGGAGATTAGTGCAACCTTATAGGGAACAAGAATTAATAGAGTTTGATGATTAGGATTATGAGACCTAGTAAGTAATTAATCCAATCATTGAATACGTCCTATTGAGCACGACAGTGGATATAGGAGAATTTGGGGGTCCTGGTTGACATTGTAATTGAACTTAGGGAGGAATTCATCATCACTTGGGTATGCATGATTGGGTAGGTGGATTTGTGACATTGGACATTTTAATTTCAGATTTTTAGTTAAATATTTTATTAGATTTGTTAATTTGAATTCGATCCTATCTTCTTTCTCTCAACCACCTTCTGTTACTTGACCAAACGTATTGGAGTTCCCGCGAATTGGTTGAATTGGTAGCCCAATCCTTGTGTTCGACCTCGGTAAATTCTTACCGTGTTATTTTATTACTTGCGACGACCCGGTACACTTACCGGTGACTCAACACATGCACACATCAATCCTTCGGGCAAGAGATTAGCTATAAAAAGGCATATATGTCTTCTACTAAAAATAGATATTATAGATCAGAAACAACCAGCAAGAGCAGCTGTTTTGTCATCAGTCTCCAATTCCCGCAAATAGGAAACAAATTAAATCAAAATAAAATAAAATTTAAGACTATCTAGAATTCAGAAAAAACATATCATACATATAAGGGTTGGCTAAGGTGCACCACCTATATTTTGTACCACCCAGTATATTATTCATATGTGGTAAATTTTGGATCAATCAAATTAACACATGAGTTTGGTCAAAATTTCAAACTTTCTAGTTGTATTTCTACTGTAGTCAAATATATGAATACAATATATTGTAGTATAGTATATGAACTCTTTATATTCATAAATTTAACTCATATTAAAATAATATTTTTTTATTAAAAAAACTGATTATATTACAAAATAATATTTTAATATGAATTAAAATAATGTTCGTTGTCAATAATATTTTGTAATATAATCAGTTTTTTTTAATCAAAAAACATTATTTTAATATGAGTTAAATTTGTAAATACAAAAAGCACATATATTATACTACAATATACTGTATTCATATAGTTTGACTATAGTATAATACAACTAGAAAGTTCGAAATTTTGATCAATCTATATGATAAGTTGATTGATCCAAAATTTATCACATAAATAATATAATGAATGATATAAAATATGAATGGGTGTACCCTAGTCCAACCCTGTATATAATTGCACTCATATTATAGGGAATTGCCACCAGCAAGATCGAAGGCCTACTAGGTCGACACCTAAACTTTCTAGACCACAGGGTAAAGCCCACTGAGAAGATATAATCACCAAGACTGTGCCCACTGATGGGACATCAAAATTGTACTGAAATCCAAGACTTATCAAGAATGAAATCAATAAATAAAAGATATGTTGAACCAGCATTTAGTTATATCATTGCTAGCAAGGCTTGCTAGTAGAATCAAATTGGCCACAAAAGACAGACTTCCAAATTCAGAGATTAGTGGCAACAGTCAATCATCTATTTATTGGTTGACATGCTAAATTCATGAGCACTGGTTCTACCCATATAATTATAAGTAATTTACTGCAGGCAGGGTCGGTGCATACAGCACATCTAACAGTATCTCGCCGACAAGCTGACATAAAGGATTGTATAATAAGCTATGTCTAGAATTTGAGGAACACTGGTGTTACCAAAACGTGAGGGCTTTGTACCTTCTTTAGGCTTTAAGCTGCTCATTTAACAAACAACGGCACTGCTCATCGCTTATCTTTTCTTCTACTGAATTTGCAATTGATTCCTGACAAGAATCAACACAAGGTGCAAAACATGATGAAAAATTCAGAGCAACACAAACACATAAGCAAAAGACAATATTACCTGAATTTATTAAGAATCTGATTTCATGTCCTTATGATTTCTATGTACACGACTCACATTAAACAAGTAGGACTCGATAATTTCTACAAGCACATCAAGTATCCTGCCTCACCTCTATCAGCTGCTGCATGCATCACTACATCCAAGAGCATCTCCATATGATAAAAACTTAGATGAAGAGAAGATAGAGTTGGGATCTCATCTTGTCTCACACTCAAGCACACGGTTCCAGGCAACCTCGGAATAACACTTAGCAACATCTCCAAAATGAAACTCCTCATGCCACACTGTTTCAAGGCGGCGAATTCTTATGAAAGTAAATGAGTTTAATGGCGAGGTTGGCGTCTGATGCGGTGAATCCGCAAGTGACCGACTTCGTCGTAAGTAATAAAAAGAGAATTCACAGAGAGCGTGATCTTAAATAAAAATTAATTATTAAATTAATTAAACTAGATAAGAAAAAGATTTGAAAAAGATTTGGTTTTTGAAATAAGATTAACTAACAAATCAAGTATTTAAAACGCAATCAAATCAAATGTGGAGATTTTCAAATTAAAAGTGATTTTCAGGAATTGGGCTATCAACAAGACTGCTCATGCTACTAAATTGACTACCCTTTTGTTAATTATCGAAATTGCTTTGAAGGTGAATTTATCCTAAATAAGTTAATATTTCCTCTCGAGATACAAGAACCGTGTCCAATTAAACCAACCCCTACTCTCATGCTAATTGTATTTAAATTGAACCCATTAAGATTCGTGACAATTCAATGAACCCTCGAATGACCGCTTCTAACTGTCGTGATTTAAGTCCTAAGTTCAATCCCTATAGATTCAATACCTAAGTTCACCGCTAGGTTCATCATTAGAGTATCTATGACATGCAAATAAGTGCGCACCAAATATACAAGTAACTCATGCAATAGGAATTAAATCGAAAGCAAAATTGAAATTAACAAGAAGCAAAACGTCAATTCATCACATAAAACGAGTATTGGGCATAGCCCCAATTCCTAGAAATAAAAAGACTACTCAAGCATTGTCATGTTCATAGCAACCTTGATTAACAAAAGCATAAAAAAAACCTAAGAGAAAAGAAGAAATTGAGAAGAAGAGAAATCCTAATTTTTGCCTAAGGTATCAGCCCCAGGGATCCCAATTTTCGAGCCTTGAAGTCCAATTTATAATGTAGGATAACTTGGATTCAAAGCTATTACAAAGTCAGATCAAATCAGCAATTAAATTTTCATATTTTTTGTGACACAGCCATGATGCCTGTCACGGCCAGGCCGTGACAGATTATGTGTCTTGGAAAACTTGGCATTGGTTGGCCTGTCACAGCCTGATGGTCATCACGGCCTAGCCGTGATCAGTTATGCCTTTGAGAGTCTGGTTCAGTTTGTATGTCACGGCTGTGATGGTCATCACGGCCTGGCCGTGATCAGTTCTGAGTTTAACCTCCTTTCTTTTCAGCCCTACTCGATCATGGCCGTGATGCCTATCATGGCTAGGCCGTGATGGGCTCTGTTTGTCTCATTTTTGTTGCTTTTCAAGCTCCGTCTTCATGCAAGCTCAACATAACTAATCCTGAGCATTTTAATCTTCAATTCTTGCACATAAACACCACAAAACCACCTTACCCGTTCCAAGGTAAAAACTAACAAAAATAAAATTAAAAATGCCTAAACTACATGAAAATGCATGCAATATGATAAAGAAATATGAGGTGTAATCACACTCATCAAACTACCCCAAGCTTAAGATTTTGCTTGTCCTCAAGCAATCACTAAGACCGGACAAGATAAACAATCAGAGCATGGACAGTGAACCAAGAACCCGAATAACAAATCCAAGTAACAGGCACATCCAAATAAGTACCCAAGAAACAATCAATTTCAAGTACAATTAGATGCTTAGGTTCTATAGATTCATCCCTCTCACTAATCCGGGCACTCTTCTCACCTCACTTATGTGTTTAAGGACATATAACAATTCACTCAATTTTCTCAAGGAAGGTACCCTACCATAAGCTTGACTATTAACCAATTATCTACTTTATTAATGAAAACTCATAAGAATTAAGAAGTCTTTTATTTTGGTTATGGGGCCATGGGATTAATTGTTAGGTGGGGAAGTCAAGAAATGGAAAATTCAAGAAGGCTAAACGAAATATCAAAAAATGCAAAACATGACAACTTTCTAAAATACCTTTTTGGGCTTTAATTCACTTTTTCACCTTTCTTTCTTACTTCCTTTTTTTTTATTTCTCACTTTCTTTTTCTCATCCCCTTCTCCATTTTTTTTATATTTTATTTTATTTTTTTCAATTTGGAGAAGGAGATATTTCCAACTTAAGAGAAATATTTTTCTAACTTTTTCATCCACAATTTATTTTTCAAACCACCTTTTTACCCTTTTTGCAATACTTTAAAAGGTGTCATACCAAGCATCATTCATCAAAATAAATCAAGGTACCAAGAAAATCATTTTACTCTATTAGGCTCAAAATTGGGCAACTAAGGGGTAGCATTTAATCAGTCAAAGCTCAGAAGGCCAGAAAAATACCTAGTGCCTCAATCATTTTCAAATATGTTTTCAAAAAATTTTAAGTTTCTAAACGGCTTCAAGTCAAGTTCTAGAGAGTACAATCCAAGAGGAATAAAACACTCAATCACAAAGAATGGGGTAGATTTAGTGAGTACCCCTTTTATGCTAAAAAATCTCACATTTAGTAGTTTAAAATCAATGAGAAACACAAATCTAAGGAACCACATGCTAATTATCAACTATCAGAAGATCGTCTCAAGCATTTTTATTTTTATCCCATCACAAGAATACAAAAATTGGGTTCAAAAATTCACTGTCTCAATTTATTTGGCACAAAGTTCTCACAATTGGATGCATACTCTAAGCAAGAGGTAATCTAATTATGTGATTATGCAAAACTACGCCTATATGAAAGCAACATGAAAAATGCAAAAATGTAAAAAAAATAAAAAAAGAAAGCAAAAATACCCCTACCCCAAGCTTAAAAACTTACATTGTCCCCAATGTAAATAATCAAGTCGGAGAGAGGAGAAAAATGGAACAACTCACCGAAGTGGTGGAGGGTGTTGGCTCAGATGCCAGTCATAGAGCTGTTGGCGGACGCGTCACGGCTGTGACATTCATCATGGGCAGGCCGTGACCAGTTCTGGTGTCAAGCAAGTCCCCATCACGGGCGTGATATACATCACGGCTGTACCGTGATCAATTCGGGTCTATAGGAGCTGGCCTCTTTCGGCCGTGATGTATATCACGGCTGGCCCGTGATAGAATCTGTTCTCCTGGACCTGGCCTGTCACGGCCGTGACTTCCATAACGGCTAGGCCATGATACATTCTGATCTTCTGGGTCATTCTCATCACACCTGTGAGGGCTATCACGGCTGGGCCGTGTTCCTTTCTGATCTTCAGCTGTTGGCTAATCACGGTCGTGACCCCTGTCACGGCCTGGGCGTGATCAGTTCTGGTCTCACATCATGGCCATGATGGATATCAAGGGCAGGCCATGATCTCCTCTTACTTAATCTTTCCATGCCATTTTGCTCTTCATGCCTTCATAACCTGAAAATACTTGGCAAAACCATCAATTTGTGATCTTTCTTCTCTTAATCTTCTCAAATTATTCAAAAACAAAATTCAAAAACAAATTAAAAAAAGGGGAAAGAAAACTTGGGTTGCCTCCCAAGAAGCGCTTATTTACGGTCTTAAGCTTGACCATACTCCTTTCAATCAACCGGGATCAGTTGGGCTTGGAAGTGAAAGAACACCTTTCTTCCAAGGAAGTCCTTCAAAGAGTCTATTTTGTTCATATGGTCACATGCGCTTTCGCTTTGCTCTTTTCATTCTGAGTTTCATGGCCTTACTTCCTCCCGGCGGAAGTTTTAACTCCACATGTTGAGCAACTCCAATTTCATCATTATTTGGTACATCTTTTGTCATGCAAAGTTTGGGAGTTGCTTCCATGCTAAGCTCTTCCTTCACCTTTGGAGGCATTATCTCAATCATGCACACATGACTCTCAAAAGGAGGGTTGTTATATGAGTTAGTCAAATCAAATTTCACCCTTCCTTTCTCTACATTCAAGGAGAGCTTACCATTTTTTAAATCTATTATTGCTCCAGCTGTGACCAAGAATGGCCTTCCAAGAATAATAGGGAATTTATCCCGTTCATATCCAACACCATGAAATTAGTAGGAATGAAAAATTTCCCTACCTTTATGGGAACATTCTCTAGTATGCCCAGAGGAGTTTTAGTTGAGCCATCCACAAATTGTAAAGAGAACTTGGATAGACTCAATTCCTTGGTTCCTAACCTCTCAAAGATGGTATGTGGCATCAAACTCGCACTAGTCCCTAAGTCACATAAGGCTTGGTCTATTTTCACTTCTCCAATTGAGCAAGCAATAGAGAAACTTCTTGGATCTTTTAGTTTAGGAGGCATATTAGTTTTTATCATGGCATCATGCTCCTCAATTAAGCTCTTAGTTTCTTTTTCTACTTGCTTTTTCTTGACCAACCTTTGTGGGAAATGTATTGGGGGTTGGTAAGGTGGTGGAGGGACATATTTTGGCTTTATCTCTTCATGTTCACTCATGTCCTCCTCACATTCCACATCCTTTTCAACTACCCCAAGCTTATCATCCCTCAAGTATATAGCATTAGAGTGCTCATTGGGATTAACTTCGGGTTGTCCTAGAAACGTACCCTTAGTTCTAGAATATGTACTAGCTTGTTGGGCAATCTGAGTTTCTAACATCTTATTATGGATGTCTAAGTTATCTACCTTAGATGTTAACTCTTTTATTGCCTCATTGACTGCCCTACCTTGTTGCCTAAACTGTTCATTTTGCTTTGTTTGAGTTTCAACAAAATTTTCCAAAAGAGACTCAAGTTTAGACTTTTGTACCTGAGGATACCCCGATATAGGTTTCCTATTACCTTGACCTTCCTGGAATTCGTGGTTCAACGTGTTGTTATAGTTCCCGTAGGAGATATAAGGATTATTCTTCCTCACTTGGTTGTTAGGGGAACATAATTTGGCAACTTCGGGTTCGTGTCATAGGAATTGTGACAAGAGTTCACTTGTTCCCCTAAAGCACTGGATCCAGGAGCAATACCATGTGGGCACTCCATTATGTTATGTCCCTGCATTCCACAAATCTCACAAACAACATTAGTAGCAACTATTGAACTCACATTAGCCTTTTCAAGCTTATCAAAGCGTTTATTTAATGAGTCAAATTTAGACATAATTAAATCATTACTATTCATTTCAAACTTACCCCCCGAAAACTTTTTCGGGTTATTACCGCTTTCCAAACCCCATTGGTGATAGTTGGTGGCTATGTTTTCAATGATATTGAACGCTTCAGTCAGTGGTCTATTCATAAAGGCTCCACCAGCTGCGGAGTCAAGTGACACCTTTGAAGAGTAATCCAATCCGTTGTAGAAGGTATGCACTAACAACCACCTCTCGAGCCCATGATGTGGGCAAGACTCTAGCAATCCTTTGTAACGATCCTAAGCTTCGGATAAGCATTCTCCGTCTTTTTGAAAGAAGTCAGTGATATGAGTTTGTAGGTATGCAGTCTTGGATGGAGGGAAGAATTTTTCCAATAATGCCTGCTCCAGTTGGTCCCAAGTTGACAAAGTATTAGCGGGCACTTGCTTCAACCAAGCTCTTGCCTTTCCAGTCAGAGAGGAGGGGAATAACCTCAAGCGAATACCATCAACCGGGGCACCTTGAATTCCACATGATCAGTCGGGTCCTCTGAGGGTAATCCTCCAAATTGATGTTGCCTAATCATGCCAATTAACTGAGGTGGTATAGTGTAGTTCTCCGCCTCAATTTCTGGCCTAGCAATCCCAGTTCGGAAACCCCTAGCATTTGGGACTGCGTAGTCCTTCAGTGGTTTGATATCTGGTAGATTCACCATGAGTGGAATGGGAATCAACCTTTCTCTCGCTCTTTGTCTTTGTAGTCTCTCACGTCTATGAAAGGTCATTTCGATCTCGGGGTCAACTTCAACAAGATTTCCAAGACTTTAGGATCTTCGCATAAAAGAGAAAAATACCTGCAAGAGAGAGATAGATACTCTAGGGAAAAAAAGAAATAAATAATAAAAAATATCCAGAAAAATCAATTTAAAAATTAAACGGAAATTCAATAAAGTACAGTCCACGGCAACGACGCCAAAAACTTGATGGGGGTGAATCCGCAAGTGTGAATCCGCAAGTGAACGACTTCGTCGTCAAGTAATAAAAAGATCGAATCCACAGAAACCGTGATCTTAAATAAAAATTAATTATTAAATTAATTAAACTAGACAAGAAAAAGATTTGGAAAAGATTTGATTTTTGAAATAAGATTAACTAACAAATCAAGTATTTAAAACGCAATCAAATAAAATCGCAATCAAATCAAATCTGGAGATTTTCAAATTAAAAGAGATTTCCAGGAATTGGGTTACCAACAAGACTGCTCATGCTACTAAATTGACTGCCCCTCTTGTTAATTATCGAAATTGCTTTAAAGGTGAATTTATCCTAAATAAGTTAACATTCCCTCTCGAGATGCAAGAACCGTGCCCAAAACCAACCCCTACTCTCGTGGTAATTGTATTTAAATTGAACCCATTAAGATTCGTGACAATTCAATGAACCCTCGAATGACCGCTTCTAACTCTCGTGATTTAAGTCCTAAGTTCAATCCCTATAGATCCAATACCTAAGTTCAACGCTAGGTTCATCCTTAGAGTATCTATGACATGCAAATAAGTGCGCACCAAATTCACAAGTAATTCATGCAATAGGAATTAAATCGAAAGCAAAATTGAAATTAACAAGAAGCAAAACGTCAATTCATCACATAAAACGAGTCTTGGGAATAGTCTCAATTCCTAGAAATAAAAAAACTACTCAAGCATTGCCATGTTCATAGGAACCTTGATTAACAAAAGCATAAAAAAAAACCTAAGAGAAAAGAAGAGAAATCCTAATTTTTGCCTAAGGTAGCAGCCCCAGGGATCCCTATTTTCGATCCTTGGAGTCCTATTTATAATGTAGGGTAACTTGAATTTAAAGCTGTTACAAAATCAGATCAAATCAGCAATTAAATTTTCAGATTTTTCGCGTCACAACTGTGATGCCTGCCACGGCCAGGTCGTAACAGATTATGTCTTGGAAAACATTATTGTTTTGGCTTCAACGACTCAAGAGGGGGGGGGGGTGAATTGAGTTTTCAAAAAACAAATTCCTCTTAAAACTTTTTCACAAAGCTTTATAAATCAGAGTTGCAGATTAGTGCCCTCAGGATCTTTTACAAAATCGATGAAGGGTTTTTACAAAATCTTGAATAGAATGTGATGACGATAAGAAAGATTAATTCAGAAAGATTCAGAATAGGTTCGGGTTTAATAACTCGGTAATAACAAAATACATTTTATACAGATCAAGAACAGAAATTATATTGAACTTTAAACATCAAAGTTGCAGGTTCCTGAACATAAACAGAAAGTAAAGGAGATTGAGTTTAGGGATACCACACAACCAGATTTATCCTGGTTCAGTCACCTCCACTGTGACCTACATCCAGTCCCCACTCCATCTGTGGGATTTCACACACTAACACACAAGCTTTACCAGGTAGCTTGAAAAACCTTCACACCACAGAGCATTCCTTCACCTCGAGATACCACACTCTTGTGAAGAGCCTCAATGTTCAACCTTAGGGATACCTCACCCTAATCACTCAGAGAGACTCCCTCTATCTTTACAATCAAAAGTAAAAAACAAAAGTTGATTCATAACTCTCAGTAGTCAGATAAACAAATTGAAGCACTTTGAGTATTGAAACACTCTTTTCTCAGTAAGCTCAATAAAGATGATAAATGATTTTCACAATTGATTTCTCAAAACGATTTCGTAAAACTGTGATATGTTATGATATTCGTATATGTTGTGAAAGTGTTCCTTTGATCCGTCTTTATATAGAAAATAAGTTATAGTCATTGCGATCAATCAAAACAGATTTGGATCTGATTAACAGAATTTGTTTTCTTGATTTTGGTTCTTGAAATAAGATTCTGATTATTCTTGTAAAATTCGTGTCCATCTATCCATTAAGATTTTACATTCGGATGGGCTAGTAGACGACTCCATTTAGTAGACGAGCTTCATATGGTAGACGAGCTCCATATGGTACGTCAGCAGACGGGAGTACTAAAACACATATAGTAGACGAGCACTTCTGTCATTTTAGTAGAAGTGCGCTTCTGTCACTTTAGTAGACGTACGCTTCTGTCACTTTAGTAGACGTACGCTTCTGTCACTTTAGTAGATGTGCGCTTGTGTTGGACGAGCACTTATATTATTCCAGTGTTGGACGAGCATTTTGAAATCTTATTTCAAAAATCATTTTCATTTACGAAAACTTATTCCTTTTAATGCAGGTTATGAAAAATGATTTTCTTCATGCATCTTTTCAAATGAGCTTTTTGTGAATAAGAGATTTCATCTCTTACAAATCATCTAAGACTTAAAACTAATTTCTCATTTAAGCTTTTGTCTTGTTGATTCTTTGATCTTCATCTTTGTTCTTTGATTCCTTCAAGTTGTTCCTTGAATATTCTTCTTTGATTGCTCACGGAACTTATTGAGTATTGCTTGATACCTGCCTTTGTAATTTGACACTAAAAACACTTGCATACACATTAAGTTGTATTTATCATATATCAAAATCTCTAAGCCATTGAGTTTAACAAACTTGTCATTGGTTGGTCTGTCACGGCCTGATGGTCATCACGGCCTAGCCGTGATCAGTTTTGCCTTTGAGAGTCTGGTTCAGTTTGCATGTCACGGTCATGATGGTCATCACGGCCTGGCCGTGATCAGTTCTGAGTTTAACCTTCTTTCTTTTTAGCCCTACTTGATCATGGCCGTGATGCCTATCATGGCTAGGCCGTGATGGGCTCTGTTTGGCTCATTTTCTTGCTTTTCAAGCTCCGTCTTCATGCAAGCTCCAACATAACTGATCATGAGCATTTTAATCTTCAATTCCTGCACATAAACACCACAAAATCACCTTACCCGTTCCAAGGTAAAAACTAACAAAAATCAAATTAAAAATGACTAAATTACATGAAAATACATGCAATATGATAAAGAAATATGAGGTGTAATCACACTCATCAGCGTCAAAGCGTTGAAGCTCAATCACCAGATCATATAAGCTCAATCACCAGAATTCCCACTTTATAGAACTAACAACCATTACATTTACCAGACTCCAACTATATCAATGTGAATAAAAAATCTTATTTAAGTGGTGCTAACCAATGCCATCATTAGGGAGAGCCGGAGTCCTTTATATTCCCCAATCCACCTAGTTAAAAAAAAAACGGATGGATAATGGAGAATTTTCATTTGACGAAGCGTATAGCTTCTCACATCCTTTTTTTTTTTTTTTTTTTACTAAAAAGATATTCATTCATTCAAATTGATAAAATATATCGAACAACACAAATCCAATATCGCTAAAAATCGAAAAGGATGAATTTGCGAACAAACTCACAGCACTCAGGTTAATAGCATAACACGGCATAATCAAAATACCTACAAAAGTGACAAAATCAAAGTCACCGGAATACCCATGTCTCTGGATCTGTAACATTGACGCCCAATTCTTAATCAAATCTGTGATGGATCGAAGCAAATCTGTCAATCTGAACCAAACGAACGCCGCACCAAGACGGGAAAATAAACAAACACCACACCAAGACGGAAAATCAAACAACGCCTCACCAATACGACGAACAACAATAATCTGACATCCTAGTTATCCTCCATTCAGAATATTTTTCAATTCACAAATGAGAGAATGAATGTCATTTCAAATTTGGAACAGAGTAATGCACTCAACCATGGAAGAGTATGAAAAGAAGAAAAAAAAAATATTGGGGTCATAGTATGATTCATAGTATCATCAGAAATTGACAAGTAAAAGACCCAAGCAAAGTGCAAAATATTGATGAACAGATGAATGGTGAATTGAAGTCAGTAACAAACTTCATTTCGACAAAAGCAGTCCTGATTGACTGAAAAGAGATATACTGTGAACCGGATTTTTGCTTCATTTTTTTGCCAGATTAATGTGTATTTCATAGAACTGGGGCATGTTGAATAAAAATGGGTTTTTCTTATTAAGGAAAGGAAAATGATAAATGGTAGACCATAAGCAAGTATAAATGACCGGAATCTCATTAGACAACTTAGCAGCTGCAGCCAAGTTGTTGTCAAATTTACTGGCAATATCACGAACTGATACGCTTGTGCTGGTCTGACAAATGAAGCTTCTTGTTCAATGACATCCTTCAAGCAAGGACCCTGGTTATCCTCCATTCAGAAATAGCTTCTGAAGGACCCTGGTTATCCTCCATTCAGAAGACATTCTTCAATAACATCATCTACTATAGATTCCACATTCAGAAGAATCAAATGACCACATAATCACTTGTTCCAGCAACCATATTTCAACTACTAAACCAATTTCCAAAAGTTATTCAAGAACCAAAAGAATTCCCACTTTATAGAGCTAACAACCATTACATTCACCTTTTACCAGATTCCAACAATATCAATGTGAATAAAAAAATCATATTTAAGTGATGCTAACTAATTGCATCATTAAGGAAAGCCCAAGCCCTTCTTCTTCTCCAATCCACCGAGTCAAGAAAACAAATGGATAATGGAGATTTTGCATTTTACATTTTGACTAAAGAGCCCTCAATTCGATAACTGCGAAGGATAAAATTTCCAACCCAACAATTGATGAATCACTAGATTAATTTGCAAGGGGCAATCGTTTTCTCTAAGCTAGACTGAAAGACATGCTATTACCAAATTAATATGTTTCCAGAAGACATTCCTAAGACACTGCCTTTAGAAGCCCTCAAAGCCATTATGAATTTTTAGTCATGCCATTTCGCTTGACCAATGCTCTTGCCACATTCCATGTCACGATGAGTTCAACTTTTAAGCCTTTTTCTAAGCCATTGTGCATGCTTTTTTTTTTTAAAAGAATGACATTTGGTTTTACAGTAAATCTCTTGATGAACATGTTACAACTTAAGCACGATCTCCAAATGCTGTACCCAAAATGACTGCAAAATTCAATGAGCATTTGACCAAAACTGTGGGGACTGGGGAGTGGTATTAGGTATACATTGTTAAAAAAATATGAGTGAAGCACAACCCAAACAATGTAATGATTGAGCATCTCCAGGTTGCCATCTTAAATTTTATCGGTTTGTTTGGTCCCGGGAAGCTATGACTACTGTAGACCGACTCAAGTTGTTGATGACTAGGGCACCAGTCTTGGCCCTTCAAGATTTTCAAATACCATTTGTATGAAGGTAGACTCCGCTAATGGCACTGTTTTGTCTCAAATATCACATTCCTTGAACTATTTCAGAAAAAGTCAAAACTCCAAAATTGGTGATAACATCCACCTACCTTAGGGAGAAAGAAAAGATGAAGAAATGCTCCTTAACTTCAGATCTTAAATTTTTGAAATCTTAATCTGCTAGCAATCTCTCGTAAACTCACTTGTAGGTACACCATGCCTGGTTTTATATTCAAGGATGAACAAAAATACCACAATAGCAAAGGCCCATCTGTACACTACGGGATTCCATGCAACTGATGCAAGGTTCTTAAGAAACCTACACGAGAATATCTGAAAATTTAGTTTAGTATCTTAGGAAGTATGTCAGCCAATGCATTATAAGTCAACAAACTAAATTCTCACAGTGGATCAATCATAATTCAGCCAATGCATACCAGGGTATTTTCTTGGAAAAGCTACTGTGGAATTTATAGATGATTGTCTGAAGAAGAGAGCAGATTGCTAATCCAGTTATCAACAAGTTTATTTAAAGCATAGTAGAGAATGAAAAAGCTAGCTGACAATGAGAACACTGCATCTGCCACGAGATTGACTCATAATCTGTCCTGCGGGCATGTTGAGCTTCCCATGCTCTCACTCTCACTTGAATTGAAGCTATTGCTTATCACTTAGCTCTACCCAGAGAGTGCAAAGTCCATCCAGTTTTTCACATTAGTCTGCTCAAGTATTTTAAGGGTAAAACAGCAGGGTCTGCAAAAACAATAGCATATGAAGATTTCAAGACTTTATCCCTATTTCTAAGGGCCTACTTGGATCTAGAATAGTCAATATTGACAACAATCAGACAGTACCATATTAAGTTAATTGAACTCAGCCACACAAAAGATGATGCCTTGATGGAAAAATCTTCAGGTATTACAAAATTTATACATTTAAGCTCCAGTTCCCTCGATTACATGACACTGACAGTAACTTGTACTTAGGGACATTGTGACCCAATTCCAGCATCACAATTTACATCATGAATAAAGAATTCTATTACAATTACATTCAAGGCCAACTATAGGCTCAAGTATAGCATACCGATTTTAGATTTTGAATAAAGAGTTCAAATTGTAATTGAATTTAAGATCATATAGGCAATTAGGGTTTAATCCAGTCAATTAGGGTAAAATATACCATCCGATTTGGGATGATGGATGAAGAATTGATCTTGCAGGAACAATTCAGTTTTCGCAGGCCAAATCAACTTCTAGGGTTTATATAGCCAATTAAATTTGAATTCATCGAGAATGAAAGTTCTTCTTGAATAATCTCAGCATGCATATATCCGAGCAAGTTTGCTGGAATATCCCATTAGTACCGCGAACGGAGAAATTGGCTCGAAACAATTTTAGGGTTTACGCAACGAAGAAAGGAATTTCAAAGATGAGATATAAAATGGAGAGGGAGTGAGAGAGGTGCCTGTGCCTCTGATTTCATCCCAACGCGAGTTATCTCACAAAACGACACCAAGCTCTACTCTATTGATTTCATCCAACGGAACGACACAACAATCGTGATGTAAAAGAAACCACCACTTACAGCATTATATACTCGCACAATCTATCATAATGGGCCCAGGCCTCAAGTCTAAGTATGAAGGGTCATACAAGCCCATTTACAATTTTTTTATATAAATAATAATAAATGAGAATTAATATTTTAGTTCTCAAATTATAAACAATTTAAGTCTCAACTTTAATATTTTAGTTTATTCCAAATTATTTGTCATCTTAAAAATTAGAATATTATTTTATTTTAATTTTATTTTTAAATATTTTACTAAATGAATGAGATAATATAAATGAAACTAGATTTTTCAACGCATGTGATACACGGGCTTAATGATTTATTTTATGTATTATATGTTGAGATCTCATAAATCTGAAACATATTTCATGTGTAAATTCTCTAAGTTTTGATAATTCCAAATAGATTAAGTATGATAATATTGAACCATATGAATTTTTTGACATGTCTGATAAGTGCGCGGGAAAATAGACTTAAGGTCACTCGTCTATTTTATGACCCGTCTACTTTCAGGTAGAGCACGGTTTTTAGACTCGTCTGAAAATCACTAGTCTAAATTAGATAGCCAATATAGTCAAAGACCGAGTCAACATTCGGTCAAGATTCTGACATACTTGATGACGTGGCAAGAAGCATATGTCTAAAGAAGACTTCGTGGTTCACTCGTCTAGAAAATGACTCCCTCACTCTTCTGAGTTTCTGGTTCATTTTCACCCGTCTAATTTTGGACAGCTCAAAGCACCTGTCTAAGTTTTGGATTACTCTGCACCTGTCTAAATTTCCAGCATTGCTACAATGTCAGTCTGTCAGAAATGAAGTCCAAGTCAACCTTATTCAAATTAGATGCCTTCCATAAGGATCTCGAAGACATCTGGACAATAGCACCAATGATAAAGAATAAAGAACGTTTGTTTCAAGGATTTAAGGAATAAACACGCTATCTCTGTACCACAGCAGTAACCTTTAAGCTGTTTTGGTACAAAGTAAAAGTGCTTTCCAGAAAGTGAACTGAGTGTTGCACTGAAAAAGGAACGCTCTCTGCTGCAAGTACAAGAAGCATGCTGCTGCAAACTCTGATACAACAGCTGCTCAGAACAAAGTGTACTCTTGGACAACCTTATCAAAGCTCAACACTCCTAAGCATTTAATGTTTACACAGAACGACTCTTTGGCATTAATGGTATCCCAGAAGCTCAAATCAAAAGAACACATTTTCTGAAGTTGTGCCTAACGGATTAAATTGATTGAGGTCTTTATATAAACCAAACCATGAAGATGAAGACAAGAAGTTGAATATCATTAAGAACACTACACAAGAAGTATTTACTCACTTCATTAACTTCTTCATTCCTTCATTGAATGCTTCTTCAATCATTTGATATTAATTTGCAGTCTTTCACACTTCATAAGTACTTCACTCTCTGAGTGTTGTCTGAAAGATTTGCAAGTTGTATTAATTATACAAAACCTTTATCCCTTACTGTGTTGAGCCTGAAGAGGCTAGGTAGGTAAGCAGAGAATACTTATTTGAGTGTGAGCCTGGAGAGGCTAGGTGTGAAAAGAATACTTGTACTATAATTGATCAGTTATAGTGGAAACTTGGTGCTGCCAAGAAACTGGACATAGCCCTGTGGATTTTGGGGTGAACCAGTATAAATCTCTTGAGTGATATTCATCTTCCCTTATCTCTTTAATTTGCTTAAGTATTATTTGTTTAAGCTTTTAACATGGGGAGTTTTTATTGTGAATATCAAACTCTATTTTATCATTCTTTGTATGCTTGTGTGTTCTGTCTCAAATTTAGACGTGTCACTCGTTTAAATTTTTGTTGTCTTATTTTTGTTTGATGTGCCTGCGAAAATATTTTTCAAAGTTTCCTAAAAAATTGGTAAACACAATTCAACCCATCTTCTTGTGTTAACTTTGGTTATTTCATTATATAAATATAAATTATAATTATGAGATAAAATAATAAAAATATAAATTCATTATAATTTGAGTTATAAAAAAAAATTGTGACAATACATTAACTAAAATAAAGATATAAAACAATGATTGATTTATTTTTATTTCTTAAGATGATAGTAGTTGTTAATATTACATTATTAAAAAAAATTATAATCATATATGAATAGATTTGAACAATTAATATTAGTTAGTAGGGTTTCATTCAAAAAAAAATAGAATTACATCGACCTCTTTAAAACTATTAACATATAGGTATATTCAAAAACATGGTGAAGACAATATAGAGTGAATTACACTTCACTCTCTTTATGTTTTGTTAAAAGTTACTATACCCCAAACTTACTTCAAAAATACACTCCACCCCTATTGGAATGTTGACTGGTATTTAAGTTAACAGATTCAATTTAACCTTACTAGGTCTAAAACAATTAGTTAGGATGGTTTACAAAATTAACAATAAAAATTATATATATTTTTAATAGTTTATGTTTCAATACATTGATTCAATAAAATCCCATAATTGCAAGTTGCAACCCAGCTACACCTTCGTAATTTGAAATTAAAAATTGCATTTCTTCTTCTAATTCTTTTTATACATTGAGAAAATGTACAAAGAAACTTGGAAAAAGAGATATGAATCTCCAACGAAATCTCAATTCATGGAAAGCCTTTATGACTTCTTTGTTAAAACATAAATGGCGACGTGAATCACAAGAAACCATTGACTTCTCAAAAAACCACCAAGGTCGACGTGAATCTCCCATGAGCGATTCCAGTTGACCCATTAATGGCAGCACGATGAGATGACTTCATGGCTTATCGATAATAATAGAATTTTTTTTTAATATTCTTATATAAATTATTTCACACACTACTGAGGAACAACCACAATGCCCAGTTAAACTTACTATTAAAATAATTATTTAATAATTATTTTAAATTTTAATTTTGTTAATCGTCCTATCTAGTTATTTCAGGTCTAGTAAGGTTAAATGGGATATTTCATTATAATCTATTAACTTAATTAATAATCAACTGATCAATTGGGGTGGATTGTCTTTTTGAAGTAAGATTGTGGTTGAATGTCTTTTATAAAACTTCAAGGAGGTGGATCGTAAGTTACTCAAAAATATAAATACCTTTAAAACAATTTAATCTATAACTAATATCCAAACAATGAATTTATCTATATTGACTATATTATTTGCAAAAAAAAATCAATCGATTAGAAAACAATTGTTTTAAATACTACATATAAAAAGCAATTAAAAAGGTATATAAAAACTTTTTAAAATACTTACAAACACTAGATAGAGCTTTTGAGAGAAGCAACCCTATATTTTGTTATTATCTTTTTAATAAGTGTAATAATAAATAGCACAAAAAATACAACATCTCTATTGATCTTTAAATTAAATAATTTAAAATGTAGCGGAAATGCACCAGATGGTTTATGGTGCAACACCAGTTTCCAAGCCACTTCTCAAAGTTTTCTATTATTTTTAATGTTTTTTATTTTGTAATTATCATTTCTACACCCACTCTCAACCCACCCCTTTTGCCCCTCTTGCACCACCAACATCAACACCCCACTGCCGACAACAACAGTTGCAAGTTGCAACTAGAACCACCAGTCCCCCATCGTCAATTGGAACCACGGGTGCATCCCACCCCCTCCACCACCATCGATGAGAAGGAAGCAACGGCAAGAACCATCAACAACATGGATTTAAAGGGACTATGGCTGGTACACCTACTGAGGCCATAACTGGAGCAACCGTTTTGGATAAATACATATTTCAATTGATAATCAAGGACTGATCCCTTTTGAAACATAGAAATCATCAAAATCGATTTTACCCCTCCCTATAAAACATTTTTCATACATGACAAGAATCAAATCCTTGACATCATACTTAATGAATAGATCTACCAACATTGTTAAACCTTATTGGTATATATATTACTATATTTAATATTTAAATTGAATAATAAAAAACGGATCAAAATATTGGTTATACTAAATTTTCATATATGCTTATCTTCATATAATAATATTACACTTAACCGCTAGAAAATAAATGAATTATCGTATTTGTATGTGTGTGTATTTATATCCTAACTATTTTAGAAAGGCATTTCATAATTGAAAATGGTTATCTTAACAAGAAAAATACCTAAGTATGCAGAAGAAATAAAAAAGGAAAAATCAGTGAAGTTACCTTCACTTTTAACTCCATAAGATACGAATAAAAGCATCCTAGAATTTGTCTTGTCCTCAGGGTGCTCGAAACCCAAGTAGACATTTTACATATACTATTAGCAAATAAATGACTCAACTTAAGGCTATATATACAACGCACAGAGAGGGCAGATAACGATGGAATAAGAGAGACTGAAGCAAAATGCATGGTCCAAAATGATTAATTCCACCAAGGCAGCAAAGCAATTTAAGTTAGCCCTGTACAGCTAGCTGTGTGTATATAAGTTGTCCTTCAAAGTCAATTTCTGTCTACAGGCTCTGCTGGCAAGTTTAGATCAAAAAAGCCACCACCCTCTTTTCTAGCACGCTTATGAGAAGAACATCCATTGTCATCTGAACTCCCTGATCCAGAAGCACGACCAAGTTCTGCTGTTCTACCTACGCTAGCAGCATATACAATAATCCTTTTTCACTCAGTAACATTTCTGATGAGCATCCACAAAGTCAAACTGAAGAGGAGATATATAAGAACATTCATAACATAATAAACAACAAAGCTCAAAACATTAATTAACAACTTGACACCATATATTCATCTCTTAATTTTTCCCCAAGTGAACTGAAAAAAATTAATACAACAATAATAAACAAAACAAACTAAGACCTTGAATATGCGCCACGAGCATATCTGAAGAGGGTGTTTGGAAACTTCTAAAAACTAGATATCAAAGTAAAGTGAAGTTAGTTGTTAAATATAATGTTTGGAAACCAACTTCTCTAATCCAACTTTATATACTCAAAATATTTTTTTTTGGCTAACATCTATCTATGACCCTTTTTATTTATTTTTTTCTCTCGCGATTTGTTTCTATCCAT
The DNA here is from genome assembly GCA_030762895.1 of Sophora flavescens. NCBI lineage: Eukaryota > Viridiplantae > Streptophyta > Magnoliopsida > Fabales > Fabaceae > Sophora > Sophora flavescens. The sequence goes on along the minus strand of CM061063.1, from coordinate 19,741,863 downwards.
TAAGAAAGATTTGGAGGCCAATGATTTAACTATTAACATGATTCATGATAGAACATTATGGCGCCGTATGATCCATGTAGCCGACCCCACCTAGTGGGATAAGGCTTGGTTGTTGTTGTTGTTGTTGATTTGTTTCTATCTAAAAAATCTAAAATTAAAAATTTGTAACTGGTTTAAAACAACTTTTAAGCAAACTACTCTCTAACGCCCTACACTGTGTATTAGCATTCTATAAGCACAAACTAGAGCAATTACATCACTTTTACTTTGTTTTAGTCAGTTTATTTTTTGTTTTAATTCTTTGTTACTCTTTCAGTGTCACCTACCAGTCTTCTTGGATAACATCAGCTTTCATAGAGTCCTTGGATAAGATTACCTTTCCAGTTAAAAGAGCTCCAAGAATCCTCCTATCCTTTGTATTAGCACTCCATGAATATTACATGTGGAACCACCTTTCAATAGAATATATTTTGTTTTCTTCAATGAATTTCTTGTACCGATTACAAAAGAACCTGAAATTATATGACTTCATCTTAAATAGTTCTGAACTAGTTTTGAGAGTTCTTCATCCATCAGCGGTTGCGAACTTAATACTTCACTTTAGGAAAATCCTTTTCCTAGTAAGCTAAGTTAATTTCATGAAACAGAAAAAGCAAGGTTGAAATCCATAATGAAATTGTTCCAATAAATGTAATCTCCCCACATATATTGATCCATGTATAAAAATAATAGAACATAAAGGAACACACCTCTCAACATGACATAGATAAACCCTAAGTCTATCAAAACCACTGTTCTTAGAACTGGACGGACCCATCTGTTAGACTGGAAAGCAAGAACCAGCCCTCTGGCTGGTCCAATAAAAATATTTAAAAACGCAAATTAAAAAATCGGGATTTGAACAAGAATGCTGGGAGTAAACTGTTCAGTGTATTTCCAATGTCCTGGTTGCATTCCAGCAACTTTGGTGTGCTAAGTGCTCCTCAGAGCCCCTTGTTCACAGCAACCCTCTTCTTCGCTCTGCTCCGTTTTTTAAAACCCTTTTATATTTTGCTGCTGTATTGCTGTGTACTTTTGCAGCCCCCCTTAGCTTTTTACTTCAGTCTTCTGTATATATATTAGATTGATGGTGATTGTGTCTATATTCTATACTGTGACTGTCATTATTAATGATGAGTATTTCTTTAATTTTGGGTAAATTTTTATTTTTGAGCATTTATATGTGTAATTTATTTATAGTGTTTCCCTAATCTACACCATAGTGGCCATCACGCTCACTATCTGCTATATTGTTATAGTGTTTTGGGGGCCAGCCGTGGGCCAGGAATGATAAATATGGTATACTACATTAGTGCTTGACCTAATTATTAGTACACTATAAATAGGACCATTGTGTTGTGTTGGTGTTTTGTACCACAAGTTCACAACATTACGACACCATATCAATATAATATCTTATTGTTCTGAGTATTCCTTTTCTCTCCTTTCCCTAACAACTCATACAATTCCAACATATAGCAATGACTATCGATGCAATATAGTCAATACCACAGAAAGTATTTTAAAAAAATAAAATGCTGCAACAAATCAAAACATCTAAAACAACTTGTTTGATAACAAGTCAGAATAATCATTGGCTGACTCAAGTTCCGCTAAAATACATTAGGAGAAAATTATGATAAAAGGCTAACGCAAAAGGTCCGGTTCTGTTCAGTATCAAAAACAAAAACCTACAGTAGGTATTTACCAGTATTATTAGCTTTATTGCTCCAAACTGAAAGTTCTGATGCCCTCTCTATGCCCTTTGACTTGTATGGAGCTATGTTGTGAATGCCAAGATGGAGAGAACCCAATAAATCATTCTCAATGCAGTCATACCTGCAATAAAATTGGAATTCACAATGTCAATCATAAATGTCAAAAGTAGGGGATGTACCAAGACCATATTTAAAAGCAGCACTCACATTTTTTGACAAAGTTTATCAATAGTTGTAGACAGATTGATGATTTGCATTCTTATCTCCATAACCTTATCATCCGAAAAGGTTTCAAAAGGCTCCTCCAAAATTTTAGAGAGCTTTTCAACATTTGCCTCAATCTGCTGCTGTTGATCCTCAAATAAGTTCTGTTTTATCTCCCTTTGAGCGTCTGACATTTCATCCTTAAAAAGCTCATCCCCAAACATATAAAATGCAAATGCATATGAGTATGATAGGACACGCCTAGATCTGAAAAGTCTGGAGAGACCATTATTTACCCAGCTATAATCTCTGAGTTTAGAATCTTTTTCCTCTGAAATAGCAATCTTCATTTGTATAGTCTCTTTCAGTTTACTCTCAAGCTTAAAGGAGTCCGTGTGAGCTTTATAACGGTTATGATAGTGCATATACCGATATAGATCCCGCTTTGCCCGTTCAGCTGATTTTTCTTGGTCTTTGTAGCGACCACAGCTATGACCAGCTATACTTGACCATGTATGTTCTCGGCCAGTGGCTCCACCACACAACCAACTGCAACAAAAAGGGAGAAATTATTACAGCGAGCATAGATTAATGTTAGCTTGAACAGTAATAGGTGGCTTTAACTCCAGATCCATATTACCGCAATTAAAATCAACTAAATCTTTATAACCAAAAGAAGAAGAATTGCATGGCAAACGCTAATAATGAACAGAAAAAAGTTGAACAATCATATATAATGCAGGAAGGAGGAATACTCACCAAAATGCTTGGCCACAGATACAGCTAACCAAGTTACAACCACCGTTTTTCTCAACCGGCTTGTGGCACTTTGGACAAGGTTTTGTATGAACTGTCATCCAATTAACAGTTTCTGATTCATCTCGACACTTCTTAGCCCAAAGCTCCCACATCAAACATGAACAGGGGGAGTGTGCTTCTGATAAGCAACTAAAACAAAATTGTAAACCACAAGAACATTCTACCTCACATAATTCATCATCCTCAACACGTATTGCATTCCCACAATGAGGTGTGCTAGGACACCATTTAACTCTCTTGTTGTCTTCAATGTAGGATTCAAGAAGAAAGCGTTCATATTTCTCTGCCATATCAGGGTGCTTTCTACTGAGTAGAGTTCTTACAACAGCTTCATCACAAATGGAATAGCATTTGTGCGCCATGCATCTAATGCGTTTACTTTGACCCTCTTTTATCTTGACAACAAAATGCTCAGTCCAACCTGTAAAAATCAACATAGAGATGGGAAAGGCTCAAATGAAGTTTGCATGAATGAAATTCCATCATTTTGCAAAAGATAACAAAGAAATATAATTTCTGATAAAACTTAAAATCCAATCAAGTTCAACCATCAAATAACGAAATCATAATAATATATTGCAAACAGTAATCCATCTTTGATGAGGGTGTAAAAAAAGGCTGACAAACACCCTTACTAACTGCATTATCAACAAAAATCAATACCAGCCAATGGCATCCACCTAGCACTTGATATCTTGTTGAAAAGCTACAGACTTTTTATATTCTATGAAATCTTGGAAAACCGAAGGCTATGTACAGCAAAACAAACAAACACTCACAGGTGTTGCAAAAACAGTGACCACAGTCCATTCTTGTTGCTTCATCACTGGGAACATCCTCTATGCAGATTTCACACATTACTGAAGAACGAACTGACGAGTCAGAGTCACGATGTTCATCCACACTAACACCAGCTTCAGCAAACAGATATGATTTCCCCCTGTCTACATACACTGCAAACAACTTCTCCACATCCCAACGATGATAAATAAGCAGGGTCCGTGCATGTTGCTCCTTCACTGATAGCATGTCCATTACCCTGCGCAAATCCTCCCTCTGCATGAATGTGCCTAGGGATTTTAGTAAAACATAAACTATATATTTTATCCGAATGAAACACATACTAATAGCATGTTTAGTTTTTAGTTGGCAAAACCAAGTTTGGATAAACTTGGAGCCCAAAAATTCTTGCCTCTTCTCAAACCATGGTTTTGACTTTTGAGATCAAAACTCAGTTACAAAAAGCCAAAAGTGATTTTACCAAACTTATTTGACGTAAGATGAAACTCATTTTGCACCCACCAAACCAAGGTCTGGGGAAGGTGCAAACTGTAAACCAAACTTGCACTAAGTAAATTCTTCCTTTCTCATGTTACCTGTGCAGCTAGCAGTGACTCTTTTGTAATCACCTGCAAGTACCAAAGCAGTACAGCAGAGCATGATCAGTGCAAGGAATGGGTGTAAAGAATGGTCCAGCTTCATATGATAATCATATTTAATAACATACATAATACATTCATCACCCCATATACGAATTGAACAAAGTCCCAAAGGATCATCTCATGCAGACAACAAATTGAACCAGGCAAATAGTTGTTTGTGCCAAACAAAAAAAAATCCCAAAATTAGCAAACTCACTATATATCCAAAAAAATAAAAACATGAGCCAAAGCAGTTCTAAAATCCCTATCTCCAACCAAAGCTATCTCAATACAAGATCAAATATAAATCGCACACACGCACAGTGAGAAAAATAAAAAGAAAAAGAAAAAACCACACACACACGCTCGTATACACGTAAATAATCGGTAGAAGGAAACGCAAAAGCATCCCAAAAACTCACCTTTTTCACATCAAGTGAAAGAAGAAATATGAAAATTTGGGAATCCCCAAAAACAGCTTATCGTATTGGAAGAAAGAAAATCGAATACGAATAGAATACCTGAGTAGAGGGACCCTTAGTAGTGACCAATTGATAATCGGTTTCGTCGTTATCGAAACCGTCGACGAAGTCATCTTGATCGGAGTAATGGTAATCGTCGTCGCTGCTGACGTAATCGTCCATCCCCAGAACTCAGCAATTCGATTCGATAACAAAATAAATAAAATAATTCGATTCGTAAATATTGCACAATTAGGGATTTGGAGAAAGGGTTGGATCGATTCCGGTGATCGGATAAAAAAGAAGAACGGAAATTCCGACGATAGCGCCGGCGAGAGGGAAGGTGAAAATTACAAGCAAGCACCACTCCTCCTCACACCCACACTCACACAACACACCCACACATAAAAAACCTTTGCTTCTTCCCTTTCCTTTTTGCTTTCCTTATACTGCAATAATTATTAATTAATAATGATAAGGTTAAAGTAATATTTTAGTCCCTATATGTGACATGAATTCTCGATTTGGTCTCTATACATAAAAAATTATTTAAATGATCCCTATATATTCAGAAAGTCTTCCTTTGGTCCCTACCGTACAAAATTTTAGGGACTGATTTGATAATTTTTTGCTCGTATAGGGACCAAAAGGGTAACGTATAGGGATCAAATAGAGACTTTCTGTATGTATATGGATCATTTTAATAATTTTTTATGTATAAAGATCAAATCGAGAATTTGTGTCATATATAGGAACCAAAATATTACTTTAACCTAATAATAATAATAATAATAATAATTATTATTATTATTATTATTATTATTATTATTATTATTATTTCTAAAATAACAATAATAAAAACAGTAATAATTGATCGTTTGATTCGTTGCGTCTTTCACTATGCACTGTCGAAACCAAGATTTCTATTTTTTTGAAAAAAAATGAGTTTTTTTTTATAAATAAAATTTAGGATGGGAGGATGGTGCTTCAATCCAAGATGGGAAAAAGTCAAAAAAAATCAGATTCTATAAATACTTATAAAAAAATTTATATTTATCTTATCCAAAAAAACTGATGGGAGACTCGAACCTGAAACCTACCTAATACGAAATATTATCATATTTCACAATGTCATGCTTGATGCTTATTATCGTGTTTGGTTGCACGTTAATATTAGTTGAAGGCAATTTTTAGTAAAGCTACCGTTAGTAGCTTTCATAGCGGGTATTCCTAAGGTGATTCCAATAGAGCAAATATCAATTGACTTTTTTTTTTATCAAATCACAAATTAATCAAGGATCAAGTTCAAACATTCTTGGTCTATGTTGAACCTATTTTCTACACCCTTCATATTTGTTTCTCTATTATTTTTTCTCATTCAATATTCATATGTCATCTTTTATCTCTCTTTTGAAGTTTTCGCATATCTACGAAATCATGAAGACCACTTGCGATTTTAGATGACAAGAGACAACTACCACTTTATAACTGTCTTCTATGTCTAATGTACATTTGTTATTGTTACAATCGTTGGATGATCCAAAATCTATGTCATTATATGTGTCACTTGATTCTGGTCACTTTTTCTGGAACAATATTTGTCCATCTTTTAATTTTCTTTTTCTTTCTCTTTTTGATTCTAACAATATTCCTCTATTATTACGTGCTTTCTCTCTCTGGCTTCATTTTTTTTGTCTAGCTCTCTTCAATCCTTAAAGCTCAAAATCTCTGGTTTGTATCTTTCTCATTCTTTTGGTGTTTTTTTATTGTTATATGTTGAATATCACTAAACCCCTAATTTTTTATGTCATATTTTTTCATCAAAATACTGTTAAAAGTCTGGATTTTTTTTTTGTTTTGAGATTTAATATTTTGATGTAAAGATATTTTTAATCTTGAGTTTCTTTTTAACAAAAGTCATAAAGATTGAATAATGTATTTTATATAAGTAAATTAATTTTTTTAAACATTAATATCTTTATATAAAGTGAATAATATAAAATTTATAAAAAACAACTATAACATGTGGTTAACTTTTAAAAGCATTTAAATACACTTATATTTCTGTTTTACTTTATTTTCCATACGGTTGAGCATACATTTAATAAAAATATTTGTTTCCTTTAGAATAAATTGAAAATTTAAAAGGGAAATAAATTATGGAGGAAGTGATTTGTTTGATATTTAATGGACAATAAAAATGATTTCTTTCCCCTTAACCATTGAAAAATTAAAAAGGATATAAATTGAACTTATTGAAATTAATCATGTGGATTTGATTACATTGTTAACCTAATGAATTTTTTTCTACATATGCATGCATATACTTAGATACGAGGTGGGGGGACTGGGAATACAAAGCAGAAAACTCAGAAGTTCAGAGAGATGGGGGGAGGGGTCTTTGAGTTATGTTTTCTTTTCGTTGGAAGAGGGACTTTTGTTTTGTATTTTGGGGAATCTCCCGTTTTTCTTTTATCGTCGTTTGTTTAAATTCTAAAAGTATAGGTAATTTGAGAAAAATATTGGGTCTGAAATGTAATCCCTTTTTGTTTTGTTTCTTTTCTTCTACCATTATCGTGTTGAAGAGGTTGAACATTGAGAAATATGTATTCTATTTCCGAATATTATGAGTACGACGTTGTATGAACCTCATCGCTATTGTATGAAATGTGAAAGGAATGTCAAATTCTGATTATTTTTTTTTCTTTGAAAAGAAATCCCAGCATTTACATCTCTATTTCATATTCACAGCCTATCCATATCCTTTGATTCAAACTCTTGCACCATCATTAAGCATGCTCAACTACTTTGTGGCTGCATGCAAAGGTAAGTTTCTTACTTTATCAAGAAAATAAAAATAGAAAAGTAGAATTAAGGTAGTTTTTCAAAGTTTTCTTATTAATGTTTATTTATTTTTATTTCTATTTTTATTTTTTGTGGTTCTCGAAAATTAGAAAGAAAATAATAGTGTTTAGTTTTTATTAGAATAGATCTCTTGGTTTGAGCGGTAATTAGTCAATAAAACTTTTTTTTTTTACAAAATTAGTTAATAAAATATTTAAAAAATAAAAAATTAATTCTTTTAAAGTCTTTTTTTTATGACATGATCCTCTTTCAAATTCATTTTATAATAATTAGAGTAATATAAATATTTTGGAATTTATTGATCATTTGTACAACTAATTTAGGTAACCGTTTTTTAATGGGTATATCAAGGATGCAGTTGGGTTAAGTCCTCACCCTCCCCTATGTGCAATTGGCTCCCGAACTTGATTTTGGTTCCAAAGACCAAATTTAAAGGTTTTCCAATTTTTACCTAAATTAAATAAATTTGGTGGCAACTCTACTCTTCTTTTAAAAAACTTTTTTTATCGCCATCCTGCCGCGATTTCGGTCGGGACAATTAGAAAGAGCAGAAGTTACATTTGGATATAAATTAAATATTTGAACCGAAGTTTGTCCTTAAATATTATATATATATATATATATATATATATATATATCATTACAATAAATTTAATTGAACATATCTTTTAATATTTTTTCTTATCAATATAGGATTATGTAATATTCTCCGTAAATTTCTCTCTTGTATGCTCTATAGCATTCCCTCCAAAAAAAGTATGATGTGCCGCAACCTCATGCATCTGATGTCCACGATTATTGTTTGTAATTAGTCTATCATTTTTTTAAGGGGGGGAGTTTTGATTTATTTATTTTATTTATGGAATATTTTAATTTAATTGCATGAATTTGATTTTAATCTCTGATTTAAAAAATGTGGGAATAATCAATGTAATAATAGTATTTCTAAAGATAGTTAACTTGCATGGAGAAAAGATGGGAAAAAGTCAAATAAATTTTCAAGTGATAAGAAAAAATGATATGATAGCTAAATATATTTTCTTAAAAAAGGTTAACTAGCCTAGGGAAAATAAAATAAACAAATAAAATAAACTTTCAAGAGAGAAAAAAATGATATATAGATAAATATATTTTTCAAAAGTGATTAACTTTCACGGGAAAATGGGAGAAATAAATCACAATATTTCATGAAATAAGATTTTTTTGGTTCATATGATAGATAAACATATTTTCTGAAAATGATTAACTTGCATGATAAATAAATGATAAATAAATCTATTAGATTGCCAACAGAGAATAAAAAATAATATGATAGATAAAAATATTTTATAAAAATATTTAACTTGCACGCGAAAATTGGATAAATAAATCAAATAGTTTTTCATGAAATATTTATAATAATATGATACATAAATATATTTTCTAAAAATGATTAACTTCAATAGGAAAAGGAAGAGGAAAAAATAAATAGATTCTCAAGAGAGAATAAAAAAATGTGATAGATAAATATATTTTCTTAAAATGGTTATATTGCTCGGGAAAATAGGAGAAATAAATCAATAGATTTTTAAAGACAATAAATAAATAATATGATAGGTAAATATATTTTATAAAAATAGTTAACTTGCACGAGGAAAAGAGGAGAAATAAATCGAATATATTTTTTGGAGAGAACTAATGGTGATAATATGGTACATAAATATATTTTTTAAAGATTGTTCACTTCAATAGAAAAAGAGGAGAAATAAATTAAATAGATTTTCAAAAGAGAATAATAAATTTTATTTGATTACCAAGATATTGGGAAGAATTTGGCGTTAGAGTTTAAATAAATAACATATAATTGAGAAATAATTAATTAACTTCAAATATTGTTGTAGCTTTTACAACATATATTTGCTATTGAATATACAAAGGTAGTGGAAGAAAGAGACAACATCTTTTTTATTAATCACAAAATTTTTTATTTTGTTTATATACATCCCATCTTTTTGTATTATCATTGAATTTAATTTCTTTTCAAATGAACCTCTTTTTTCAAATAATAAAAATTTTCCTTTAATTTTTTCTTCACATGCAAACATTTTTTATATTGCATAAATTTTGTGATATTCCATGTGCATCACACGGATAACAGGCTAAAGTACATATTTACAAGGGGAAAAGCTTAATAGTACGAAAAAGATTTCATAAAACGACATGCGAATATATCTTCATGAATAAGATCATCTGCGTTTTTGGTTTACCATTTTTTCTCTCTATGGTCATATCCCATGCTTCAATATGATTGGCTACTAAAGTTTGTGTGGCATGGTTTCGTACTATCTAGCACCACTCATTTACAAGACAATACGATCGATGACAAAGACAGATTAATTTTTTTTACCAATTTTTGATATATAATTTCTAAAAAAACAACAAAAACATGAAATTATCAATTACATTTTTTTTATAATTTTTTTAAAAAAAATAATATTTACCCCGTGCATGGCACGGGTTCATACACTAATTTTTCTAATTGCACTTGACTTCTCTTCGTGTGAGGAATACATTTTTGGGAATTCGATACATTTTTTAATAAAATTTTTAAATGATGAATCAATCACAATTGATTTTAACTGTGATTTTTAAAATAATTATTATAAAAATTAATTATATTTTAAAGAAATAATAATTCATGATTTATTAATAACCTATAATTATATACACCGACAATAAAGAATAATTGAATCGTGAAAATATTGGGGCTTACCACAATTTTTAAATTTAAGGATTCTTATTCATAACTTTTTTATGGATTTAATTGTTGTAAATTTTAATGTAAAGATTTTTTTCATTCTCAATCAATCATAAATTGACAAATCATTAGAAATATTTAAATCGTAACATAATTACCTTAAATCATAAAGATAATTTATGCTTGATTCACGATATAAAAAACTTTACATTAACAGTGTATCAAAATCAAACTCAATTTTTTTATTTATTGGTGAATTTTAATTTTGATGTAATTAATATTAAGATATATAGCCCAAGAATGCTTGGATGAGATGGTACGGATCTCTTCCAGTTTAATCAGATGTCTCGAGTTCAAATCTTGACCCTGGGAATGCAGCAGCGTTAAAACTTTTGAGGGAGAGTTTTGTTGTCCTTGTGGTCCTACCTCTAATCAAGGGATTAGTCTCCACAGTTGTACATAAAGGATATCCTGGGGAACCAAAAAATATATATTAAGATATAAAAAAATTGTTCGGGATAATAGGAAAGTAAGGGCAGCTGTGTAAGGGCAAAAAATCTTTGCATTAATATGCAAACAAGCTCATTTTAGGGGTGCATAGTAAAACGAACCAATGTAAGGGCAGCTTTGTTAAGTAAATTTTTTTTTTTTTTTTGAAACTTAGTAAATTTGTTTTTTGTAAATAGTTATTTGTTAGAATTATAAGCATAAGATTAGCAAGATCGGTAGAAATATATAACGATAACAATGAGATAGATATAGGATTAGAGGAGACTGAAAGTATATCTACATTATTACGTAATTTAACTCGTTACTCATTACCTCCTTCTTCTTCTTCTTTTGCGTAAAAAAAAAAAAAAAGCATGTCCAGTGCACAAGTTTTTTTTTTATTAATTTCATTTAAATATTTTAATATTTATGTACATTATAATTTAATACGATATAAACAATATATTAATATAACATTTATCCATTAAATTAAAACTGAAACAATTTTGATTTTGATTGAAAAATACTAAAAATAAATCACCTAGGCAAATAAAAATGTCACATAAATAATGGTTTTGTTAAAAATAGAGAAGAATAGAGAGATGAAAAGAATAGAGATATAGATTCAAATGCTAGTTCTTCGGGAACTAGGATTCAAAGTCCATTTCTTCAGGAACTAGCTGTCATATTTGTCACCGATATATTATGATCAAGTATATTAAATACAATCTGACTACTACTATTTATAAAATAATAGTAGACTCCTAATCCTAGTCAGTTTTCTATAAGAGAAGATAAGATAGGAGAAGAGATAATATCATATAGTCATCCACTAAATCAAATTGTTTATAACACTTCCCCTTGGATGACTATACCTTATGAATATTGCCTCATTAAAACCTTGCTAAGAAAAACCCAGTGGGATAAAAACTTAGCGAAGGAAAAAGAGTACAATATTCATAATGACTTGCTTCCCCTAAAAAATACATCAATTATGAAAAATCCCTTAATTGACGCATTCAAATGTTATGCACATGTTTCTTGAAAACTGAAGTTGGCAGTGCCTTTGTGAATAGATCTGCTGGGTTATCACTTGATCGAATTTTGCAAACATCAATGTCAGCTTTCTCATGGAGTTCATGAGTATAAAAGAATTTTGGTGAAATATGTTTAGCTCTATCACACTTTATGTAAGCACCTTTAATTTGTGCAATACATGCTTCATTATCTTCATGCAATGTTGTTGGCTTGTCTTTTTTCTTTCATCAATCCACATACGCTTCTAATGTATTGAGTCATAGCTCCTAGCCATATGCACTCACGACTTGCTTCGTGAATAGCCAATATTTCTAAATGATTTGATGTAGCTGTGATTGTTTGCTTCACTGATCGTCATGAGATAGCAGCTTTTCCACATGTGAAAACATTACCTGTTTAGGACCGGGCTTTGTGAGGGTCAGCAAGATATCCAGCATCAGCATACCCTACCAACTCTAACTTTACTCCATTTGGATAAAACAAACCCATATCAGATGTACCACGGAGATAACGAAGAACATGTTTGACTCCAGCCCAATGTCTTCGGGTTGGTGCTGAACTGAATCTTGCTAATAAGTTCATTGCAAAAGCTATATCTGGTCTTGTGTTGTTCGCAAGATACAAAAGTGCTCCAATAGCACTAAGATATGATACTTCAGGACCATGAATTTCTTCATCAGCTTCTCTTGGACGAAAAGGGTCCTTTTTCACATCAAGTGAACGAACACTAGTAGAAATAATGTAATATACGGGAACGTTTTACGTCAGTTGACCATATGTTTGACGTTAAAAATGAGGCGGTGACAGTTTTGTAAATATTAAATCACTATTTGCGTCAGTTGTGTAAAGAACTAACGTTAAAAGTGATTTTAACACTTTTAACGTCAGTTGTTTATACAACCGACGTTAAATGTGTGATTTTTACGGCAGTTAAATAAATAACTGACGTAAATAATTATGAAACTCATTTCTTTCGTTGTCATCTCCCTGTTGTCACTCTTAACGCAGATCACTCCATATAATGCAGTTTATTTCTAAACCTTTTTTTTAAACAAGTTTATTTTTAATGTTAATTAATTAGCTTGAATTAGTAAACAAATTCTTGTGCAAATTAAAATAAATAAACACTTAACATAAAACAAGTTATATATGTATAATCAAATCGTATCTCATTGAAGCGATTCATAAGTTACAATTACATGATTAAAAGATAAAAAATTTCCGCAACATAGCACTAAAATATAAAAAAGTTTCTGCTTCAACATCATTTTCTTCTCAGTCCTGTCCTCGATCAGAAACTCCAATGGATGTATCTCCTCCCTTACTTGAATTCCTTGATACTCCATCTGAATCCACTGTCACTTTGGAGCCAAAGCAGAGTGAAGGGATGGGATGAAATAAGGTGAGGGAATCACATTACGTGATTCACCCAACCTTACCATCCATGTTATGTGATTTACTCAACCTCAGAAGCTTTTTTACCATTAAGACAAAGACCTTTAAGTCTAGGTATAGGAAGAAATAACAAAAGTCTCAGAGCCATTTTGTGAAGGAATAGAAAACACGCGAAATATAGAGGAAAATAAGAGGTCAGACATTAGATCGATACAGAAGAATGGTATTTTATATAGAGAAGAGAGACTAGCTGATTTTCTAGAAAACTGATCTATAAACTTAATGCTCATTAAGAGGATTATAGGTTACAATGTGCATGTGTAAGTAGCACAGCAGTCATGTGTAAGTAGCAAAGTAGTCAAATGAATGAATGTTTTTGCAGAAACTTATACACTTTTAACGTCAGTTGTTTAATACAACTGACGTTAAAAGTGTTTTTAAAATAAAAAAATATTTATTTTTAACGTCAGTTTTTTATACAACTGACGTTAAAAGTGTGATTTTTACTTCAGTTAAATAAATAGCTGACGTAAATAATCCTATATCCATATCTGAAATGCCATGTTGTCACTCTTAACACAGGTCAATCCATATATATAGTACAGTTTATTTCTAAACTTTTTTTTAAACAAGTTTATTTTTTATCTTAATTAATTAGCTTGAATTAGTAAACAAATTCTTGTGCAAATTAAAATAAATAAACACTTAAAATAAAACAAGTTATATATGTATAATCAAATCGTATCTCATTGAAGCGATTCATAAGTTACAATTACATGATTAAAAGATAAAAAATTTCTGCAACATAGCCCTAAAATATAAAAAAATTTCTGCTTCAACATCATTTTCTTCTCAGTCCTGTCCTCAGAAATTTCAATGGATGCAAAGTTTCAGTTTCAACATCATTTTCTTCTCAGTCTTGTCCTCAAAAACTCCAATGGATGGATCGATGCATCTCCTCCCTGACTTGAATTCCATGATGCATCGTGAATCCACAGTCACTAGCAGCGAAAGCAAAGTGAAAGGGATCTTTGCATCACCTCCTTCACTGGAATTCCTTGATGCATCGTCTTGAATCCACAGTCACTTGGGGCCAAAGCAGAGTGAAAGGGATGGCTGGGATGAAATAAAGTGAGTAAATCACATTACATGATTTACACAACCTTACCATCCATGTTACGTGATTTACTCAACCTCGGAAGTTTTTTGACCATTAGGACAGAGATCTTTAAGTCTAGGTATAGGAAGAAATAACAAAAGTCTCAGAGCCATTTTGTGAAGGAATAGAAAACGTACGAAATATAGAGGAAAAGAAGAGGCTGTACTACAGACTGATACATAAGAATGGTACTTTATATAGAGAAGAGAGACTAGCTGATTTTCTTGAAAACTGATCTATAAACTTAATGCTCATGGGTAAGTAGCACAGTAGTCAAAGGAATTAATGTTTTTGCAGAAACTTATACACTTTTAACGTCAATTGTCTTCATCAACTGACGTTAAAAGTGTTTTTAAATAAAAATATTTACTTTTAACATCAGTTGTTTAATATAACTGACGTAAAATGTTGTTTTATTTTTTATTTTTGATTATAACGTAAAGAATGACTTTTAACGTCAGTTTCTTAAGACAACTGACGTTAAATAGATTACCTTTAACGTCAATTGCTACAAACAACTGACATAAAATGTTGTTTTATTTTGGGTTTTTGATTATAACGTTTACACCCGCGCGCCTTCTGCACTTCGCTCTGTACGTCTCTGTTCTTCTCTTTCACGCTCACTCTCACTCTTAACTCTCACTCTGACTCTCAACTCTCACTCTCACTCTGCCCTAATCGCGAGCTCATCTCCACCGCAACCACCGCGAGGGCTTCTTCCCCACCACCGTGAGGTACACTCTTAACCCTAACTCTGTCTTTCCCGCTCATTCTTTGCAATAACTTGACATCTCTCTTTCCCCTTCCTGCACACTAACTCTCCTTGTCCCTCTGCTCTCAGTAACCACATCGAACGTTGGCCACCACGCGAGCACCTATTTCTGGTGAGTCTTTAGGGCACATTTTTTTATGTTTGGTTTTGAGTGTATGTTGAAACTGTAGTCTCTGTAGTTGAAACTTGAAACTGTGAGTTTGAGTTGTTTGGAATGTCTCTATTTCTGGTCGTGGGTTTTGTGTTTTCTCTTGTTTTTCTTCTGCTATCATGACCTATTTCAAAATTGGAAGAAATTTAGAGTTGCTTGTAGCATGTGACATCAACAATATATTGCTCATTGAAATTCTATTTTGTTAATTTTTCTTCATCTGCTTATTTATTTTCTGTCTTAAGAAACCTGAAAATGGTGTAAATTTGAAATAATTTTTAAACGCCTTGGATATATGTTTTGTATATCTACAGAACCTATCTAGTTATGGATCGTAGTTTGATGGTTTGTAAGTGCACTAGTGCTGAGTATTTGAAGAGGGTGGGAGAATTTATAGAATTTGCTCAAAGGAATGTTCCTAATAGTAATGGAATGTTCTGTTGTCCTTGTGTCAAGTGTTTGAATACGAGGAAATGTACGGTGAAGGATATACGTACTCATTTGATTTGTGAAGGGATTTGCTTGAGTTATACTTCTGTATTTATTTTGAGTTATAACCTATGTTAATAAATATACATTGTTTCTGAACAGGCATACATATGGATCAGTCGGATAGCCCACATGCACGGGAGGACACTGTGGGGCCTACGCAGGACCCGATCGCGCCTACGCCTGATTCTAGTGTAAGTTTACATGTTATATACTATCTTTAGTCCTTCTTTTTAATGTAAGTTTATAATGTTACAACCCTCTTTTTTATCATTTTTTTTGTCCATACAGACATCACAGGCTCATAGGAAACGGGGTAGAGGAGCCACGACGTTGAAGAAACTAGAGAAGGACAGGCAAAGCGGACAGAAGCTTGAGGTGTCCTTCGATGTTAATCTAAATTCCCAGGGACCCCATGCTAAAGAATTTAATAAGTGGGTGTTTCTATAAGCGAAGCAGCACGTAAGCATCAACTACAACCACTGGAATGACGTTCCACGGAACGTTAAGGATCAGATTTGGGAGGCTATCACGGTATTTTACCTTTACATTCGTTTGATTTATATTATTAGATAATTATCCGAGTTATAATCCATCCAGTTGTTATGTATTTAATGTGTAGGTAACTTGGGCTGTGCCAAATGACGAGGATCATCGTCATAAATGTATGAAAATGGCATCAAAGCGTTGGAATGGGTTCAAGCATGATCTTACCAGGTACTATGTATCTGGGAAGAAGCGGCTTGATAAAATGTTCTCGGATTATCCCTGGATTGATCAGGATACTTGGGATATGTTTGCTAGGAGTCGACAGGATGGAGAATTTCAGGTTAGTTGATTAAGTTAATTTTGTATGCTTCTTATAGATCATTTAACTGTATTTAATTATGTGTTTTTGTTTGAATAGGCTAAGGCAGATAAGGGTCGGCAGAATCAGGTGAAGCACGTCCATCGCCACACCATGTCTCAGGGTGGGTACCAGACTCGGATCAAGGAGATGATGGCGGATAGGCTGATGGTGAAGCAGGAAGAGCACTCTGCTAGGATTGACAGAGGAGAGGTGCCTGAGGGCACACCATCAAGTCCTCCGTCGGACATCGACCGCGAGGATGTCTGGTTAGCCGGCCGCATGACAAAGACGGGATCTTTTAAAGTTGATGCCACTCGCGAAGTGGCTGATAAGATTGTAAGTAAATAATTAACTTGATTTCAATTGATATTTGTATAGATATTTTTAACACTTTTCACTTGCACGTTTTTTCATTTTTTTCATTGTAGGTGGATCTTAAAGCACAATCCTCCCAGGGCTCATTCGTCCCTTCTGGACGGCGGGACGTCTTGATGACTACTCTAGGCAAGAAAGACCATCTTGGTTGGGTTATCGGTGTTCCTGGGAACGTGACCATCAAAGAATATTATGGAGGGTCTGCTTCATGAAAGTGGATGGTCGATGAAGCGTCAATTTTGGATGACATTACTCATCACCTCATCTCCAACCCTGCTATTACAACACATCTGATGCAAAGCTTAATATCCAACCAGAATTCAAGCAGGCGCTTGCCAGAGAGCTTTCCTCCGTCGGTTCATCCCAGGACACTGCAGGTCATGCCAACCCTTCACATGTGAGCCCAAAAGAGAGTTATAGTAGGGCACATGTGGAGGACGATGAGTTGGCAGCTAGGGAGCAGGAGTTGGAAGTCCAACACCATGAGCTTGAGTTAGAAATGAAAAGGCGTGAGCTTGAGTTGGACTTCAAACGACGTGAGCTCGAAATGTTAACAAAGGTATGTATTCATTATTAATGTCCAAATTAGTCAAATAATTACTTGTGTTTTTTTTAATTATCAACAACTTATCTATTTTATTTTTCCTAAATTGAAGGCCAAGTCGACGTCGGTGTCGGTGTCGCTGTCACCTGTCACTCGTTTGTTCTCACTTGGTGAGGATTATGCGTTTGATATTTTTGAATGTCCATTGGAGCACGATGGATGGGTGGCACGCCCAAATCAACAGAGGGTATTTTCCTTGTGTGGTGAAGATCTCGGGCACGCTTGCAGAAATAACGTCTAGATGGCTAGCACGGTTTTGAGTCTCTGGTGCATGTAAGTTAATTTTAATTTTATAACTTATTTATTTTTGGTATTTTTCCATTTAATAATTTATTTTAATTTCAATATATATATTATGTAATTAACATCCACACCTTTTCATATCTTAGGTATCTCCATCGTCTTCAGCTTGATAAGGGCGTTACACCAGTTTACGGCTTCTTAGATCCTTCAATCCTTGTGCCCGAATTCTTTGTTGGCGATGCATTTAGTAAATACATAGGGAACTTGTTGGAAGACAAATATAAAGAATTATATCTGGCTCCCTACTGTATGAAATACCATTGGCAGTTGTTCGTACTTCACCCGTCTAGGCATACTGTCATATTCTTATGCTCTCTCCACCAACAGCCGCCACATGAGGTGGTGCAAGCTGTAAATAGGTAAGTAACTAATCTTAAATTTAATTTAAGTTTTAATATCAGTTGTTTTTAGTTTATTACACACATGATATATGAATTTGTTAATTGACATGATTATTTGTTTATGATAGAGCGCTGAAGGCGAGTAGCATAAGTTGCGCCAACGGGAGAAGTAGGATTTCTAAGGCTAAAGCAAATCCTGAATGGACCATCCTCAAGGTTTGGTAGTTTATTTATCAAATAATTAATATTATAATTACTAATTGATATGTATATTCAACTGACATTGAAATTAATTTTGTTTGTAGTCTCGATTTCAACCTGACGGGTGGTCGTGCGGCTATTATGTGATGCTTCATATGCTGAACATAGTCTCCGCATCTATTAGGGATGGATGGAATAAGGTAATATTTAAACAACTTGTTAAATTAAATATTATAGTTTTGAAGATGACTTGCGTTAATGTTATTGTTATTATTTGAACGTGTGTAGGCATTTAACGACCAATCGCCTCTTCAAGAAGATGACTTCAGAGACTTGAGGATGCGCTTAGCTGAATTCTTCTTCAAGTATGCGGCTGAAAAAGGAATTGACAAGATACCTCTGCAATACTTAGATGAATAGTTTTTTTCTTAGACTTTAGAAACTAATTAATAACATGTATATATATATCCTTAGATTGGTAGTTTTGTTTTTGGACATTAGAGACTAAAGTTTATATATATATATATATATATATATATATATATATATATATATATATATATATATATATATACTTGTAGATAGTTATGTTTTTTCTATACATGGGTTTTGGTTTTAAGTCCCCCCATTGTTCATTTGTATATTTCTTTTCTTATTGTTAATATTGAAATCTAAGGGTAGTGTTTGCAATTCTGTAATGTGTGTGATATTCTGTGTTACTGGGATATTTACTGAATACAGGGATAGCTTAGGGGAGTGATATTTTAAAACTGAATTAAAAAAAAAGAAACTATTAACGTCAGTTGTATCAAAAAACTGACGTTAATAGTATTTTATAAAATATACAGTACACTATTAACGTCAGTTGTATTAGGAAACTGACGTTAAAAATAAAACCTTTAACATCAGTTCTTTAACACAACTGACGTTAGTTTGAACAATATTAACGTCAGTCGCGTTAAAGAATTGACGTTAATAGTTTTATATTTAACGTCAGCTGTATTTACGTCAGACAATATTCTGACGTATAAAATCAATTTTAACTGACGTAAAAAGAATTTATTGCACTAGTGGAACGACCATTGGAGTGCTTAATGGATATGCCTTATCCATATAAATTGTTTCAAAATATTTTCTATATAAGAAGATTGATGGATAAGCATTTCACTTGCAAAATGTTCAACTTGGAATTCAGGACATAATTTTGTTTTTTCAAGATCCTTCATTTGGAACTCATTTTGTAAGTACTCTACAGTCTTTGAGATTTCTTCTGGAGTCCCTATTATGTTTAAGTCATCAACATAAACAACAACTATTACAAACCCAGAATTTGTTTTCTTGATGAAAACACAAGGACAAATAGCACTATTCTCATACATATTTAATAGAGTACATTAGTCGAGGTCTTGAATTGCATGCTTCAGGCATCTTAAGTCCTTCAGGGATTTTCATATATATATATATATATGTCATTATCTAATGAGCTATAAAAATAAGTTGTCATTACATCTATTAAGCATGTGTCAAGCCCTTTAGGGACCACCAAACTAATCGACGATTTAAAAGTGATTGCATTCATAACTATAATTGACAACTTCAGGTGTCTGGACTACTGGTCCAAATGCTCTAGTTTGGCTAACAACCATAGCTCGGCTTGTATTGTTCCTTTCAATTTTGACCAATTAATTTAATGTCGACATTTTCTATAATTTGAGCTTCAAGCTCATTATCATTAATAATTTCATAAGCAATTGTTGTTACATATGCAAATATATTATCAACAATATATCTTCCCCTCATATTTTCATATTTTAATGAGATCTCATAATTTGTCGGTACTGGAACCACTTCTGGGGTTACTTCTCTTGAAATGTGGGTTTGTTGATCTATATAACTTTTGACCTCTTCTAGGGTCTCACGGTTGAAATTTTATTTTCCTTTAAGGAACAATATTTTTTACACCAATAGGTATACAACGCTTCTAGCGTACCTTCAATTCATTAGTTATGTACCATACTCGCAGGTTTTCCTTCTGGGACAATTAACCATGCAAAAATATTTGCGATTGGTACATGTGACTTAGCGACCTTCTGGGTCTATGACAATTGAACTTAGATGGCAGAGGCAATCATTCCAAAGTACAGACGATGGTAAGCACTTCCGGTACATATAATTTCACTCATTCATCATCACTTTTGTAAAATATAATCCTAATAAGAAACTTGAAAATTTCTATAACATATACTTCTGGTACAGAATTTGAATACGGCCCTTTGTCATGTATATATTTGAAACTTGGTAGATTTCTTCGGGATCTACTAGAATACAACACATAAAAAAAAAAAAAACCATGTTCCATTTAGGAACCATAATATGGGATCTTCCAAAATATTTAATTACTTTTGCAAACATCTGGTTGCAAATTGAAAGTAATCAAACATGTGATTATATGGCTCCTAGCCTTAATCCTTTTGCATTCAAAATGCATAACATATGAAAACTCATTATATTGAAGAATCTCCTGGTCATTTAATGACATCAATATGAATCATCAATATTGACTTTGGATGGCGTAATTGGCCATATGTCAAATAACAAAATTATTTAGACTAGTAAACTTCTGGTTTACAACAATATAATTAACATTGATTTTCAAGTGCATAGCAAACTTCTGGTTTACATTAGCAGCTGTTTCAATCGCGTAATTGACCTTATGCCAAATAATAAAATTATTTAGATTAGTAACCTTCTGGATTATAACAATATAATTCATTTTGATTTTCAGATGCATAGAAAACTTCTAGTTTACATTAGCACGTGTTTCAATCACTTAATTGATCATATCCCAAATAATAAAATTATTTAGAATAGTAAACTTCTGGTTTACAACAATATAATTAACTTTGATTGATACACATAATGCAACATTAAAATGTCATTTATTGATTTGAAATATGTGCAATTGTCACTATTAACATTCTATTGGTTGTCATAAATTGACATTCGATGTCAACGTTCCAATATTCCAGAAAGTTAGAAAATTGCATTTAGTAAATATCATTAAGGAGTATTTTTCTATTCCCAAACTTCTAGGGAAAAATTAAAACAAGTGACTGTAGATTTTATTTATTAGCACCTGTTGCTAAATACAAGATAGTAGAAGAAGAAGAAGAAAATAAAAATTCAAAACACATACCTTCGACATTTGTATCATGTAAATTTCATTATTATTAACCTTCAATGCACAAACCAGATTTTGAGATACTGAGACTGCATCTTGAGTCTGCCAGAATCTTAATTTTATGGTGGTGGGATAGTGGTTGGTCAAAGGCACAATCATCGTTCTATTTTCTCTTGTAACCATTTTCCAACAAATCTTAGCTCCGAAAAGGTTAACAAAAATGTAAATATCCCAAAGCACATGATTTGTAAGATCATCATCAAACAAATAATTTTTATAAGGCAAGTTCTATCACCAACCATATTTATAAAAAAAATGATATCTTAAAATAATTATATCATTCTAATGTTTAATAATTTTTCCATGAGCATAAATGCTTCTTTATCAATGAACATTTCATTTGCTAAAAGAAATATTCACCCTTGACAAACGTTACTAATCAAGGCCATCACGAAATAATTTAAAAGGAAGAGACGTCCAAACATTGTGGCATTCAAGTAACTGGAAAAAGAAAAATCCAAAATAATTGATATATTACCGAAGTATAACTCACCATTAGGATTTGACAGACAAAAATCAATCTTTACCTTGATTGAAAGATTCACCCAACAAAAATATTGATATACAACAATTATGTTTTCAATATTTTTCTAATTGTTATCCCATTCATATGATACATTCTCATATCAAGATTTTAAAACATCATATTAATGGTTATCACATCAATGATTATAACCACGAACGTCTTGTCGTACCCAAAAATTATAATACATGACATTTACTTCTGGGAATGAAGTTCAATCCATTTGGTTGCTTTTCTCATCTTGTATTTGCTACTTCAGGAGCATACTTGAGAGGCATATATGATATTTTTATCACTTCAATTTGTTTCGAAATATACCAAGATCAAATGACCTTTTAAATTTCAATCATGGTTTAAAGGTCTAGATCTTCAGGAACTATACCACAAATCTTCATATGAACAATTACCAAGAAAAATTATTGGCTTTGTGCAATCCTTCAGGGATGCTTAAATAATAGATTCTTCCGGAACTTATCAAAAGCAATGAATTCATATCATTGGCTTTGTGCAATCCTTCAGGGGATGCTTTCTGAGATTTCACATCGTAAAGACATGTAGATGGCTCGTGAACGATATAATTTCATATTTTATATATCACATATTGAGAGATCATAAAATACAGCCGAAAGAGAATAAAAAAAATAGAAATTCAGTAACAAAAATAGAATGATGCTTTTCATATTATTGTTCTGGGATGTTTTTCTTTCAGATTGTACAAAGCTCGCCTTGTAAAACATGAAACTATAATAAGCAGACATACGTAAAACTATACCAGTCGTAAAACATGTATACATAACCTCACCTTGAAAATAAGTATTGGAGACTTATTCGTAGATCTACGAGATCTGAAAATTAGCACATTCAAATATTAGGGAACCTTTTCATAAATCTATAATATCTGAAAATTAGCAAACCTTTTCATAGATCTACAGGATCTGAAAATTAGCAAACAATTTCATAGATCTACATGATCTAAAAATCAGCAAACTTTTTCATAGATCTACAGGATATGAGAATTAACAAATTATTTCATAGATCTACAGGATCTGAAAATTGGTAAACTTTTTATTATTATTATTATTATTATTATTATTATTATTATTATTATTATTATTATTATTATTATTATTATTCTCTTTTCTCTTGTTAAAAAGATACATTAGCAAAGATATACATAAATACTTACCTTGAAAAGAAGCACAAATAAAGATTGTTATATTCTTAGAAACTTGATCGTACAGATAACGTGTTAAAAATAGAGAAGAATAGAGATATAGATTCAAATGTTAGTTCTTCGGGAACTAGGATCCAAAATCCAGTTTTTCGGGAATGAGCTGTCATATTTGTCATCGATATATTATGATCAAGTATATTAAATACAATTTGACTATTACTATTTATAGAATAATAGTAGACTCCTAATCCCAATCAGTTTTCTATAAGAGAAGATAAGATAGGATAAAAGATAATATCATACAGTCATCCACTAAATCAAATTGTTTATTTATAAAAGGTTAGTCTTTTTCCCGTTTATTTGGAACTCTCACACGACTTAACCACAAAACATTTATTCATTAAAAAAAAATCAAAAGAGGAAAAGATTGAGACTGTTTAACGGCAGTGCATGATATGCTACAAAACCGATTTCTTCAATTTGGTTTACATTGCAAAGGGGACCTAACGGAGAGAGGAAAGTTGCTAAATGTTCATATAAATACAGTCTAATAGTTCAACTCATCAACATTGATTCGGAAAGCAAAATCTTCACTTTCTAACTCATCATGAACTAGACTAATAGGTGGCGCTTCAAACCTCTTAACAGGTATATCCTCATATGATGACCTCTGCCCCTGAAAAATGTTCATAATTTAAAGAGATAATGCAGAATTAGTAAAACCACAAGTATATGAATCATAACCCTTATCAAACTGCTAATGTGCAATGCATAATCCTATTCTAGACCAGAACCACAATAAAACAACTTGAGCATTGAGCAATACTTCTTGTATCACCACTGACTCTTGCCAAAATCCATGTAAATTTTCATGAGAAATAGAAAGTGCCGTTTACTATATTATTGCAGAAAGTAGCTCTCTAATGCATTTTTATAATAATAAAGAAGAGTAAATGTCTATTTTGATCCTCCAACAAAACAACACATCATATTGGTCTTCCATTTATAAATATGTCAAATTGGTCCTCAAAAGATATGCACGATATCAAATTAGTCCTTCAATGAAACATTTTCCCATCAAAGTAGTCCTTAAAATGATAACAAATTGGTTATTGAAGGATAAAACTAATGACATTAATTATCATTGAAGGACCAATTTGATAACGTGATGCATCTTTGAAGGACCAACATACTTCACTCTAAAATATAATGGTATGTGAAGATTTGGTAGAAGTCATATGTTCAAATCTAGGCAGCAATCGCTTCATAAAGCAACAAGCAACCATGATTTTATCATAAGAAAAAAAAAAGTGAGGTTATATAGACTAACCTTCTTCAGAACATAGACAAAATAGTGAAAGGTTTCACCAAAAGTAGTCCACTCAACAGACCAGCTGAAATCTCGTGCATTAAATATAGGACACCTGAAATGCGGCTGGCACGCATTTTAAGTAGATTAGAATCAAATCAGTAGTATCAGTACTCATTAAAAGAGAGACAAATCTAACAGTTCATTCTCAAAACCTGGCCAAAAGTTATTGATATAAATGTGCCATCTGCTTTCAATATTCTGTGAACACCTTTCAATGTTGCCATGACCTTGGATATAGTTTCAGGTTTTGGATTCCATGGATCACCACTGTCCACGAACAATACATCCTTCAAAATCAAAGATAACACGTTCACATTTAATCCTTCAACTTCAAAGATTTGATAATTTAGGAATCGTAATTATTAGTTTAGATATCAAACCAGAATTCCACTATAGATCAAAGAAATCATTTAATTTACCATAGTTCCTTTCTCAATAACCAAATCAGAACACTCATCCTCAAAAGGTAGCTCTAGCATATCAGCTTGCAGCACTTTTATGTCTAATCACCGAAATGGAAACATGTAAAAAGAAAAAAATAATCACATAACATAACAAATGAGCGTAACAGAGTTACAAGACAAAATTGATATTATGGAAACAAAAAAAAATCATATATAAAATAAAGCAACAATTCATGTCTACTCATCACTCCAACTCTCCAAGTAAGGTTGTAGAAAAAAATTGAATATACGCCTCTCCAACCTCTGGCAAGTAGATGGATCTATAAAATTATTATTTTTTCAATAGGAGGATTCCAAGTATTAGCAATGAAGTTCCCATCACCAACTACAGTAATTCTGTTAGACAGTACTCTGTGTGCACACATGCACATGAAGGGCTTACACTTAAACACTGAGGTTAAATCTCCTAGCACTTCTTTGGGAATAATACAATCATTCAATTATATTACTTTCCTATGCAGACAGAGATAGCAGCCCAAATTAATTAAGAATGCATTCTAATAGAAGCTAATATGAATATGCAAGTAGCAAACCAGATGGCTGTACTTATCCAGGTGATCTGATCAGCACTAACCTTTGAATCCCCGGGAAAGTAACCGTCTTTGCATGTTGTCCACAGCAACAGGTGATAGGTCAATGCATGTTATGTTGGTTGCCCCATCCTTATACAGTTCCTCACACATTTGTGAGTTTCCACATCCAAGCTCCAGGACCTGCATGTTAACCATATTCCCATCAACAAAGGTCAAAGGATAACTGGAGAGGCTGGAGAAAGCTCATGGCACACCTTTGTTTCTTTGTTTGTTTATTCCCATTGATGCCAAAAGCAGGTAACTTGAATAGTTTAAAAGGACGTGCTTAGATGAATAGCTTAATTAAATGCTTATACAATAAACTGTTTTGATATAAGCTAAAAATAACTTACTTTCATAAGCTTGTTTAACAAGCTTATTGAAATAAGTTAAAAAGAGCTTGTAAGGAGGTCATAAGCTATTTCTATAAGCTTATTATCACAAGTTATTCTGATAAGCCCAAATAAGTCATCTATAAACTCTTCCAGACGTCCCCAAAATGTTAAAGTCTAAGAGTAATACAAATCCTAAAGTATGAAAAAGACATAAAAGCAGAGTCTTACAGAGGAATGGGGTGTAAGATGGGGTTGAATGAGGTGACGAAAATGAGAATAATCCTTGAACCACTCATATTGCTCCTCCTCAGTAAACCTCTCATCCCTAATAATTAAAATAAAGCCAAAATAAAAATAACATCAACATGAATATGAAGGAGCATAAATTGATGAACAAATTCAGAAAGAAAAAATGAAAAATCCAAGCTTTGATTTCGTGATTACCAGTAGCGAGGATTGAGGTACGCCAAAGCAGTTGAAGGCGTTGCCTTTGGATGGCTTTGCCTTGAATCCATTGTTCGCTCCACAATCTCAGCTCTTCTAATTCGGATTTACTTCCAACTTCAAATCCAAACCCTAGCAAAGCTACACAGTACACAACACAAACCCCATCAAATTATAAAATTTAAATATAATTATTGATTTAATTTTTTATTTTATTTTTACCACAATTTTTATGGTAAATTATTTTACAGCAACATTTTAAAAGCATAAAAAATTTGGTCGGTGGTTGAATCCTAAATTCATCTGCATAATTGACACCAAAAAAAAAAAAGTTTAAATAAGTTTGTAATCCCTAAAAACCGTGTGTTTCGATTTTAGTTTTTGTAATTTTTTCCCAAACCTACGATTTCAAGATTAAAGGGGTGTATTAGATTGGGATTTCAAGTTATTTTAAGAGATTTTTTTATGAAAAAAAGTTATGTAATATTCAATCAAAACTTTTAAATAATATAAATAAGTCTTGTGATATTTAATCAGAATTTCTTCAGGAAGGATTCTAAATCCAATAATATTCAAAGACTTTTAATAACTTATAAAAAAGTCTTTATAATATTCAAAAGTTTACTATGAATACATTATTTTATATAATGGATTTGATATAATTTTTTAATAAAATATATAAATAACAATCACATCCCAAAATCCCACCCAAAACCATCAAACTTTTTATTCCATCTTTTCTTCTCTCTAGAACTTTTCTTCTCTCAGCGGTTCTCTCTTCTCCATTCTTCTTTCACGCTACATGGGACTCTTTTCTTGCAAATTTTTCTCTAGCTGTATATCTCTTTTTTTGTTCAATATTCGCTCTCACGGTTCATTGATTCTTGCATATCAATGCAAGAATACGTAATATCATTGTCTGCTTGCATATTAAAGTATGTCTGACGTGAAACTTATTTTTAAAATAAAAATATCTAAATATAAATTATTTTACTTCAAATTCAATTGTAGCTAAGTCAAATTTATAAAATTAATTTCATTTAAAATCATTTTTATTAAACGTTCATCCAAATACACATTTTGATTGGTTCGGATTTTTATATTATTTTATTATTGACTTTTTTAAGTTTTTTTTAAAAAATATTTTAACCATGAAAGGTAACAAAACTACCGTGTTCTTCAGGAAAGTTTAGGGGCGTGAAACATGAACCACTAATTTGATAAACCCGAAAATCTGAACAGAACAAATTAAATTGGTTTGTATTTTTTTTGTTAGGGTCCGAACAGAACCAAATCAAACCCGATGATCATTGCTTCAGTTATGAGGTTCAAGGATTTTGGAACCGAACCAATTACTATATTTTAATATTTATATATACATATATACTAATATTTAATATTTATTATATTTATGTATTTATATGGAATTTAATGTTTTATTATTTTAATATTTTTTATTTATATATATATTATTTAATATTTTCGGCTCCAAATCAAACCAACTTTGATTGGTTCGGCTTTTATATTATTTTATAATTTACTTTTTAAATTTTATATAATTTTTTGTTTTTAAATGTTTTTTGTCACAAAATGTATCAAAGCTACCGTATTCTTCAAGAAACGGTAGAAAGTCATCACATGAGACTAAAAACTTATTTAACCCTTTAAAGTAATTATAAAATCAATACAATTTAATAATTGTCAAGGCTATATCTACTGTTTCTATAACAGTTGTTGTTTTTAACAAGGGTGGTCTCTTTCTTGGTGAGGTGTCATCATATAGTTATTTTTGTGCTTTTTCTTTTTCTTTTTTTTAAAAACTTAATTGCTTAAATTGTTTAAATAGATTATTATTATCAATATCAATACTACAAAATAATTGGGAACTCCACTTTTACTATTTTTGTAACAGTAAAAACTAAAAGTAGACTATGTTATAAAAAAAAATTTAAAAGTAGATATGTCAGGTTGTGGATTTTTTTTAATATTTATACAGAGACATATATATATATATATATATATATATATATATATTTGTGTGTGTGTGTATATATTAATATTTTAATATTTGTATATGTTTAAAAATTAATATAAATACTTTAATGTTTAGTATTTATTATATTTTAATATTTATATATAATTTATATATATTCTTCGGGAAAGTTTATAGACATGAGACCTGAATCAATAATTTGATAAACCCGAAAATCTGAACAGAACCAATTAAATTGGTTTGTATTTTTTTTGTAAGGGTCCGAACTGAACCAAATCAAACCCGACGATCGTTATCAGGTTCAAGGATTTTGGAACCGAACTAATTACTATGTTTTACTATTTATATATACATATATACTAATATTTAATATTTATTATATTTTTGTATTTATATAGAATTTAATGTTTTATTATTATAATAATTTTTTATATTTTTTATTTATATATATTAATTAATATTTTCGGCTCCGAACCGAACCAACTTTGATTGCTTCGACTTTTATATTATTTTATTATTTAATTTTAAAACTTTTTTTTTGTTGTTTTTAAATGTTTTTTGTCATAAAAGGTATCAAAGCTACCGTGTTCTTTGAGAAGTTTGGGTCATAAAGCTACTATGTGATTCCTGGGTTAATTATAAAGCTTGAAAGAAATGGAATGAAGTCATCACGTGGGACTAAAAACTTATTTAACCCTTTAAAGTAATTATAAAATCAATACAATTTAACAATTGTCAAGTCTATGTCTACCGTTTCTATAACAGTGGTTGTTGTTTTTTACAAAGGTGATCTCTTTCTTGGTGAGGTGTCGTTATGTAGTTTTTTTTGGCTTTTTAATTTTCATTTTTAGAAAAAAATACTTAATTTCTTAAATTGTTTACATAGATTATCATTATTATTATCAATATCAATACTACAAAATAATTGGGACTCCACTTTTACTATTTTGTCACAATAAAAACTAAAAGTAGATTGTGTTATAAAAGAAAAAAAATTAAAAATAGATGTGTGAGGTTGTGGACTCTTTTAATATATATATATATATGTGTGTGTGTGTGTATTAATATTTTAATATTTATATATGTTTAAAATTAATATATATACTTTAATGTTTAGTATTTATTATATTTTAATATTTATATATAATTTATAGTTTAATATTTTTATATTATATTTATATATATATATATATTTTCGTGCACTAACTAAACCAAACCGAGCCAGTTTTGATTGGTTCGGATTTTTATATTATTTTATTACTGACATTCTAAAGTTTATATATTTTTCTTGTTTTTAAATGTTTTAACCATGAAAAGGTAGCAAACCTACCGTGTTCTTCGGGAAAATTTAGGGACGTGAGGCCTGAACGAATATTTTGATGAACCCGAAAATCTGAACAGAACCAATTAAATTGTTTTGTATTTTTTTGTGTGAGGGTCCGAACAGAACCAAACCATACTCGATGATCATTGTTTCAGTTATCAGTTTCAATGATTTTGGAAACGAACTAATTGCTATATTTTAATATTTATATATATATATATATATATATATATATATATATATGTATGCTAATATTTTATATTTATTATATTTTATATTTATATAGAATTTAATAGTTTATTATTTTAATATTTTGTATATTCTTATTTATATATATTTTCATTTAAATATTTAATAATTAATATATTCGGATCCGAACCGAACCAATTTTGATTGGTTCGACTTTTATATTATTTTATTATTGACTTGGTAGTGTTTATATATATATATATATATATATATATATATATATATATATATATATATAATATTTTTGCCCACGAAAGGTAGCAAAGCTGCCATATACTTAGGAAAGTTTGTGGCATAAAGCTACTATGTGATTCCTGTGAATTAATTCTAAAGCTTGAAATAAACACCAGGAAGTCATCGCGTGTGACTAAAAACTTATTTAACCCTTTAAAGTAATTATAAAATCAATACAATTTAACAATTATCAAGTCTATGTCTACTGTTTGTTGTTGTTTTTGACAAGGATGGTCTCTTTCTTGTTGAGGTGTCATCATGTAGTTTTTTTAGGGGTTTTTCTTTCTTCTTTTAATAAAAAAACTTAATTGCTTAAATTGTTTACATAGATTATTATTATTATTATTATTATTATTATTATTATTATTATTATTATTATCATCAATACTATAATATAATTGGGAACTCCACTTTTACTATTTTTGAAATAGCAAAAACTAAAAGTAGACTATGTTACAAAAAAAAAAAAACTAAATATAGATGTGTTAGGTTGTCGACTTTTAATATTCAAACATACATATACATACACATACATACATACATACATACATATATATATATATATATATATATATATATATATATAAATATTTTAATATTTATATATGTTTTAAAATTAATATATACTTTAATGTTTAGTATTTATTATATTTTAATATTTATATATAATTTATTATATTTTAATATTTATATATAATTTATGGTTTAATATTTTTACATTTTTACATATTATATATATATATATTAATATTTTTGGGTACTAACTAAACCAAACCAAACCGAGTCAATTTTGATTGATTCGGATTTTTATATTATTTTATTATTGTCTTTTTAAAGTTTGTATTCTTTTTCTGTTTTTAAATGTTTTAACCATGAAAGGTGGCAAACCTCTTTGTATTCTTCGGGAAATTTTAGGGGCGTGAGGCCTGAACCAATAATTTGATGAACCCGAAAATCTGAACAGAACAAATTAAATTGGTTGGTATTTTTTTTGTATTAGGGTCCGAACCGGACCAAACCATACTCGATGATCATTGTTTCAGTTATCAGGTTCTATAATTTTGGAAGCGAACTAATTACTATATTTTAATATTTATATATATATACTAATATTTTATATTTATTATATTTCTATATTTTGATAGAATTTAATAGTTTATTATTTTAATATTTGTATTTATATATTTATACTTAAATATATAATAATTAATATTTTCGGTTCCGAACCGAACCAATTTTAATTGGTTCAACTTTTATATTATTTTATTATTGACATTTTAAAGTTTATATTTTTTTTAAAAAATGTTTTTGGCCACAAAAGGTAGCAAAACTACCGTGTTCTTCGGGAAGTTTGGGGCAAAAATATAATATGTGATTAATTTGAATTAATTTTAAAGCTTTAAAAAACGTCGGAAGTCATCACGTGAGACCAAAAACTTATTTAACTCTTTAAAGTAATTATAAAATAAATAAAATTTAACAATTGTCAAGTCTATGTCTACTGTTTTTGTAATAATGGTTTTTGTTTTTAATAAGGGTGATCTCTTTCTTGGTGAGGTGTCATCATGTAGTTTTTTTAGGGGTTTTTCTTTTTTTTTAATAAAAAATTAATTGCTTAAATTGTTTACATAGATTATTACTATTATCAATATCAATACTACAAAATAATTGGGACTCCACTTTTACTATTTTTGTAACGGTAAAAACTAAAAGTAGATTGTATTATAAAAAAAAAAACTAAAAGTAGATGTGTCAGATTGTGGACTCTTTTAATATTTATACACACACAAAATATATATATATATATATGTGTGTGTGTGTGTATGTATGTATGTATATTAATATTTTAATATCTATATATGTTTTAGAATTAATATATATATACTTTAATGTTTAGTATTTTTTATATTTTAATATTTATATATAATTTATAGTTTAATATTTTTTATTTTTATATTATATATATATATATATATATATATATATATATATATATATATTCGGGTACTAACCTAACCAAACCAAACCAAATCGAACAAATTTTGATTGATTCGGATTTTTATATTATTTTATTATTGACTCTTTAAAGTTTATATTTTTATTTTGTTTTTAAATGTTTTAACCATGAAAGGTAGCCAACCTACTATGTTCATTGGAAAAGTTTAGGATCGTGAGACCCTAACTAATAATTTGATGAACCGAAAATCAAACAGAACCAATTAAATTGTTTTGTATTTTTTTTGTGTTAGGGTCCGAATCGAATCAAACCATATCCGATGATCATTGGTTCAATTATCAGGTTCAAGAATTTTGGAAACGAACCAATTACTATATTTTAATATTTATATATATATATACAAAATAATATTTTATATTTATTATATTTTTAAATTTATATAGAATTTAATAGTTTATTATTTTTATATTCTTTATATTTTTTTATATATATTTATATTTATATATATAATGATTAATATTTTCAGGTCCGAATCGAACCAGTTTTGATTGGTTCGGCTTTTATATTATTTTATTATTAACTTTTTAAAGTTTATATATTTTTTTAAATGTTTTTAGCCATGAAAGGTAGCAAAGCTACCGTGTTCTTCGAGGGTTTGTGGCTTAAAGCGATTATGTGATTCCCGTAATTATTTCTAAAGCTTGAAAGAAACGCGAGGAAATCATCATGTGGTTTTTTTTGGGGCTTTCTTCTTTTTTTATAAAAAAATTAATTGTTTAAATTGTTTGCATAGATTATTATTATTATTATTATTATTATTATTATTATTATTATTATTATTATTATTATTATTATCATCATCATCATCATCATCAATATTAATACTATAATATCATTAGGAACTTCACTTTTACTACTTTTGTAACAGTAAAAACTAAAAGTAGAGTGTGTCATGTTGTGGACTTAATATTCTTTTAATATTTAAGCATACATATATGTGTATATATTAATATTTTAATATTTATATGTTTAAAAATTGATATATATATATATATATTATTGTTTAGTATATATTATATTTTAATATTTATATCTAATTTGTAGTTTCATATTTTATATTTTATATATATATATATATATATATATATATATATATATATATATACTCGGGTACTAACTAAATCAAACCGAACCAATTTTGATTTGTTCGGATTTTTATATTATTTTATTATTGACTTTCTAAAGTTTATTTATTTGTTGTTTTTAAATGTTTTTAACCATGAAAGGTAGCAAAGCTACTATGTTCTTCGGGGATGTTTATGGGTGTAAGACCAGAACCTATAATTTGACGAACTCGAAAATCTGAACCGAACAAATTAAATTGGTTTTTATTTTTTTGTGTTAGGATCTTAACTGAATCGAATCAAACCCGATGGTCATTTGTTCAGTTATCAAGTTCAATGATTTTGAAAACGAACCAATTATTAATATTAGTATAATATAATTATAATTATAGTATGAATAATTTAAGAATTTTGTTTCAATCAATAAAATATAATGTAGTTATATTTCATAATAAAAATAACAATTACAATGGGGTTTGAATTAAATATTATAATAATTTATTTTGCATGAAAATTTACCTGTACGTTGCAATATTCATGTTGTATTTTTTTTTACACTCGTTGCAAATTGTAATTTTTGTTGATTGGTATAATAAATATTCTTTTGAGATAATTAATAGGTTTCTTACATACTTTACGGGAGTAATTTAAATGGGAGACTCACAACAAGGAAATAATAAAATATCAGGAGAATTCTTTCAAATTTTATAAATTCATATAATCTATTCAAATCTTATTATATAAATCTGTTAAAATCTAAACATGAGAATTGATTATAACAACTTTTTTAAAAAAGTCTTAAAAGTCATTACATTCCTATATAATCTTTTAAAATCTACAAGACTTTTTAAGGTCAAAACACAATCTTTTAAAATCTCAATCCAATACACCCCTAAGGTTTTGTTTAAGAGGGGAAATAATGAAAATAGAAGGTTTGTGACTTGTTTGTGAGTTTAAAAATTTAGAGACGAGGGTTTTGAAGATTTTAGAAAACCTCCCAACCCCCTCATCAACTCAATTTTTTGTTTTACCCCAATTTAAAATATTTTGGAGGAAAATAATTAAATTATTAATTTATCCTCTCTCTTTTAGGATTTACATCGACTTTTGAAGATTTATACCCACTGCATACACCCACTTTGGATCCATTAAATTACTATGAATCCTTCCAGCACAGTGTTCCCGTCGCCTAACATCTTTCTGATTTTTATTATCTATATATTTACTAATAATTAAATAAAGTACGCCATACTGTTCGTTTTCATTGTACATTCACTCACATTTTACTATTCATCTTCATATTTAGTGACACCGTACGTTTTTACTATTTAGTATGCAAATGCCAAAAAAAAAAAATAATCACAATGTTCTTGACATTATACGTTTGCGCAATAATTTACTATCTATTTTTTTTCTTCAAGATAATGTATTATCTATTGAATCACTGTTCCAGACATTGTTCACCAATTTATTTGACCACTGTTTAGTTGGGATTTGGCTATTGTTCACGAGAGGAGATGTTCACGAAAGGAGACGCTCAACTATTAACAAATGAGTTGTGTTATTTGAATATAAAATTTAAATACCGTATATAATATTATATATTTTTGTTTCTATCTCTCATTTAATTTTATCATTTTTATATATATGCATTTCGAGAATACCACAAAAAACAAAGAGAACACCATATTATGTCCCCAATATGTGTTCAACAAACATAATTCTTAGTAAATACAATATATTTGATGATGGAAAACTTATTGTTCTAAAATAAAAAAAAAATTATGAAAGAAAATTAAATACAACTTGCAAAAAAAGTAATTTTTTAAATAATAATAAAATAAATAAGAAACCATTGAGAGGAATAAAATGGGTATGGAAAAAACCTCAGCTGGGGTGGATGTCACCATCTCAGGTTGGCGGTGGGATATTCCTCAAAGTAGATCGAAAAAAAAGTTTGTAAAAGTATGTTATAAACCCTCCATTTACTTCCCCTCATACAATATGCACTCACAAACAAGGGGAGGGATAATACACTCATTCCCCTCCCCTCCCTCCCCTTTACTCCCCCTTTGACCTCATCCCTTTCCTTACCCTCCAAACTCACAAACAAAGCCTAAATGAATAGATCCTCACCGTCAACTTTACATTGTTGTTTGCTAAAAAATATTTATTCACAAATTGATTTTTCTTTGGTAATCATGACATAGGTACGAAGTATCCACCACTGTTAGCAGCGATTAATCTCCGTCGGGGAACCCTGCCGAGCACATAAGGTGGGTTCTCCACTCCCAGCTAGGTTTTCTCCATACACAAGAGACACGAGTTGAACCCCTGACCACTTGCTTAAGGTGTCCAAATCTCTTATCACTTGGACCAACCACATGTTGGTATTCACAAATTGAATTGAGTGAAGTAAAAATAATTCTGTAACCTATGAAGATTATCAAGGTGGTTTGAATGTCTCTTTTGTTGTATAACGGTGCAAAGTTAACGATAAAGAACCATTCCTAAACTTTTGAAATTATAGGGATCAAAATCTATGTAAAAAAACTTATCGGGACTAAAAACACACACTTTTGGGGGACTAAAAGTTATTTAAACCAAAAATATATTTTGGAAGGGGTTTGTGATTAGTTGAAGAGAGATTCATTTTTTTTTATTGTAACTTGCTGTAATTAGGGCTTTTGGCTTTGCAACTGGGTTCATGAAGTATCCCACAAGTTTAGATCCTTTGGACCCGCTATAGGATTAATCTTCGCTCGAGTGCTCAGACGCATAATAAGGTTCTACAAGAGAAATGATTTTTTAACACAAAAAATGGGACAATTTTCGACAACAATTTGGATAGTTAACACATTTCAAATACATGGTTAATTACGTTTAGTGAATGGTTAATGAATATAACAAGGTATTGCAACTAATTAACCATCCACTGAACGTGATTAACTACGATTTTCAACGTCATTAACCACATTTTTCAGGTGTTCAAATATATATGATATAAGTGTACTTGAACACCTGAAAATAGTGGTTAATAACATTCAAAATCATGGTTAATCACGGTCAGTGGATGATCAATGAGTTGCGATACCTTGTTATATCATATGTGACAGGTTGAAGGTTCGAACCCCGATAATCTTCTCAGAAGAGGTAAATGTAAATATCTCTACAAGTGTTACAGAGCTAGAATGTTTTTCGTGCCCTGAGGCTGGGGCATCATCCACTGTCCTAAAATTTATTCCCCTAAAAAAGACAGAAAGTTATAGTAGTTAACTCCTAAAAATGGGAGTGGCAGTACCAAGGACGCAATTGTTTGGAATGGTAACTGGTAAGATGTCATCTGTAAATAAAATTGAACATGAAATTAACCCCTTCTCCTTATACATAGGAAAAATATATTACAAAAACGAGCAATAGTGCTCGTTTAGTCCCACCAAAAGGTCACCAACAAATAAATGACATTGCTAAAAAATTCAATTCGCAGAAATGCTTCTTATCTTCATTTGAGAGACTATCCTCCATATGAGTTGCAGCATATTCTCCTGAATACGATTTTCCTAGTTGCTCCTACAGTTCTATTACAATTATGAGTCCAGTGACTTCAGTCTTCAGCAGCAAAAATATCTGGTCCTGACAGTGGGATCTGAATCCCTGACAGTTGCAATATCTGGTCCCTAAATATCCCAAAAAACAATGAATGGATCAATAGCTCTTGTTAGTAATAACAATGTAAAGCGGTTAATGAGCAGATGCTAATCGCAAAACAGTTTAGTTGAACTGATAAGCAGGAGGAATTCAAATGTATATATGTTTCAACCATTCCACTTTTTCCAAGACTAAAATTGACATGTTTTGATCAAGTAAACCTTGAAATGTACTCTCCACCTAAATAAGGAAGGAAATACCTTGGATGAATAAATGTAAGGGCGTTGAGAAGGTATCTTTGCAAGAAGTTCCTCCGAGGGAGTCAGCGGTGCAGTTGTCTCTGCAATGACCTCCACTATTTTACAATATGAAAGATCAGGGTTCTTGGCCATGACTGCCATGAGTTCTGCAACCTGCAATGAATCAGAATGTTACTTTTGCTCTTAGCTAGCACTCTCTCATCAAATTCAAATTCAACAAGTAGTCCCACAATCCTAGATTGATATATAGAGGGAAAAAAAAAGATATTTAGCATGAAACACCAGCACATATAGTCCTATTCTTAAGAGGCAACAATTAAATTAACTTCTAAGTTCTAAACATCCAACATCCAAGCACATTAAGAGCATTGCACATTGATAATTTGTTCTGTATGTGTAGACAAGAATCAAACAAGTTACTTACAAGCATGGATTAAATAAAATAGCTAAAAAGGTGAATATACATTTTACATGAAGGTTTTTACTTGGAATTGATTGTAAGGCAGTAAAAGATGTTTTAGAAAAAGATATTAAAAATTTAGTTTCTAAACATATTTTTATCAGATGGCAAAGCCTATTAAGCTGTTTCGATTTTAAAATTGAATATTTGAAAGGTGATAATAACTTTTTCCCTGATTTCTTAACCAGGGAATTTTTGCAAGGCAATAATTCAAAATGACTTCCAGATCCCGAGGCGGGTCTGTAAGGGGTGGGACCTCCCCTTCTCCTAGTAGATCAAAAGAATTAACCCCCGATTAGGGTGTTCCTGGTAGTAAAGCCCAAAAGTTAGGGTCGTAAATCCGTTGGTAAGCCAAGGTGGTCCCGGTGTTTGGTGAGAAATCTCTGTTTCTAATATAGGTACTAGATCATTTAGGTTCAGTTATCATGTCTAGTTTACTAAAAATGGTTTCTAGAAAAGGTAAAGAGAAAATAGATGAGTTAGATAAACCTAGTACAAGTGAAAATCTTAATTCATCATTAATTAATAAACAACAAATAATTTTACCTGATATTGAACAGAAATTACATAATTGGAGTATTCCATCAATAAATATTTTAGAAATTTATAAGACCAAGTTAATGGACAAGTTTAAATCTTATTTTATAATTAAGACTGCTGAATATATAATTAAAGTTGATAAAACTCAAGAAAGCTTAAATCTCTTGAATTTATCAATGTTAAAAGAAGATAAACAAAAATATAGATTTTTGCACATTGGGTTAATTCAAGTTGCAATAAAACCTTTGCACAGATTATGCATAGATACACCTCTGTGTGTATGCCTAAGGGATACTCGACCTGCTAGGTTCGAGGATCAAGTGCTTTTAATAATTGAGACCGATCTCCATGATGGTCCTACATTTTCAATAACTTTCCAAATTATACAATGTCTCTTGAAAGTTTGGGAAAAATAAGCATAATATCAAATTAAATATTAAAATAAAGGAAGGAATTTGGAACCCAAATTCCTATCCAATGGCAGTAATATACAAAATATATTACAAAGCCATGAAAACAAATATTTCACCAAAAGCATTAAATATCTCTTCGAAAGAAGATACTTTGCTTCTTCAAGTTAACCTTGAAAAGTCAAATGCAGTCACCCCTAAAAGACTAAACCATAATGAAGTTTCTAAAAATCTTGAATGGAATTTATAGGAGATTCTGCCTCCTGAGGAGCTAAAACCCTCCCGAATGACAATACCAGTTGAGTATGTATCTGGTAATGTTTCAATAAGCTTTGCACCATTTAGTAGAAGTAATTCTACTAGATCGTTTAGAACCCCAGAGGGATCTAAACAAACAAACGATTCAAGAAAATCAATTGATTCATTTCATTCATTAAAATTAGCATGAGTTAGAGATCATCCTGTAATTCCTCAGCCAGAATATAGGGTAGAAACTCCACAATCAATTCAACTAGTAACACAGAGAGAGTCTCCGACTCAATCTGAAATAAATCAAAGTTTCGAAACGTACAATCAATGTTTTGTAATTACAAAATTTTACTTTGATAAGCAAAAACTTCAAAAAGAATTTTTAAAACCCGAATATGAAAGCAAGAGAAAATGGTTTTTCTCTACTTTTACACAATCAGAAATAAAGCAATATAGGAAATCCTATTATGCTTATCTCGAGGAGGTAGAGGATGACAACATTCCTTACTTCACATGGTTTAAAAATCATTGTTTTCAAAATTTAGAATTAAAAACATTAAATTCCGCCAAAAGAATTTGGAAAACTACAAAAGGTAAAGAGGTTGTTTCTGTAATTCCTCCATTGGAAGAAATAACCTTTCCAAATGTTGATAATATCGAAATAATAGCATCTCCTTTCAAAACCATGAAAGAAGATACCAAAGCATTAATAATTCAACATCCCACAAGAAATGATATTAAAAATATTCAACAACAATTAAACTTTACAAATCAGCTTTTGTATCAAGTTGCAAACACTTCTAAAGAAAGCGAAATACCTTCAGAAGGAGAAACTTCAAAGAAACTAGAAAGATCATTAATAACTCCCTATAAATTGTCAGATTCCAAAATAAAAAATATAAAAATAGGAAAAGAACATAACAATGAACTTCTAGAAGAAATTAATAAAAGATTATCTTCATTAAAAATATCTTCATCAAAAGTAAACATGATAAAAAATGAAGATATTATAGAACTCGAAAAACAATTTGAGGATACAGAATTTAATACGATCAATAAAATAAAAAAATACTTCAAAAACCTACCCCACTTCAAGAAACTATTATCACAGACCCACTCTACCTGCTATACAATTCGAAGATGCTATGCTTGATTTAGCATCTCAGTATAATGGAGAAGGAATTGTAGAATGGAATATAGATGGGTTTTCAGAACACCAAATAATGAGAAAATTAGAAGAAATGTCCATGGCAGCAACTGCCTATAGGGCAAAAAGAAATAGTGCCCTAAGTACTGTAAAATTACTAATTCAGGGTTTCACAGGAGGCCTAAAAGGACGGTGGGACAATAATCTAAGAGAAGTTGTCAAACAAACAATTCTCACCTTTTTAAAACAAGAAATAAGAAATAACGAACAAGGTGAACCTGAGACCATTCAAATAGAACAACAGGTAGAAGCATTAATTTTTGCAATATCCCAAGCATTCATAGGGGATGCAAATGTGTTTGCAGATAGATCCCTTGAAATATTAAATAATCTTTATTGTCCAACTCTTGGAGAATTTAGATGGCACAAAGATAATTTTTTGGTAAAAATTTACACTAGGACGGATTGTAGGCAATCCTATTGGAAGGATAGATTTATCTTTGGTCTTCCCAGAATGCCACTACGAATCATCTCAAGAATTAGTAAGTTCAAAATAGTAATGAATATAGATAAACAAAGTAAAGAGTGAAAGTAATTTTATCAAATAGATAAACAAAGTAAAGAGTGAAAGTAATTTTATCAAACTATCTGTTTTATTTCATTAACTGATAGTTATCAAATACATAAGTAAACTCACAAATACATTAGGTTATCAGAGTGTTAACAAAATAACTTACAAACTTTGAATACCTTGAAGTAAACTTGCTATAAAAGCTTCAACACTA
Source organism: Sophora flavescens (assembly GCA_030762895.1). NCBI lineage: Eukaryota > Viridiplantae > Streptophyta > Magnoliopsida > Fabales > Fabaceae > Sophora > Sophora flavescens. The sequence continues at coordinate 19,700,927 of CM061063.1, read as the reverse complement.
CAAGGTTACAAAGGAACTTAATTAGTAAATCTGAACTAAAGGAAAGTCTGACTTCTATGATGAGCAAAGTCTTCTTTAAATAGAGGGGAGAAGCCTTCGATAACAGATTTGAATCAGTTTGGAATCCGTAAAGCAGGTACTATTTACTTTTGACTTCGACTTTTACTTCTGCTGTAGCCATGTGCTTGTCGTCGGTCAATAAATCACTGTCGACACAACGAGACAAACAACTTTACTTTTCTTCTTTATTGAAAATGGTGACTGAACAGAACCTTTTGTCGGCCATCTTGAATTTGACGAGATGCGACAAACTGAATTTAACTTCTTCTGAGTTATTGATCAAAGAACTCGAAATCCAGGTCATTATTTTTTAGATACGAATTGTAATCCGATCCAACTGTTACTGAATCATCTACACCTTCTTCTTCATCGGACCCTATTGATGAGAGAGCCTCTTTTAACAACTTCTTGTACTCTTCAGGAGTTGAAGCACTCACATTAATTGTATAGGGGGTTAATGGTGATGAACTGACTACCTCTTTTCCCTTTGCTTGTGAAGGAGGAGTCATAGGAGGTTCAAAAGCTGGAGGAGCCTTCTTTGAACGAACCTTACTTTTCCAAGTGATGAATTTGGTTTCAACTACCTTCTCATTAAATTTCTTCCACCATGAGACGGTATCAACTGAGCAGATATTCTTGGGGAATGGTTCAGGTAAATGAAGATGGTATTCATAATTAAATTTAAGTAACCATGCTATCCCGAACTGAGCACAAAAATGCAACAACTTCCCAAAAACTGGAATTGCTAGGGTTAACTGCTTGTATTCTTTATAAATTTCATAAAGCGAATTTGGGAGAATGTCAGCAGATAAGCCATACTCCCAAAACCACTCCATAAACCAGTTTGGGTACCTGGCTTGGTTATTCAGGAAATTGAAGTTCCAAGAATGACTAGGATTTGGTTGAAAAATGACCAATTCCCAAGCCCTCTGGTAGTCCCAATAATTATAAACTGGTGGGTCAAAGACCTTAGAAAATCTTCTTGGCATGAAAGGACTTTTCCCCATTCTGAAAGGGCGAGTACTTTCATTATTTTGGACTGTGAGTAAGCAATTACTGTCGGAGCATTTGAATTTATATTTTGCTCAATCTTTACTGACTGAGTGTCAATAAGGATGTATTGGTAGAATTGAAGGGTTTTTGTTGCATCGCTGGTAGGGACCCAGCCAAAACCATCAGGGATTAATTTAGTAAGCATGTCCCAAGGTTCTTCAGTAGCCGGGTTACCAAATTCTTGTTCAACGAGGGCATGCCTTCTGCATGCTGGTTTTACTTTGAATGCTAGGGGTTCTCTCTGAGAGGTCTGAGTTAATTTGGTTTGTGGTTCCTCACTTAATGGTGCAAATTTATTTTTATTTTGAGTGGGGTTAGTAGAGTGACTGGTTTGTGGTAAATTTTTCTTGGTTATCTGAGAGGCTGAAGGAGCAAAGGAATATGGGGTTAATTCTTTTGATCTACTAGGAGAAGGGGAGGCCCCACCCCTTACAGACCCGTCTCGGGATCTGGAAGTCATTTTCAATTATTGCCTTGCAAAAATTCCCTGGTTAAGAAATCAGGGATAAAGTTATTATCACCTTTCAAATATTCAATTTTAAAATCGAAACAGCTTAATAGGCTTTGCCATCTGGCAAAAATATGTTTAGAAACTAAATTTTTAACATCTTTTTTTAAAACATCTTTTGCTGCCTTACAATCAATTCTAAGTAAAAAAAATTATTGATTAAATCATCTTGGAATTTTGAAGTACACAATACTATAGATAGAATTTATTTTTTAATAGTACTATATTTTTCTTGAGATTGAATCCAAAAACCTGAATGATATCGGACAACTTGTTCAACTTTTGATCCTGGAAGGATTTGTAGTAGGATACCACCGTATCCTTTATCTGATGCATCAGTTTGAACAATTAGACTGGCATCGGGATGCGGAATTCCTAAGCAAGGAAGTGACTTGACATCCTTTTTTATTTCTAGAATTAATTTGGATAACTCAGTAGACCAATGTTTAGGATTTGAGGTTTTCCTAAGCCTAGAATAAAGGAGTTTACACTTTATCCTAATATTGGGAATAAATTCAGAAACATAATTCAGACATCCTAAAAATCTTTGTAACTGTTTTTTATCAACCAACTCATTTGGGAATTTGTCAGCAAAAAGCTATACTTTTGCTTATTGGTGTTATTGTTCCTTGGTGAATTTCATGACCTAAGAATCTTATTTTTGTTTGGAATAATTTTATCTTTTTAGCGGATATTACCATTCCATTTCTTTTGATTGTTTCTTTAAAAATATTAAGATGTTTAAAATGTTGTTCTAATGATTGAGAAAATATTAGAACATCATCAATATAAACGATAGTGAATTCTGAATAAGAATTTAATATGTCATTCATTATATGCTGAAATTCGGAAGGAGCATTTTTTAATCACATTGGCATGACATTCCATTCAAGTGACCAAAGGGAACTGTGAATGCTGTTTTATATTTATCTTTTTCTTCTAGCTTTATCTGATAGAATCCTAATTTCATGTCAAATTTAGAGAAAATTATACCATTATATATTCTTTTTAACATATCTCTTTTATTTGGAATTGGATATCGTATCCATTTTAAAACTTTGTTTAGTGGTTTATAATTTATTACCATACGAGGTTCTCCTCTTTCAATTTCCGACTGATTATTAACATAAAGGCGAGGCAACTCCAAGGGGACTTGCTTGACCTAATTAACCTTTTATCTAAAAATCCTTTTATTTCTTTTTTACAAAATTCTAAGGTCTCGCTATTCATTTGAATAGGTCGAGCCTTAGTAGGTATTTTACTCTAATGAAAATCATCTTCATATGGTAGTGATACCGTATGAGTTTTTCTTTCCCAAAAAGCATTGGGAACTTCTGAACAAACTTGGTTTTCAAATTCCTTTTGTATCTTGTTTATTTTTTCTTTTGTTAATGGATCTTGTATTTGTTTTTCTATTTTTGCATATAGAATTTCTTTTTGGAGATATCCTATTTGATTTTCTTTTCTTTGAATAATAGTTAAAAAATTCTTTTCTTCTATGTTATCATTCAAATTGTTCAATTCTTTGGTTTTTATTGGGTTTATAAATTCAAATAATATTTCTTGATTATCTTTTACTGTTTTTATTCCTTCTTCTCTTATTTGAATTGGGTAAAGTTGAGTTAAGAAAGGGGTTCCTAAGATTATTTGTTCTGATGTATCTTTTACTAAGAGAAACGAGCTTTTAAAGCAGATTCCATTATTACAGATACTGGCGTCTTCTAACTTGTATTTTACTTGAAGTTTTTGATCATTAGATGTATATAATTTTTGAAATGTTTTCTGATAATATTGTGTGAGGATTAGACCTTCTTGAATACAGTTGAGATCTGCTCCCGAGTCTATTAAAGCAGTAAATGACTGGTGAAAATATTTCTTAATTTTTAAATTTATTCTTACATGCCATTTTTGCTGCATGGTTTTTATTCTTAAAAAGAAATTTGCTTCCTCATTATAGAGAGCATCAAATTCTCTTTCTTCAGTAGAGGAAGAGTTTGTGGGGGTGGCTTTAGGCTTTCCCTTCCCCAACGATTTTTCAAAATTTTGTTGTAAAATTTTATATTTTTGTTTTAATTTTGAAACTTCAGTAGTTTTAAGATTTTTGACTTCTTTATATAAAAGAGGAAGTGTTATTGGTTCTTGGATGAATGGTGATTCATGATTTAGAATATCCTTTAAATTATATCATGAAAATTCTTTAGTTGTTATCTCTTGACTTTCTAATTCTTTATATTTTTCTAACATGACTAGTTTAACTTGTGGGTCTTCCACTTGATTGACTAGGTCTAACAAGGCTCTAGCCTCTTCAGAGACAACATTAATTGTAAATCTATAGTCACAGTTATCTCCAAGACATCCACAGCTTAAACAGCCAACATCAGAATCAGAAAAGGTTTCTTGATTCTGGTAAATTATTTCTTGTTCATCTTCGGAAGATGAATTATCTGAACTATCTGAGGTTTCATATAATAAATTTTTTGCTATTTGTTCTTTTATTTCTTTATCCATTTTTAGTTCTTTAATTTTCTGTTTAACCCTACATTTCCTTGCTATGTGCCCCGCACGTCCACATTTATAACAAATTATGTTTTTATCAAAACCTTTACCGTATGATTTATTATAAGATTTTCTTTGGGGTTTTCTATAGGGTTTATTTGTTTTTTCAGTTGGTGCCCTTTTATTAAATCTTTTATAGCCTCTAAATTTTTGGGGTTTTGTCCTTCTTTGTTTAGAAGGAGGTGTTAATTTCTCATAACCGAATTGTTCACAAAAATTCCCTAATTCTTTACTATTAGTTTTGCTTTCGAATTTTGCTTGTCTATGTATTTTAATATCTGTACAAAACTGTAAACCTGTTTTATTTATTATTGAAATTATTCTTCCATAGGTTAAATCTTCTAATGGGGTACCTGGGCATTCATTCTTTATCTATATTCATTACTATTTTGAACTTACTATATATATATACTCGGGTACTAACTAAACCGAACCGAACCGAACTAATTTTGATTGGTTCGGATTTTTTATATTATTTTATTATTGACTTTCTAAAGTTTATTTATTTTTTGTTTTTAAATGTTTTTAACCATGAAAGGTAGCAAATCTACTATGTTCTTCGGGAATTGGGTGTAAGACCAGAACCTATAATTTGACGAACTCGAAAATCTGAACCCAACAAATTAAATTGGTTTGTATTTTTTTGTGTTGGGATCTTAACCGAATCGAATCAAACCCGATGGTCATTGGTTCAGTTATCAAGTTCAAGGATTTTGGAAACAAACCAATTACTAATATTAGTATAATATAATTATAATTATAGTATGAATAATTTAATAATGAAAAAAAATGGAACCCTGAGAAAAATTCTGGACGGTGAATTCCCTGGGAGTGCTCTGCTAGGGTTTGCATGCATGAAGGCTTAGGGTTGGTGTTTCTTGAGTCATGGATGCGCCTCCTTGGCAACTTCTTTTCCCAGAATCCATTGCACATGGGCCTCCGTTGCCTTCCTCCTCTCCTCCCCCCCTTGCGATTCAGCCCCTCCCTTCTGGTCCGCCCCTTGATCCCTATGCTGATCAGCCGCAAGTCAATCAAAAGAAGTCCTTTGCACAGGCTCTTAAGAATGTGTGTGACTTCTCCTTGAGTCAACTTCTGGTTCCTTGCCTAAAGGGAGATGATCTACTGATTGAAATTCCAGAGGATGAATATTTGACTGGTCTGGAAGAGTCTAAAAACAATCTCCATGGCAAAATTCTTTTGGCAAAAGGTGAAAAACCTCTTAAGATTGATGTCTTGCGAGCCAAACTTTCGTTGTTGTGGAACCCTATTGCTCTTTGGAAACTGACACCTATTGGCAGAGGCTTCTTCGAGTTTTCCTTTGCATCTTTTGAGGATATGCGTAGGGTGTTGGCAGCGGGTTCTTGGAGTCTGGATCCGGGGGTTTTGAGACTCTTCCCTTGGACGCCAGATTTCAATCCCTCTCTTGTTAAGCAAACCAACGCGCAATCTTTGGATCAGAATCTTCAACCTCCCTCTTGAGTATTGGAGACCTAAAATTCTTTACTCTATTGCAAGGGGTGTGGGAACTCCATTGTCTTTAGATGATGCTACTAAGAACAGATCTTTAGGTCATTATGCTAGGATCTTGGTGGATATTGACCTTGTTGGGCAGATTAGATACCAAATTATGGTAGTTAGGAAAGGTTTTGCCTTTCATGTGAAAGTGGAATTTGAATTCCTTCCATCTTTTTGTGCTTCATGCAAACTCATTGGCCACTCTTTGTCCAACTGTAAAATAAGCCTCTCCAAGCAATCCACTGGTGCTGCAGTGGATCTTCCTAAAACTAATAGAAAAGTGGTTGCTAAATACGTGGAAAAAAAAAGGGAAGCCATGTTGGGTAACTTAGTTTCGAAGGGGGCTCCAAGCTTTGCTGATAAAGGAAAGGCTGTAGTTTCTGAGGGTTTAGATCCCAAATCGAGATGTACAAATACGAGTGCTGGTCCGAGTGGTGCAATGGTTTTGGCCCAGGATCCCCCACCTCCTGCACTGAATGTCTCCAAGCATGTTGACTTGGATCATATTCGAGTTGAAAAGGAATCTGTTTTGAATGATCGGGATGTTAATTTTCTACCTTCAAATGTGCCTTATGTGATAGAGGAGCTCCCTGGTAGACTGGTCTATTCTGCCCCAGTTCATGGTATTTCGAACAGCCCTCAGGTTTCTGCAGTTCAAGGAACCTTTGATGTTGACCCTTCTTTAGAACTGGCTCCTAGTCCTCCCCATGGTGCAAGTGCTGGGGAAGGTCTACTAGTTTTGCCCCTTCAGCAAAATTTAGATGGTCTGGCTGAAGTTAACCAATCTTCTCCTGCTGATTGGATCTCCAATCCAAATGTAGCACGTGATATGAGCACCCTAGGGAGGTTTTGGGCTGATGATACTGATGAGGAAATTGAGGTTGATCCTCCACCTCAAGCCATTCTGCATGAAGTGTATAAGGATGCTAGTATTGATGCTGAAACTGACTCTAGTTCAGGCTTTGTCAAAGTCCTTTCCAAATCGCAGAAGAAGAAACTCAAGAGAGCAAACAATCATAAGACCAGAAAACAGAAGTCGTTTGTGGTTGGAGCCCATGCAAGGGCTGGTCCCAGGAATTTTGCCTAATGAAAGTAATCTTCTGGAATGCTAGAGGGGTTGCCAACCCTGAGACTAGACTGGCCCTTCAAAGGTTAATTCATCATCAATAACCCTGACTTTTTGTTTATTGCTGAACCTTGGATTCTCTCGGATCATTTTCCTGCTCGGTTTTGGCAAAGGTTAAACCTGAAACTGTTTGCTGTCAACTGTAGGGGTAACTTGAAACCGAATCTTTGGTGCATTTGTAAATTGGCTTTATTTCCTAACATTATTGCAGCTTCCTCTCAGCATGTTTCTTTCTCCATATTTTTGGACAACCAGACTTTATATTTCTCTGCAATTTATGCCTCCACTAATTACTCCAGTAGAAGGCAGCTTTGGAGTGAATTGGAAAGTTTGCAGCAATCTCATGCTGGAGCATGGTGCTACATTGGTGACTTTAATGCTATTCTAGGATCTCATGAACATAGAGGGCGTGGGGTCCCCAACATGATCTCTTGCAATGATTTTAAAAGATGGTCTGATAATTGTAATTTAATCCATCTGCAAACCAAAGGTGCCCTTTTCACTTGGGGTAATGGCAGAAGTGGTGTGGCTAGGTCTGAAAGAAGGCTTGATAGAGCCTGCTGCAACGATGCATGGTTAGCACACTGGACTAATATTTCATGCTGCACTTTAGTCAGAAATCACTCGGACCATTATCCTATTTTACTGTCTCTTGATAAGCATGCGGGACCTCATCCCTCCTCCTTTAAATTTATGAAGATCTGGACTGAGCATGAGGATTGTTTTAATGTCATTTCTAATGCTTGGAACATTGGTATTCTTGGCTGTCCTATGTACATTCTTAGCCAGAAACTGAAGCACTTGAAAGGTATTCTGATATGCTGGAATAAGGAGCATTTTGGGGATGTTAATGACAAAGTAAAACTGGCAGAAGCAGATTTGGCTGCCATTCAGAACCAAATAGCCATCTACGGTTACTCTGATGAGTTATCTCTTAAAGAGAAAGTTGCTGAAGGTAATTTGAATCAGGCTTTGCATCTGCAGAATATGTTTTGGCAGGAAAAATCTCGTGTTAGCTGGCATATTGAGGGGGACAGAAACACCTCTTTTTTCCACAAAGTTACTAAGATTAGACAGTCTTCAAAAAGTATGGCCATGCTGCGAAAGGATGGTGTTATTTTGGACAAGCCTGAGGACATAGAAGCTCATGTGCTGGACTTTTACTCAACTCTCTTCTCCTCTCGAGAACTTCTGCCGGGATAATGGACTTATTGAACAAGTAATCCCTCATTGTGTTGATAGAGCGATAATCGATGTTAACTAATCTTCCTTCCACCGAGGAAATTAGGAATGCTTGTGTTCTCAATGAATGCCGGTGGCGCTCCTGGTCCAGATGGCTTCAATGGTCTCTTCTTCCAAACTTACTTTGGGAGATTGTTGGTCATGATGTTTGCAATCTTTGTCTTGCGAGTTCTTTAAGCGAGGATGGCTTCTCCCTAATTTCAACTCCAACTTGGTGGTGTTGGTCCCTAAGTTTCGGAAGGTGACTCCATTGATAAGTACGAGACCCATTGCTTTGGCCAACTTTAAGTTCAAAATAATCACAAAGATATTAGCTGACAGATTGGCCATTATTGCCCCTAAAATTGTTTCCACCAGCAATGGGGCTTTATCAAAGGCGAGGCAACTTTCGATCATCATGATGTTGTTGCTTACAAGCTATCAACCTGTTGGACAAGAGATCTTTTGGGGGTAATATAGCTCTCAAGATTGATATTAGGAAGGCTTTTGACACTCTTGATTGGAATTTTATTCTCAAAGCGCTGCACCAATTTGGTTTTGACCCTATCTTCTGTAATTGGGTGAAAGTAGTGCTCCATTCGGCAAAATTGTCTATTAGTGTCAATGGTAAAGCAGTTGGTTTTTTCTCCTGCAAGAGAGGAGTGAGGCAATGTGACCCTCTATCACCTCTTCTTTTCTGCATTGCTGAGGAGGTCCTTAGCAGAGGTATCTCTAAGCTTGTTCAAGATAATAATCTGCTCCCTATAGCTGGTCCAAGGGGTTTCAATGTCCCTAGTCATGTTCTTTATGCAGATGATATCCTTATTCTCTGCAGAGGCACAAAGAAGAATTTAGATAACTTGATGTCTTTGTTCTCCCATTATGCTCAAGCCTCTGGTCAGGTTATCAGTAGGGAAAAATCAACCTATTATGCTGGCTCTTCAAGGTCATCTAGGATGGCTGTCTTGTTTAACAATTGGGGGTTTAAAGCTGGGCATCTTCCTTTTGTTTACTTAGGTGTTCCCATTTTCAAAGGGAAACCTAAGAAAGCCTACTTCATGCCTTTGGTGGACAGGATTAAAACAAAGCTCTCATCCTGGAAAGGTAGTATGCTCTCTATCATGGGCCGTGTTGAATTGGTAAAATCTGTTGTCCAAAGCTCTTTGATTTACTCTTTCCAGGTGTACTATTGGCCCCTTGCCCTCCTCAAGCTTCTAGACCAGTACATAAGAAACTTTATTTGGGATGGTAACATTGAGTCTAGGAAGATTTGCACGGTTGCTTGGAAAAAGGTTTGCTGTCCCATTGCTGAAGGTGGTCTTGGACTGAGGTCCTTTAGATCTATTAATGAAGCCTTCATGCTTAAGAGATGCTGGGAATTGATTTCCTCAGACTTGGATTGGTCCAACCTTCTAAGGTCTAGAGTGCTCAAGCACGCATCCTTCATTAACTACAACATTTCCTCCTCAATTTGGTCTGGTTTAAAAGGGTTCCTCTCCACTGTTCTTGACAATGTCTCTTGGCTTTTAGGGGATGGAAGAAGCATTAACTTCTGGTGTGATTCTTGGCTATCCAATCCAATTGTTGACATGATGAATATTCCTGCCTTCCTGCATAAGTCCCTTTCTGCCCCAGTTAGTGATTTCATCAGGGATGGAAAATGGTGTATCCCCTAAGAGCTTGCTCTCAGGTTTCCTGCTGTTATAGCTGAAATTGGTAAAGTGGTTATTCCTTGTTCTGAGTCTCCTGATCTTAAAGTTTGGAAGCACTTTGACTCTGGTTGCCTTTCTGCAAGGGAAGCTTATAGTTTCATAAATCCGGGAGGGTCTTCTTGCCCCCGGGGGAAGTTGATCTGGTCAAAGGCAATTCCCCCTTCAAAATCCTTTCTCCTCTGGAGGTTGCTCCATAACAAAGTTCCAACGGATGATCATCTCTGGTCTAGAGGATGCATTGTAGTCTCCATGTGTTCCCTTTGTGGCTGTAGTTATGAGACTTCAGACCATCTCTTTCTTTCCTGCCCCTTTGCTGGTAGAGTTTGGATGTGGTTGAGTTGCTGCCTTGGTTGCCACCTTGACACTCTTTCAATCCATTCTCTCCTCTCAATTTTAAACAAAGGATGGTGCCCTCAGGTTAAAGAGGTAATTTTATCTGCCATCTGCTACTCTCTTTGGGGCATTTGGTATTGTCGGAACAGCATCAGATTTGATTCTAAGTCAATCTTAGTGGTTGCCATTTGCAATGCAATTGCTGCTAATGTCTCCTTTGCCGGGAGGTTTTGTAAGGGTTCATTTTCCTCTAATGTTCATCAGTTGATGATCCTTAAGAAATTTAACATCAGGGTTAACCTTTTGAAGGCCCCATCTATTAAAGTAGTTACGTGGCTGCCCCCTAGCTTCAACTGGATTAAAGTAAATACTGATGGCGCTGCTAAGGGAGCTCCAGGTGTGGCAGGTTGTGGTGGTATTTTTAGAGGGGAAAATGCTTCTTTTCTTGGCTGTTTTGCTCTCAATGTGGGTGTCTCGTTTGCTTTCCATGCTGAATTACTTGGAGCTATTACTGCCATTGAACTGGCTCACAAGAATGGTTGGAAGAAGCTTTGGTTAGAATGTGACTCCTCTTTAGTAGTTAATGCCTTCAACTCTAATGGTATGGTCCCTTGGCATCTAAGGAATAGGTGGCTAAACTGTATTGCCCTTACTAGGGATATGTCCTTCTTTTGCTCTCATCTGTATAGGGAGGGTAATGCTTGTCTTGACAAGTCGGCCAATTTTGGTTTGTGTCTTGATGGTTTTTGTTGGTGGAGCTCATTGCCCTCCTTCTTATCAGAGGATTTTGGCAGAAATAGGATGAGTCTTCCTACCTTTAGATTTGCTTAACTTTGTGGGTCAGGTTAATGCCCCCCCACGTTTCTGTTTTTCTTGCTTCTTCTTTTTTATCAATAAATTGGGTGTGCTGCAGATGATTGGCTTTGCTTGAGGTGCCAGCCTAGCTGGGATGTCTTGCTTGGCAGTGATACTTTTGCACACTTCTTTTGTTTAAAAAAAAAAAATTAATAATTTTGTTTCAATCAATAAAATATAATGTAGTTATATTTCATAATAAAAATAACAATGAGGCTTGAATTAAATATTGTAATGATTTATTTTGCATAAAAATTTACCCGTACGTTGCACGGATATATTACACTAGTATATATATATAATAGATATATATATATATATATATAAAAAACAACACACACACACACACACACACACACATATATATATATATATATATATATATATATATATATATATAGGTATATATATATAGGTAATATCATATTCTAGGTTTGTAAAAAAAATGTATTACATGATTATCTTGCATAATAGGTTGAATGGTTAAAGTGTTGTACAAATGGTATATATATATATATATATATATATATATATATATATAATTTAAAAAAATAGCAATATTCATGTTGTATTTTTTTTTACACTCGTTGCAAATTGTAATTTTGTTGATTGGTATAATAAATATTGTTCTGAGATAATTAATAGGTTTCTTACACACTTTACAATAGTAATTCAAATGGGAGATTCACAATAAGGAAATAATAAAATATCAGGAGAATCCTTTCAAATCTTATAAATTCATATAGTTTATTCAAACTTATAAAGTCTTATTATATAAATCCGTTAAAATCTAAATATGAGATTTGATTATAACAACCTTTTAAAAAAAGTCTTAAAAGTCATTACATTCCTATATAGTCTTTTAAAATCTACAAGACTTTTTAAAGCCAAAACACAATCTTTTAAAATATCAATCCAATACACCCCTAATGTTTTGTTTAAGAGGGGAAGTAATGAAAATAAAAGGCTTGTGACTTGTTTGTGAGTTTAAAAATTTGGAGATGAGGGTTTTGAGGATTTTAGAAAACCCCCAATCCTCTTATCAACCCAATTTTTTGTTTTACCCCAACTTAAGGTATTCTGAAGGAAAATAATTAAATTACTAATTTATCCTTTTTTAAAGATTTACATCCACTTTTCAGGATTTATACCTACTAAATTTGTAATTAATACATACACCCACTTTTCAGGATTTACATCCATTAAATTACTATGAATCCTTCCAGCAGAGTTGTTCCCGCCGCCTAACATCTTTCTGATTTTTATTATCTATATATTTACTAATAATTAAATAAAGTACGCCATACTGTTCATTTTCATTGTACATTCACTCACATTTTACTATTCATCTTCATATTTAGTGACACCGTACGTTTTTACTATTTAGTATGCAAATGCAAAAAAAAAAAAAAATTAATCACAATGTTCTTGACATTATACGTTTGCGCAATAATTTGCTATCTATTTTTTTTCTTTAAGATAATGTATTATTGAATCACTGTTCCAGACATTGTTCACCAATTTATTTGACTACTGTTTAGTTGGGATTTGGCTATTGTTCACGAAAGGAGACGCTATGCTGTTAGTAAATGAGTTGTGTTATTTGAACATAAAATTTATATATCGTATATGATATTATATATTTTTGTTTTTATCTCTCACTTAATTTTATCATTTTTGTATACATACATTTCGAGAATACCACAAAAAAGCAAATGAGACACCATATTATATCACCAATATATGTTCAATAAACATAATTCTTAGTAAATACATATATTTGATGAAGGAAAATTTATTGTTCTAAAATAAAAAATTTATGAAAGAAAATTAAATACAACTTGCAAAAAAAGTAATCTTTTAAATAATAATAAAATAAATAAGAAACCATTGAGAGGAACAAAATGGGTCAAAATGTTAAGTGATAAAATGGGTAGAAGAATATATTTATAATATGCACTAATATGTAATATGTGAGGTGCATTAATATTATTTAAAAAATATTATTTATGTTAATTTTCTAAAATAAGGGTATGTTTGTAAAAGTAGTGGTTAAAGGTTTCTCGTTTCTTAATCAAGGTCTCGGGTTCGAGCCTTGGGTATGGAAAAAACCTCAGCTGAGAGGGATGTCACCGTCTGAGGTTGGCGGTGGGATATTCCTCAAGTAGATCGAAAAAAAAAGTTTGTAAAAATATGTTATAAACCCTCCATTTACTTTCCCTTATACAATATGCACTCACAAACAAGGGGAGGGATAATACACTCCTTCCCCTCCCCTCCCTCTTCTTTACTCTCCCTTTGATCTCATCCCTTTCCTTACCCTCCAAACTCACAAACAAAGCCTAAATGAATAGATCCTCACCGTCAACTTTACATTGTTGTTTGCTAAAAAATATTTATTCACAAATTGATTTTTCTTTGATAACCATGACATAGGTACGAAGTATCCACCACTGTTAACAGTGACTAATCTCCGTCGGGAAACCCTGTCGAGCACACAAGGTGGGTTCTCTACTCCCAGCCAGGTTTTCTCCATACACAAGAGACAGCATTTGAACCCCTGACCACTTGCTTAAGGTGTCCAAGTCTCTTACCACTTGGACCAACCACATGTTGACATTCACAAATTGAATTGAGTGAAAGAAGAATAATTCTGCAACCTATGAAGATTATCAAGGTGGTTTGGATGTCTCTTTTATTGTATAACGGTGCAAAGTTAACGATAAAGAACCATTCCTAAACTTTTGAAATTGTAGGGATCAAAATCTATGGAAAAAAAACTTATCGGGACTAAAAGCACACACTTTTGGGGGACTAAAAGTTATTTAAACCAAAAATATATTTTGGAAGGGGTTTGTGATTAGTTGAAGAGAGATTCATTTTTTTTATTGTAACTTGCTGCAATTAGGGCTTTTGGCTTTGCAACTGGGTTCATGAAGCATCCCACAAATTTAGATCATTTGAGCCCGCTATTGGATTAATCTTCGCTCGAGTGCTCAGACGCATAATAAGAAGGTTCTACAAGAGAAATGATTTTTTAACACAAAAATGAGACAATTTTCGACAACAATTTAGATAGTTAACACATTTCAAATATATGGTTAATTACGTTCAGTGGATGGTTAATGAAAACCACGATTTTCAACATCATTAACCACGTTTTTCAGGTGTTTAAATATATATGACATAAGTATACTTGAACACCTGAAAATAGTGGTTAATAACATTCAAAATCATGGTTAAATCACGATCAGTGGATGATCAATGAGTTGCGATACCTTGTTATATCATATGTAACAGGTTGAAGGTTCGAATCCCGATAATCTTCTCGGGAGAGGTAAATGTAAATATCTCTATAAGTGTTATAGAGCTAGAAGGTTTTCCGTGCCTTGGAGGCTAGGGCATCATCCATCATCCATTGTTTGGAATGGTGACTGGTAAGATGTCATCTGTAAATAAAATTGAACATGAAAGTAACCCCTTCTCCTTATACATAGGAAAAATATATTACAAAAACGAGTAATAGTGCTCGTTGAGTCCCACCAAAAGGTCATCAACAAATAAATGACATTGCAAAAAAATTCAATTCGCAGAAATGCTTCTTATCTTCATTTGAGAGACTATCCTCCATATGAGTTGCAGCATATTCTCCTGAATACGATTTTCCTAGTTGCTCCTACAGTTCTATTACAATTATGAGTCCAGTGACTTCAGTCTTCAGCAGCAAAAATAAGTATCAAACTACAATTAATGTGTATAATCAAGGGTTACACACATAATAATTTGCATTTCTAATTATAGGCAAGAAGTTCCTATGATTTTCTGAAGGAAGGCGTTGGTGATGCAGGAGGCTTCAACTCCTCATACCTGTATGTTCATTTGAATGAGATTAGAATGTATATACTGTCCCCAAAAACATAAACAGATTACAGGTATAGACTAACTAGCAATATTTTACAAAATTAAGCACAACTAAAAAAGCATAATGGTATCAAATCAGAGGGATCTCGTTTTAATAAAAATAAAAGGGAGATCTTGCCATGCAAACACAGAATGTTAGGGAGCCAGAAGATATATGCTTCCAACGGGATGAGTCCAAAACTACAACTATGGGTTTGATACCACACATTGACTCAAAGCCATGAGTCATTAGGTCGATGCATCTTCTCATTTAATGGTTTACAGCTAACTGGTTCCTTACTAATGTGAGACTTCTTCACTCACACTCTCAACTGCTACCCCCCAGATAGTTAAATCATTCAACACACCTTACTTGAAGTAGGAATAAGAAAAAGCTCACATGGTATATGGTGAAAGTGGCCTTGACTTTGGCTCCGGGAGAAGTTGTCCCTCGTTTGGTTCATTTGCTACTGAAATTTGGGCTGGTCCATTGCTTGACACCGCATCTATCTTGGGCACCACAGCAGATACTGAGAGTGATACAGTTGGTGCATTAGGAGATGGTGAAGTGGGAGGCTTGAAGTCAGGGTATCTGCAGGCATAGCATGGCCTTAGACAATAAACATAAACAAGAAAATCAAACTGAGATTGTACAAGTCTTTCAAGAACAAGGAAAGTGGTGGAATTGACAAAAGTTGAACAACCAAACTACAATATAATGTTAGATGCTAATACATGGACAAAACATAGGGACACCACAAACTAGTATTAAGCTGTTGATAACAAGAGTGAAATTAGACTTACACATGGAAGGGAGAATGAAAAAAATTTGAGTCCTTAGAAGGATACTTTTCAGCAACATTGTCCCCGGTAGATGGTGATGCAGATTCCACAGTTGTTAATAGAGTAAGGTTATGTATGTAATGTATATTGTATAATTGTACATAACAGTCTGTATGCTGAGTCAGCAGCAGTCTGTATGTTGAGTCAGCAACAGTCTGTTATGTTAGTTAGTTACTCTCTGCTGTTAGCTGTTAGGTTAGTTACTCTCTGCTGTTATGTTAGTTAGTTACTCTCTGCAGTTAGTCAGCAAGATTAACCAAAAGGTTATATAAACCTTCTCTTGTAACAATTGAGAATGTTAAGTGAAAAGAATTAGAATACACTGAACCATCAGATTTTACATTTTCCTTTCTCTCCACTCATGGATACTTCTCATTATGGTATCATGAGCTACTTTTTTGGGCCCGTTCTCTCTCCTTTGTTCTCATCGCGTTCTTCCATGGCTGCACCCGTTCGCAATCCGTTCGATATTCCTGGTTCTGGGGCTCCGGTAACTGCTCCGGCACCGTCAACCTTACAGTCTTCAATGTCCATCAAACTCGATGATCACAACTTTCTGTTGTGGAAGCAGCAAGTAGAAGCTGTCATAATCTCGCATAAACTCCATCGATTTGTAGTAAATCCTTCAATTCCACCACAATTCACTACAGAGGCGAATCGTGAGCTAGGGATTGAGTCTGATGAGTATCAACTTTGGATCGTTCAGGACCAAATGTTGTTCACATGGCTCCTGAACTCGTTATCTCCATCAATTCTTCCTCAATTCATTGGTTGCAGACAGTCCTGGCAAGTTTGGGACAATTCACAAGCATTTCCATGCACACCTGAAGGTCAAGGTGCGTCAGTTTCGTTCTGAATTGAAAAACACCAAGAAAGGCACACGTACGATTTCGGAATACCTAATGCGTATTCGTGCCCTAATTGAATCTCTCCAAGCCATCGGCGATCCTGTCACAGAGCAGGATCACAAAGATACGGTCCTTGAAGGACTCCCTGAGGAGTATAGCTCCTTCGTGATGATGATCTTTGCTAGGGCGGAATCGCCATCAATTGATGAGATTGAATCTCTGCTACTGATGCAAGATGCTCAGCTTGCAAGGTTCCGACAAGAATTACCATCCCCTTCAATCACTGTTAATGTGGCTCAGGCACCAAATCTGGGAAATCTGTCCGCTTCAGGTGATTATCGGCAAAATCAGGGTGGTTCTCGTAGTGGTAATCGAGGCCGTGACAGAGGTGATCGAGGTCGTGGATGCGGTGGTCCTAAACCCACGTGTCAACTTTGCCATAAGTATGGGCATGAAGCCTTTAATTGCTGGTATCGGTTTGATGATACGTTTGTTCAGGTTCAAAGACCGCCTCCTCAAGATTCTAATCAAGCTCAGTCAGGCTATACTCAAAATTACAACTCTCAAGAATATAATCAAGGCACTCAAAACACTGCTCCTAGATTCCCACCCTCACAGCAACAACCTAGTGCCAATCTAGTAATGCAGCAACCTCAATTTGTTCCAAATACTCAAGAACCTCTACAAAGACAGTTTGATCCACAAGCATGGTTCCCAGATTCTGGTGCATCTCACCACATTATTGCTGATTCCAACAATATAACTCAAAGTAGTCCCTTTGGAGGACATGATCAAGTTTTAATGGGTAACGGTCAAGGTCTCTCAATTAACTCTATAGGCTCTTCAAAATTTTTCTCTCCTACTAGTCCTCAAACCATTTTTAAACTTAATAATCTCCTTCTTGTTCCTAATATAACCAAGAATCTAGTTTCCGTTTCCAAGTTTGCCCGTGATAACAATGTTTATTTCGAGTTTCACCCATTCTCTTGCTATGTGAAATCACAGGGTTCTAGTCAGATTCTTCTCCAAGGTTCCCTAGGAGGTGATGGTCTCTACAGCTTTGAAAACATCAACATTCTAAAGGAACCCTCCACCTCTTGCTTTCAACACACTGTTTCAACTACAGCTTCTGATGAATCTAGCGCTAAGTCCTCTGTTGTAACTAATTCACCTAGGTCCTCTGCTGTATCTAGTTCCTTTGCCACTTGGCATTATAGACTTGGACATGCAAATAATAATGCTGTAAAAACCATTCTTCAACTTTGTAATATTCCATCATTGAATAAAACATCCTATGAATTTTGTAATGCTTGTTGCATTGGTAAAGCACATAGACTACATGCTCCACCTTCCCCCACCATTCATCCTACTCCCTTTGAACTGATCCATAGTGATTTATGGGGACCCGCACCATTCACTTCTTATGGTGGCTACTCTTACTATATTACATTTGTTGATGCTCATACAAGATTCACATGGATCTACTTCTTAAAGCAAAAATCAAATGCTTTGACTGCGTTCAAGCAATTTTTAGCTCTCATTGTAACTCAATTTTCTGCCAAAATTAAAGCCTTGCAGTCAGACTGGGGAGGGGAATTTCGACCCTTTTCCAAGTACTTAACTGAGTTAGGCATTTTGCATCGCCTAACTTGTCCTTACACCTCCCATCAAAATGGGACTGTTGAGAGAAAGCACCGACACATAGTTGAGATAGGACTAACTCTTCTCTCCCATGCTTCTCTACCTTTAAAATTTTGGGGCCACAGCTTTACACAAGCTGTTCAAACGATCAACAGACTGCCCACTGCAACCTTAACCTCTCACTCCTGTCTCTTTCATGCCTTGTTTGTCACCATCCCTGATTACTCTACCTTTCGGGTCTTTGGATGTGCCTGTTTTCCTTTCCTTAGACCATACAATCAACACAAGTTTGATTTTCGGTCCTCTGAGTGTGTCTACTTAGGCCTCTCTCCTCAACATAAAGGCCACAAGTGCCTTGATTCTAATGGACGTATATACATTTCAAAGGATGTTTTGTTCAATGAATCCATGTTCCCTTATCCTAAACTCTTCCAACAACATTCTGTCTCCCCTGTTTCTAACCCTGAAACTTACCCTGCTACTATACCTATTCCCACATATCCTCCTCTGCATGCCACTCCTATAACTCAGCATCCGCCTTCTCCCTTGCCTCTTTCACCTAGTGTTTCTGTCACTGCCAATGATATTGTGGCAACCAGTCCTGCACAATCCGAACCGATGTCTCCTGCACCCTCCAGTGCTGCACCCTCTCCCTTGCCTCTTTCACCTAGTGTTTCTGTCACTGCCAATGATATTGTGGCAACCAATCCTGCATCATCCCCTATTTCCTCTTCCTCTTCTACCCGATTTCCTGCACAATCTGAACCTATGTCTCCTGCACCCTCCAGTATTGCACCCTCACCCATCACTTCCTCTGAATCTCTGTCCCCAGCTGCACCTATCAATCTCCATCCTATGATGACAAGGTCCAAAACTCGACATTTGCCTCCTAGAGTATTCTTGAGTCATGTTGAGCCTCATTCTGTCAAGGAGGCCTTGGCTAGCCCACAATGGCTTCAGGCCATGCAAGATGAGCATAATGCTCTAATTAAAAAAAACACTCGGTCCTTAGTCACACTGCCTCCAAACAGGACTGCTATTAGCTGTAAGTGGGTTTTTCGAGTGAAGGAGAATCCTGATGGGACAGTAAACAAATTTAAGGCTAGGTTGGTTACCAAAGGCTTTCACCAACAGTATGGTTTTGATTTCTTTGAAACCTCTCCGGTAGTCAAACCTGTAACTATTCGGATTATACTCACCCTAGCTCTCACAAACAGATGGGCAATTAAGCAAATTGATGTAAACAATGCTTTCTTGAATGGTGTCCCAAGTGAGGAAGTCTATATGGTGCAGCCACCCAGGTTTGAGCACAATGACAAATCTCTTGTTTGTAAGCTTCACAAAGCTCTCTATGGTCTAAAGCAAGCCCCTCGGGCTTGGTATGAGAGGCTTGCCTCCACTCTTCTGCAGTTTGGATTCATGACTAGCAAGTGTGATTCTTCCTTATTTATCTACTCTAAGGGAGCTACTTGCCTATATGTCTTGGTTTATGTTGATGACATCATTGTCACTGGATCTTCTACCGCCCTTGTTCAAAGTCTAATTCAAAAGCTTGATGCACAGTTTGCTCTCAAAGAGTCGGGGAACTGGATTATTTCCTTGGCATTGAAGTTAAGCACCTGAGCAGTGGTGCACTTCTCCTCACTCAAACCAAGTATATCAGAGACTTATTGGCTAAGGCCCACATGTCAGAAGCTAAAGGAATTTCCCCTCCTATGATTAGTAATTGCAAATTGTCAAAGTTTGGCACTGATACATTGTCGGATCCTCATTCCTATAGATCTATTGTGGGTGCACTTCAGTATGCCACTCTCACTCGGCCCGACATTAACTTTAGTGTGAACAAGGTTTGCCAATTCATGTCAAACCCTCTTGACTCTCACCGGCAGGCTGTTAAGAGGATTTTAAGATACCTCAAAGGCTCCTTGGACAATGGTCTTCTACTCAGACCTGCAGCTGTTTCCTCTGCTCCTTATTCTCTGCACACCTCATCGTGATGCGAGTTGGGCCGATGACCCGGATGACGGGCGTTCCACCTCCGCCTCCCGCATCTTCTTTGGCCCAAATCTGGTTTCTGGAGCTCCAAGAAGCGACCACTTGTTGCTAGATCCAGCCAGACAGAGGCCGAGTACCGTAGCATGGCCAATGCTACAGCTGAGACTATATGGATTCAGTCACTCTTAACTGAACTGCACATACCCTTTGCCATGCCACAACTCTTTTGTGACAACTTAAGTACAGTAAGTTTGGCCTATAACCTATTCTTCATGCAAGGACCAAACATATAGAGCTTGATATCTACTTTGTTAGAGAAAAGGTCATCTCCAAAGCTCTCAACATTGTGCATGTTCCGAGTGCAGACCAGCTAGCAGACTCCTTAACAAACCAGTATCTTCCTCTAGATTTGTAGAGTTAAGATCCAAGCTCAATGTTGTTTCCGGTCCGAAACCCCCATGAGCTTGAGGGGGGAATAATAGAGTAAGGCTATGTATGTAATGTATATTGTATAATTGTACATAACAGTCTGTATGCTGAGTCAGCAACAGTCTGTTATGTTAGTTAGTTACTCTCTGCTGTTAGCTGTTAGGTGCTGTTAGTTACTCTCTGTTGTTATGTTAGTTAGTTACTCTCTGCAGTTAGTCAGCAAGATTAACCAAAAGGTTATATAAACCTTCTCTTGTAACAATTGAGAATGTTAAGTGAAAAGAATTAGAATACACTGAACCATCAGATTTTACATTTTCCTTTCTCTCCACTCATGGATACTTCTCATTAGTTGTTGAGGCAGTAAGAGGTTTATCATTGGAACTACTCGGTGTTGGGCTTGGGGAAGTGGGAGGCTTCAAATCCTCATAGCTGCTAAAGTGAACAACTTGTTTGTAGATAAGAAAGACAGTAATGTATATTAAAATATGACCACAAAATTAGAGAGAGGCTTACACTGCATAAGGAGAAAGAGACTCTCGCCCTTTTGAGAAAGAAGTTGTCTGAGAGATGCCATCTATTTCTGGCATATCTGAAGCAGTAGGAGGTTTTGGCACTGTGTCACTGATCTTTATTTGTTTGCCGTACCTAGGCTGAGATGGAGAAGGAGATGAAGGTGGCTTTAAATCATCATAACTGAAATAAATCAATATCAAATTAGTTATTATGCCCCCAAAGTCCACACTGAGATTTTATCTTGAACCAAATACAGGAAATGGGGAAATGCAAAACCAAGATATACAAGTTCCCATTATTATGGAGCATTTGTATACTAGCTCTATTAACCCCGCCATTCAAACTACACTAGACTACATTATTACATAAGAAGCACTTAGAATAAGAATAAAATATTTTAAAGAGAAAAAAGGCAGGTGAAATTTTGTAAGTCTGTGCGCAATAGTAACAAGCAGGATGTCAAACTGCCTGGTCTTGGTTCTTTCTACTTCTGCCTAAATAGCTCCTCCCTCAAAAATGGTGCATCCAAACACCAACAAAGGAATTTTCCGTGGTTGACTAATGCTTCTGCATAATTCATATAACTTGTAGTAGGGCCTGCCAGTCAGGTGTAGGCAGTGTTGTAAGAGGACAAAACAGGAATTGGCTGTCCTAATCCTTGTAACTTCCCATTGCAAACTTAACCAAACAAAGCAATATATCTTCACACTTAATCTCTGTTATCTAGGCAGTATTAGTATTCAGTAGTTTCGCTTACACAGTATAAGGAGAAAGTGGCTGTTTTGCCACTGGTTTAGGTTGTGTAGTTTCTTTCTGAGCGGCAATGCTAGGTTCCTCTGCCACAACATTGGCAGTGGGATCTGAATCCCTGACAGTTGCAATATCTGGTCCCTAAATATCCCAAAAAACAATGAATGGATCAATAGCTCTTGTTAGTAATAACAATGTAAAGCGGTTAATGAGCAGATGCTAATCGCAAAACAGTTTAGTTGAACTGATAAGCAGGAGGAATTCAAATGTATATATGTTTCAACCATTCCACTTTTTCGAAGACTAAAATTGACATGTTTTGATCAAGTAAACCTTGAAATGTACTCTCCACCTAAATAAGGAAGGAAATACCTTGGATGAATAAATGTAAGGGCGTTGAGAAGGTATCTTTGCAAGAAGTTCCTCCGAGGGAGTCAGCGGTGCAGTTGTCTCTGCAATGACCTCCACTATTTTACAATATGAAAGATCAGGGTTCTTGGCCATGACTGCCATGAGTTCTGCAACCTGCAATGAATCAGAATGTTACTTTTGCTCTTAGCTAGCACTCTGTCATCAAATTCAAATTCAACAAGTAGTCCCACAATCCTAGATTGATATATAGAGGGAAAAAAAAGATATTTAGCATGAAACACCAGCACATATAGTCCTATTCTTAAGAGGCAACAATTAAATTAACTTCTAAGTTCTAAACATCCAACATCCAAGCACATTAAGAGCATTGCACATTGATAATTTGTTCTGTATGTGTAGACAAGAATCAAACAAGTTACTTACAAGCATGGATTAAATAAAATAGCTAAAAAGGTGAATATACATTTTACATGACAAGAGTACCTGAAGGTTTGACACCTGACCCCCAAATAAAGTATCTTCTGTTGAGAGGGTTACATTGTGAGTTTCCTTGTAAGCATCGGTAGGCCGCTCCATACCTCCGGGTCTCACTATCTGAAGAGTCACGAAGTAATTAGACATTTAGGAGCTTTCATTTTGTGTGATTAGTCTCACAATGACTTGCTCACCGTGTATGGAAGTCCACTGGCTAGCAATGCTTCTTCTGCTTTCCTTTTCCAACACAGGACTCCCCAAAACAAACTTTAGAAGCAGAATTGAGTAATCAGTTAAACTCTATATAATGTCAATGTGTGCATATAACAATATTTACTTCACTTTGAACTACAAGTATGTAATTTGTTAGACAGAATTAGTACATGAGAAAAGCTTACTCACTTGAGAATAGCTGCAGGAAAGCCAAATTTGTTTGTTCCCAATGAAGTAACCAATATGAAGTGATTTACTTTGGCTACAGTTGCTGCGTGATAGAAAAACAAACATTTTGTCTATTCAACATTTAGGACAATATAACGTAGACTGCTGATTAGACATAAATATAAACAAAATAACAAATAATAATTATTAACAAATTCCGTATTTGTGATTATAGCAGTCTCTTATAGAATTTAGATTTAGGCCTAACTCAACCCCAAAGCTAGGATAGGCTCTAACAAACCCCTCACGTCGAGGACTGGACATCTGGAGCGTGAACTTTGCAGGGATTGGACATCTGTGGATGGCCCAACGGATCTAGGATAGGCTCTAATACCATCTTAGAATTTAGATTTGGGCCTAACTCAACCCCAAAAGTGAGCTCTCACAACCACTATTCAAGCCATATCACTATCCAATGTGGGACTCCAACACAGTTTCAAGAAAAACATTTTTGTGACTTTTGGTGTTTCAAGATTAAAGTTAACAAGGTTTGATCAATAAAATATTAAAACTTCGGTTTTAGGACAAAAAGAGCAGGACATGCAGAAAACACAGAGCACTAAAACATAATAACGAGAGCCCTAGTTACCAGCATCAATTAGGTTTTTGGTGGCCATATAATCAATTCGATAGGGTCCAGTAATGTCAAAAACTTCCTTCTCGCTGGCACCAATGCTACATATCACTGTTGATGCCTTCCCCAATGCTGATCCAATTTGATCCGGTTTCTCCAAATCACATTCCACAATTTCAAGCTTCTCTACAGCTGGGCTAAAAACCAAAAACATTCTGTTCTGTTATTCAATACAGCACCATTTTGTCATCGTGATTTCAAAACATTCTTGTCTTACCTTGACTCCCTCCACTTGCACTTGTAGCATCAACCTTCAGTTGTTCAACACTCTGCACATGTTCATACCTTTAACACACAAACCATTCTTGACAAGATATTAATAAACTTAAAACTTGTACCTGAACTAATGCACCAGCTCTCTGACCATTCCGCACTCCAGCTCTGACTCGAAAACCAAGCTTTATAAGCTCCCTGAATTAAACTATAGCTACTCAGAATTTTTGAAAAATTTATTATATTAAAAATAAGAAGTGCAGAATAACAAATGTACCTCACTGTTCGTGAACCAACTTTACCAGTAGCACCAGCAACAAATACCAAGTTATCATCCTTGGAATCTGTTTTCTCAGGAATCCCTTCAGCTATACCCGAACTAGATTTTGTTGAACCTTGTATATATATCAACATTCATAGAGAGAGATCAATAACGTACACCAAAGAAACATTTTGGATCATGTTATTATTATTATTAGTATTACTAGTGTCCCTCTCTACCACCCCAAAAGAAGAAAATGACTAAATGAGATGGTGCAGGAGCATAGTTTATCACCTGAAACTTGAGCTCTGGTGCTACTGATTTTGAGCTTTGTGGCTCTTGTGGTACAAGGGTACCTAATGAAACCTGAATATTTGAAGAGCTTAACATGCCCAGAAGCCCCTCCTCCTAGTGACAAAGACGAGGGAATGGTGGTTGATGTCAGGGATTGTACTGAGAAAGCCTCCATAGGAATGGCTTGAAATGGGAATGAGAATGTGAAATATGAAACTGGGAACAGTTTTGTATGGTATTATCCATTACTATCTTCTCTGATTGGCAGAAGTGTCATCCTCCTCTATGTGCGGATATGATGGCCCCCACACTACACGAGTGACTCCTGAGTTGAGTTGAGTTGAGTTATATAGATTGGGCAGCAATACATCAAGTTTTTCTCAGTTTACATGAAATAAAAAGTATTCGAAGGTATGATGATTGTGCAAGTTTGGTCCCGCTTTCAATTGCGACAATTGGATCTACTAAGCATTATGATGGTGCAGTTTTAGTTCCCCACGTTCCAATTGCGTCAATTGGGTTTTTCATATATCACAATTGTACAATATTGGTCTTCCAAATATCACGATAATGCAATTTTTAATGTCAGTACCCTATATGGCACACATGTGACTGATTTAACACTTAGTGATACTAGCTTGACAGCTTACATGACATTCCCATGTAAAGATATTATTGACACATCACACACTTTAATGATCACACGTGAGTATAGGAGTATAGGAGTCTAACGTTCCTCTATAAATGACATTTCTGAAAATCGGTCCCACGTGTGCCACATATGTTACTGACGTTAAAAATTGTACAATCGTGATATCTCAGGGACCAAAATTACACAATCGTGATACCCAAGAGACCCAATTGGGGCAATTGAAACCCAAATTATCAAAATTGCACAATCGTGATACTAGAATGACCAAAAGTGCAATTAAGTCTAAAAAGTTCTAATATACAAGTTTTAATTTCATATAAAAAATTCTAATGTACAAGTGTTAATTTCATATATGTACTATTTTATAAGAATGATACCTTAAATTAATGTTCTGCTATGGTTGTGCACTTTTAGCTTTACAGAGTTAAAATTTTGGCAAAAGTTGCTATATCCACATAACAAAGTTGAAAAAATTTCAGGGCGAGTAAAAAGAAGAAAAAATAGTAAAATACCCGCACTGGATGCAATTAATTGGCTTAGCTGCGACCGTTTGTCTATGAGGAAGGAGCATGGAGGAATGAGTTTTTGTTATTTTCATGGTTTTAACTTAACCATGTTAGGGAAGCAAGGTTGGAAGATTACAACTGACCATGATGCTATTGTTTCACGTGTTTTTAAAGCTAGATATTTTCCTAAAGAGGATTTTTTGAGGGTTCGGCTGGGCCATAACCCAAGTTATGTTTGACGTAGCATCCACACTTCCAAGGTAGTGGTAAGGGCGGGCATGAAATGGCAAGTCGGTAATGGTGCAAAGGTGCGAGTTTGGAAGGATCCATGGCTGCATAATATGGAAAACCCATTTGTTGAAAGTCAACCAACCAATGATGTAGTGAATATGAAAGGTTCAGATTTAATAAACTCAACATCAGGGTCCTGGAAGACTGAAGTTTGAAGAACTTATTCAACCTAAGGGATCGTGAAGAAATTCTAAATATGCCTCTACTGAGCTTGACCAACGAGGATAGGTGTGTTTGGAGGTTTAGCAAGGATGGAAAGTATTCTGTCAAGTCAGCATATTACTTTATCATGGAAAGGCTCATTGACACTTCACATCTCAAAGTTCCAGGCGATTGGCAAAGAATTTGGAGACTGAAGATCCCTCAAAAGGTTAAGGTGATTTTGTGGAGAATTGCTAGGGGTTGCCTGCCAACTAGTTCAAGACTCCAAACTAAAGGTGTGAACAGTTCTAGCCTATTCCCTTGATGTCGTGCGAGTGCACGTGCGATCCGGCAAGTGTACCGGATTGTCGCCAAGTAATAAAAAGATATCGATCCCACAGAGACCGTGATCTCAAATCGCAACTAATTATCAAATTGATTAAACTGGACTATAGAAAAGGATTTTGAAAGGGTTTTGATATTTGAAATAAGAGATAACTTGGAAAATCAAATAAGGAATGCAATCAAGTAAAACAGAAAGTAAATCAATTTATGGTTTTTCAGATCTAAATGGATTCCTAGGAATTTGGGTTACCTACAAGATCGTTCATGTTACTAAATTGATTATCCCTTGTTAATTATCGAAACTGCCTTGAAGGCGAATTTATCCTCGAATAGTTAATGCTCCCTCTCGGGTTACAAAAACCGTGCCCAATTAAACCAACCCCTACTCTCGTGGTAGTCGAATTTAGATTGGACCCTTTACGTTTTGTGACAATTCGTTAATCCTCGAAGGACGACTTCTAACTCTTGTGATTTCAGTCCTAAGTCTGATTCTATAGATCCGACACCTAAGTTCACCGTTAGGTTCCTCCTTAGAATGTCTACGACATGCAAATAAGTGCGCACCAGATTTACAAGTAATTAAAACACTAGAAATCAGATCTAAAGCAGAATCGCAATTAAAAAAGATAAAACATCAATTCATTGCCATAAACAAACCTTGGGCATAGCCCCAATCCCTAGAAATTAAACTACTACTCAAGCCTTGCCATGGTGATGACAAGCTTGGTTACAAATGACATGAAAATGAAACTAAGAGAAGAGAGGAGGAAGAAGAAGAGAGATCCTAAATAATAGCCTAAGAGTAGTAGCCCAAAAAAATCCTCCAAAGTCCTCAGCCTGATGCCATATTTATAGATTAGGGAAGTTTGAATCCTAATCAAACATAAATCAGATCCAAATCAGTTGCTTCAGGTCCAAGTAATGCGCGTCACGGCCGTGATGTTCATCACGACCAGGCCGTGATGTTCATCACGACCAGGCCGTGATGGATTCTGGCTTGGGCGCTTCTTCATTTTTTGGTCTGTCACGGCCGTGACCACCATCACGGCTAGGCCGTGACCAGTTCTGACTTTTGCCTTCTTACTTTTCAGTTTTGCTCGATCATGGCCGTGATGGTCATCACGGCCAGGCCGTGATGACCAGGCCGTGATGGTCATCACGGCCAGGCCGTGATGGGCTTTGTCTGGCTCATTTTCTTCACTTTTAAAGCCCCATATTCATCCAAGCTCCATCATGGCTAATCCTGAGCATTTTATCCTTAATTTTTGTAAAACAACACCACAAAACCGCCTTACCCGATCCAAGGTAAAAACTAACAAAAAATCAAATTAAAGATGCCTAAACTATATGAAAATGCATGCAAAATGATAAGCAAATATGAGGTGTAATCACACTATCAGCCCTCAATGTGAAGCGTCTCTGGAAAATGGCTGGCACGTCTTCTTTAGTTGTATGCATGCAATAAGTTGCTGGGAAGAGGCTGGGTTATGGCTAGTGGTCAGGGATCGAGCAGAAGGGATGGAGAGTTTTGTGGGGTTGTTCTTCTCTCTTGTAACTACTCTTTCGGACCACCAGAAAAAGGATGTGGCTATGATCCTTTGGTGTCTTTGGAAGAGGAGGAATGAAAAAGTATGGGATAATGTATAAAGGGTCGTAAAGAAACCAGATATGACTGAATTATATTATTATCACACCTTTATAGAAGTGTTACAGAATAGGATCCTAACATTATGCCTAACATTATGCCTATACTCACGTATACTAAAAAGGAAATTAGTTGTACTCTATCAATTACAATAAGTACTCTATCAATTACAATAATTAACAAATTATTTGGCATGATTCTTTCCTTTAACACTCCCCCTCAAGTTGGAGTGTATGTTAATGACACCAACTTGCTGAGTAGCATTTCAAACTGTGTTGAACTCAATGGTTTGGTGAATAAGTCAGCTGGTTGGCTTGTGGTCCGAATATAAGCTGTCTGCACTAGCCCACTTTGAATCTTCTCACGTACCAAATGACAATCGATCTCTATGTCCTTTGTTCGTTCATGAAACACTAAATTCGAAGCAATATGCATGGCAGCCTGGTTGTCACAAAACAATGTAACTGGTTGTGTGTGAGTCACCTTCAAGTCTTTCAGTATATTTTTCAACCAAGTAATCTCACAACAAGTAGTGGCCATGGAACGATATTCTGCTTCTGCGCTTGAATGCGACACGGTATGTTGCTTCTTAGTTTTCCAAGAGATTGGTGCTTGACCCAGCAAAATACAATAACCAGTTACCGACCTTCTTGTATCCTTGCACTGAGCCCAATCGGCATATCAAAAGGCACGTAGTTCTAGTGAACCTGTAGATGGTAACAAAATTCCCTGACCCGGTGCTTGTTTGATATACCTTAGAACCTTGTGAGTAGCTTCAAGATGAGGTTGCCTAGGCTTGTCCATGAATTGACTCAATACATGGACAACATAAACAAGATCTGGCCTTGTGATGGTGAGGTAAATTAGTCGACCCACAAGACGCCTGTATGGACTTGGATCAACTAGCAACTTCCCACTCGTTTGTGTGAGTGAAAGGTTCTGTTCAACTTGAAACCGTGAGGGCTTGGCACCTAAGAGCCCTGCATCTTCTAGAATTTCTAGAGCATATTTTCTTTGACACAATGTGATTCCTTGTCTTGATCATGCAACTTCTATCCCCAAGAAATATTTAAGTGGCCCCATGTCTTTCAACTTAAAATGATTTGAGAGGAAATGTTTGATGCTTATAATGTTCTGCAGGTTGTTGCCCGCTAATATCACATCATCAACATAAATTAATAATGCAATAAAACTACCTGCATGGTTTCGAACAAACAGCGAGTAGTCTGACCATGATTGCTGAAATCCAGCCTTCTTAAGGGCACTAGACAGTTTTAAGAACCATTGTCGCGATGCCTGTTTTAAACCATAAATTGACTTGTGTAGCTTGCAGACATGGTTCTCCCCCTTTCATTGGAAACCGGGCGGGATGGACATGTAGACTTCTTCATAGAGATCTCTATGTAAGAAGGCGTTATTAACGTCAAGTTGGTGCAAGTGCCATCCTCGTACGGCTGCAACACTAAGGAGTACTCGGACTGTTGCGAGTTTAGCAATGGGAGAAAAAGTCTCTCGGTAATCAATACCTTCAATTTGACTATAGCCTTTTGCAACCAAGTGAGCTTTGTAACACTCAACAGTTCTGTCGGGGTTGAGTTTGATTTTGTAAACCATTTGCAACCGATAGGCTTTTTGTGAGATGGCAGAGGGACAAGACTCCAAGTATTGTTGGCTTGGAGGGCTTGGATTTCATGATACATGGCGTCACGCCACCTTGGATCTCGGTTAGCCTGTTGAAAATTCTTGGGTTCTTTGTGAAGGGTCAGTTGAGTGGTAAATGCTTTATGACTTGCGGAAAGGCAATCATAAGATAAAAATTAGGAAAGAGGATGAGAAGTACCTTGGGAGGTGACCACGTTCGTTGAAGATGAAGGAACGGTCCTAGATGGGAAGGCTGCCTCAACATGAAAGTCCTGTAAAAATGTTGGTATTTTAGTAGATCTAGTGGAGTGTCTTGGTGGCGGTGGCGGTGGCGGTGTGATTTCCGTTTGATTGTGAGTGGTGTTCTCGGGTGGGAGATTTTCAATGGCAGGTTGGGGCATTATTTCAAGGGATGACTTATTTATGGAAGGTGATGGAGGGTCTTGGTCTAAATAAGATGGATTTAAAGGTTCAAAATTGGGAGGTTGTGAGATTTGAGGGTTATCGGTGCTATGAGGAGTGTTTGAGTCTATAGTGTTTGTGGTATTCTTGGAAAGAAAAGGATAAGGTGAAATAGGGTGAGGCATTGATGGTGTGGCAGCGGAAGTTTTTGGTGTTTTGAATGGAAATACGTCCTCATAGAAAAGAACATCGCGTGAAACAAAGAACTTTTGAAGTTGAAGGTCAAATACACGATATCCTTTTTAGGCATAAGGGTAGCCATGGAAAAGACAATGAGTGGAACGAGGGTCAAATTTAGTGGGCTTGGTGGGGTGTGTAGATGTGAAACACAAAAAATCGAAGACTCTTAGTTGTGAATAATTGGGGGGTTTATTGAGTAATTTTTCATATGGTGTTTTACCTTGAAGGAGTGGTGTAGGTGTGCGATTGATGAGGTATGTTGAAGTGAGGATAGCATCACCCCAAAACTGTTTTGGAGGATCACTTTGAAAAAGCAAAGCACGGGCAACATTTAGCAAATGCCTATGTTTGCGCTCAGTAACACCATTTTGTTGGGGTGTGTTGACCAACTAGATTGATGGATGATTCCTTTCATGGCATAAAAATTGTCTATTTTGAATTCTGGACCACTATCACTATGAACAATTTTGACATTGGCATTGAATTGGTTTTCAACCATGTTAATGAACTTGACCAAGAAGTTACGTGTTTCTGATTTTTGTTTCATCAAATAAACCCATGTGCTTCTTGTGTAATCATCAACAATAGTGAGAAAATATTTTGCTCCTGAAAGTGAATGAACATGATAGCCACCCCAGATGTCAACATGTATTAAATCAAAACAAGATTGGCTAGCAATAAAACTCACTAGAAATGGTAATCGAGTTTGTTTGGCCAATGGGCAAATTAAACATTTGTCTGGTTTACATTATTTGTTATTGGAAAAAGGAAATAACATGGATATTTTGTAAGAAGGATGTCCAAGGCGTTGATGCCAAAGAGCAGGGGCTATGGCTTGAACAAAATTACAGGATCCCTTCTCTGCTTGATTGAGATAGTAGAGTCCCCCCCGCTCAATTCCCGTCCCAATCATCTTCCCCGATCGTAAGTCCTGTATAACACAAAATTGTCTGGGAAAAATTGTAATATAAAATGAATCCAAGGCTAGCTTGCTAATGGAAATTAAATTTAACTGAAAAAGTGGTACACACAAGACATTATCAAGGATAAAGTTGGGAGAGAAAATAATCTTGCCAACATGTGTGACTTGTGACAATGAGCCATTTGGTAACTCAACAATATGATTTTCAACAGTTTTTGAAGCAGTGAGGAGATGAGGGCTACAAACAATGTGGTCAGTGTGACACCCTAACTCGGGTCATCACATGGTTACCCGTTTGTGGAAATAAAACTTAATTTGCTGGTTGCTTTGGGAAAATAATGTTTTCTCAACGTTTATCTTTTCAAAATATGGTGATAAAATTTTTGTTTTCAACATCGTCGCAACAACATTCACATAATCACACTTAGATATATCGATATACATATATAAGTCATATGGTGATACTGCCTCATATGTTTGCACACCTAGATCATTATCAGTTTAGTTCGTTCTCAAAACATAATATAACATAATAAGACCTAAGCTGGTCGTAACTAATAGACACTATAACCGATAGAAGCAACAACAGCATGCCCCGAACTAGACAGCCTATTTCTTCTTGTAGAGATCATACCCCTTGTGCGGCTCTGATATGTTTGTAAGGGTGAGACGTCAATATATGGATTTAACACAATAACTAAATGCGCGACACAAAAGAAGGCACATACACATATACATGTTTATAACAACATGAGCATTCATATTATAGCATATAGTTTATCAATAGGTTCCACACCCCAAACATCAACGTTGAAAAACTATGCATGAACACTTCAATATTTAGGCTCTAAAATTTCGTACCTAATATCATGAGATATCCCAACCTCGTGATGAGTTGATCAGACTCGATTGCCACAGGCACGCAACCACTGGCACACAGCCAAAACCCATCGCACACTGTCCAACATCGTGGCACAGTGATAACATCGTGAATGGGGTCTCATTGTCCTCCCGGCACAATGAAGAACATCGTAGCATGATCTACCTGACGCCTCAAGGTAATCACTCATAGAACCATAGCACGTCTGCCAAATGCATGCAAGAAAACACTTTATTTTCGACACTTTTCTTTGTGTTATATCTTTCTTTGTCAATGCTCTCAAAAGCTTATGACCCATCATAGTTTTAAACATCTTTAAGACATTTATTAATAACACAGGACCTCAAAGTCCGAGTGCTCAATAACGAAGTCCCTAGACCTTGAAATAAGTCTTAGGTTCGTGGTAATAGAAAACATCTCAAAATGTTTTAACTTCTTTAAGTAGATACCCAGTCTACAACACAACGAACCTTAATACCCCGACGTCTCGGTTATTAAGTTTCATATCGTCGTTTACATCATTTTAGTTCTGTGACAAACAAATCCAAAATAAGATCTCCGCAACTTATCCAAGTTACCGGAAATACGTCATTGAGTAAACTTATTTACAGAAAATCCTTTCTACTTGAAATTCGTTTGTAAAACGTCAAATCATAGGAAAATCCATTTTCCTTTGGAAACTCATTTTTCCCAAAATAACGTCAAATCATCAAGAACTCTTTTACTGAAACTTCAAGTCTAAAAAAAATAAATCAATTGAGATTAAATCTCTTCTCAAAATAAGTACTGCTATTTTTAAACTCCCACCGTAAATAATTTCGAAACTTGTCGTCGTTTAGCATTTTCAAAGAAAAACGTTTTTAAGTCAAACTTTGACCTTTCTTCTAAAATAATTTTCTTATATAATAAATAACGTATTTTCGAATATTAATTTCACAAAATAACCTTTTATAATATTACGGAATTTCTTACGTAAAAATTAGCAGTACAAAAAATTTCACGATTACGCTCTCACCGTGACTCATAAATTACTTTTACACTAATAAATATTTAAAATAATAATATTTCTCAAAACTCACTATTTTTCCAAAACAATATTTTCCACCACTATTATATTCCAATATTTCCCATAAAACATTGAATATAATTTACACAGCTTATTAAAGCTTTTATCTGATTAATCAGTTGTGCACTGACCACTGTCAGACCTCTCAAACAACATTCAACAACATCATCAGAATTATATCACCAGGTAGATCATGCATCATAGCAATATAATATATAACTGCAGATAATTAAATAAATTAAAAGCAGATCAATCACCGATAAACGGATAAACAACACAATGCAAACAACATAAACAAATAACCACAACCACATATAAATCATACATACTACACTAAAATCAAATGGTTATTGAGAAAAATCCCTCAGGTAAGCTCCCCTTACCTCTCGAAGCTCCTCAGTGAAATTAAACGAACTCTGTCGGTTGTCGGAAACCCTCGTACGCCGTAAAACAATTAACCTTCAACAATACATCCAAACAACCAATTAAAACAATCAAAACAAACACCTAATCATCTCTAATAGGTCACGGCCTTCTTAGGGTTTTGTGGCTCAAAATCTCCAAACTTGCTTAAGTCATGGATTAATGATCCTAATATACTTAAGGAAATTGATTAAGGCTAAACAACAAAGTTAAGAATCAAAACCATCCTAACCCTCTAAATGGTAGATTAGGCCAAAACAAGGACATAGGGTTAGGGTTTCATTTTTGACAAACCAACTTAGATTTAACATAAACGTTTATTAACTAGATGATTGGATGATCACTTTGATAAAACTTAACAAAATCATTCAAGTTCTTCACTAATGAATTTCGGCCAAGACATGAAAGACATGGTTAGAAATTTCAAATTGATACAAGAACTTGGATTTAGCAAGTACATACCCTAGAAGCATGAGATCTATGATCATTTTCAAGTAGAAAAACAACAAAGTTCCTCCACCTCTCACTATAGGTTTCGGCCATGCTCAAAAAAATGAGGAGGAAGATTTTGTTTGCAACAATCTCTTAGATCACGACAGTAGAGGTAATAATAAGAACATAGAAAGTGGTTTCACATTTTTAGGATTTTTCTATGATTTATAGTGATTTTTCAAAGTTATGAACATAAGCTTGAATCTAGTTTGAACATAGTGATATAAGACTTCAAAACATGAAAAATTATGAAGAACATGACATTAAATGAAGGTAGAGAGTAAGAATCACCTCTTTAAGAACAAGAAATGAGCAAGAGTCACTAACTTCCTTTGAAAACTCAAGCTTTTTCACTTGTAAGAAAATGGAGTAAATGAGAGTTTGGAGAGGATGAAGAAGAATGTGGAAGAATGGAGAAGCTCCTAGCTTCTTCAAGAGCTTATTGCAGCCACAAGGAGGCTTGGGCCATGCAAAATTGGGATTGGCAAAATCCCAAGTCCATTACCAAATTTTGCAACATAAAAAAATGCTTAAGACTTTAATCAAAAACCTAGGAAATTAAGAGTAGGACATTGGTTTTCATGGAATAACTCTTGGCCACGAAATTTGGGCCTCAAAACTGCAGCCCAACATGATTTGGATGAGTGAAAAATTGATCCACTTCACTTAGTGTATCATAGAAACTAGTTTAGGGACCAAAATACAATTAAGAATAAGTTTAAGGACCAAAATGCAATTTCCATAGAAATTGTCATCACGAGGCCATGTGCACCATTAATGTGTTCACATGGGTGACTCACCATATGTGACTTAGCGGCTCCCGAAAATCCCGTAATCTGCTCCGTTGCTTCCCCGATTCAATACGACTCCCGGATAAAATATAATATTTCACTTTTTAGTGAAATATTTCAAAATAACCAAAATCATATGAAATTAAATAAAAACCTTAAGTTTTTCGTTCACGAGTTAAAATTAGGTCTTCTGGTCAGTATAAATATACTGTCAGTGAAAATAGCGGGCCGGGATTCACCCGTCATTTCAACCTAAATTTTAATCGTAACCTTCTACGTTCAAGTAGAATTGAATGGTAACCTCCGTTTATTTAAAATAATTTTATAATATTCATATGAATATATAAACAGTAGCACATTCATTGTCGAAAAAGAAAACAACGGAAAATCAGGGTTTTACCAACTTGATTGGCTATGGAAATCTTGTCCTTGTTTTTGTTCAACATGTTCAGAATCTGCCTACATTCTTCCTGAGAGAAAGGGAAATCTGATGCCATGTCCTTTTTGTCTGGTGCAAAAGCTGTGACTTGATTACCTTTGGAGAGGCTAGAATCCCCTTCTGCAGCTTTTCTTTTCCGGCAGAATTCATACAGGTGTCCTTTCCAATCACAGTAAGTGCATTTCTGATGGGCTCTGCAGTTCTCAGTGCTATGGTTGGTTCTGTTGCACTTCTTGCATTTCAGTCCACTCTTTTCCGGATCAGATTCACGACCTGCATTCTTGACAGTCAAGACAGCAGCCTCAATTGGTGTCGAAACTTTATCACTTGAGACCTCCATTTATCCTTCATGGTGTAGGACCAGTACATACGCTTTGTTTACTGTTGGCAATGGGTCTAACAATAAGGTGTTGCTACTAACCGTAGAGAATGACTCATTCAATCCCATGAGAAACTTCATGGTTTTCTGGGTGTTCAAATATGAGTCAAGTCCTTTTGTTGCTTCACAATTACATGCTGGAATTGAACAAAGTTTGTCTCGTGCATCCCAACGTCCCTTCAGTTTTGTGAAGTAGGAACTCACAGTCATGCTATCTTGTACACAGTCGTGAATCTCATTCTCCACATGGAAGAGTTGAACAATATTCACATGAGAAAAACGCTCCTGCAACTCAAGCCACATGCTACGTGCATCTTCACAACTGATAACACTTGTAGCGATTTCCTTTGACATAGATCCCAATAGCCATGTCTTGACTAAATTATTGCAATGAGTCCATTACAAAAGTTCATCAAAGTTACTCTCCTTTGGCTTCAAGATAGATCCATCAACGAGACCGATTTTGTTTTTGACTGTCAAGGCCATGCTCATGGACTGAACCCATGTGTTGTAGTTGTCTTCCACTAGAGGTTGTGGTACAAGGACTGCACCTGGTTGGTCTGAATGATGGAGGTAAAGAGGGTGATGGAGTTGTTCCTATTTTGGAGTGGGAGCTACGTCCCGTTTGGTTGATGATGATGGGGTTTTTTCATTATCATCTGCCATGGCTACCTAGGCTAAGGTTTGTGTTTGTTGGATTTCCCAGATCAATTCTCTGGTACCATAAAGAAACCAGATATGAATGAATTATATTATTCATTATCACAAATCACACCTTTATAGAAGTGTTACAGAATAGGATCCTAACATTATGCTTAACATTATGTCTATACTCACGTATACTAAAAAGGAAATTAGTTGTACTCTATCAATTACAATAATTAACAAATTATTTGGCATGATTCTTTCCTTTAACAGGTTGTGAGGGTTTCTATCTCCATACCCTGTGATATGCTCATACAGTGGGAGCAAGCAAAAAACAGAAAGAAGGATGAAGCACAAAACCAACCGTTAGCCAATGTGATTGCATGGAACAAGCTGTTGCTGAAGAAGTAAAATGTAACGTTGATGAAGCAATTTTCAAGGAGCAAAACAAGTTTGGTGTAGGTATGTTCTTGAGGAGTGACATGGGTGAGTTTATTAAAGCACAAACTACATGGTTCCAAGGGTTGCCCTCTGCTGAAAAAGCTGAAGCTTGGGGTCTTCTTGAAGCTATCAATTGGCTTGTATCTCCGGGGTACCTCAACGTTACCATTGAATTGGACTACAAAACTGTGGTAGATGGCATCTATGGACAAAAGGTGAGTCACACTGAGTTTGGATCTATTTTATCTAGATGCAAGAACATTTTGTTTAACAACCAAAACTTTAGGGTCGGTTTTACTAGAAGGCAAGCTAATCATATCGCTCACTCTCTAGCTAGGGCGTCATGTTTTTATGCTAGTCGCTATACCTTTGATTATATTCCGACCTGTATTGTTGACGCTATTTTGTTTGATATGAAATAAGTTTGTTTGGTTAAAAAAATATATTATATTCCAATGGAGGTATGGAGATGGAATATGTGTATTATATATATATATATATATATATATATTACAAATAAAGTTGCAACATTTAATTTTCTATTTTACTATAGTTTTCAATTGGAACATCGAGCATCATTCTTCAAATACCTTTATAACCCTTAAATATATTAACTTGAGGACAACTGGTTAGCAACATTCTTGCTCCAACGTTAGCTTTCAGCTTCTTGAATTAGATAATATATTCTCATGCAATACTGTTTTCATACTATTACATTCAAATAAGAAGCTTTGTTAACCGTGTATTTATTACCATAGTTAGTTATTTAGTTAGATAGTTAAATAACTAACCTAGCTTAGGCATTTACAGTTAGTTAGACCATCTTTTTAATAGTTGGTGTATATAAATAGAATCTCTCCTAA
Organism: Sophora flavescens; assembly: GCA_030762895.1. NCBI lineage: Eukaryota > Viridiplantae > Streptophyta > Magnoliopsida > Fabales > Fabaceae > Sophora > Sophora flavescens. The sequence continues at coordinate 19,663,172 of CM061063.1, read as the reverse complement.
CTAACCAATCAGTTGAATGAAACCAGTGATCATTCACTCATTCACTTGTCCCGATTCTCTCTTTTTCATTTCTTTGTTTATGCGATAGCTTGCAAAAGAAGCTTCAGTTCTTCTTCATTTGCTCTTCTCTGTGACCAAGATTACGTCACAGTGTGTTGATTTTTCATCTGATTTTATCTTTCTACACGGTATCAGAGCTCCGATTCGTTAGAGCTCTACTACATTGGTGCTTCATGGCCGAGGACAATTCTACTCCAGTTACTACTTGATCGAGTGGAGGTTTAAGAAATGTTATTGATGAATCTTCACAGTATTATGTTCATCCATTAGAAAATCCTTCGATCGTACTTGTTTGTTCAGTGTTGACAAGGCAGAACTATCATCAATGGGCGAGATCTATGGAATTGAGTTTGATTTCCAAGAACAAGATAGGGTTTGTTCATTGCACCATTTCTATGGCATCAAAAACCGATCCAATGTTCCCTAACTGGCGGAGAGTGAATAATTTGGTTGTTAGATGGATAATTGGTTCAGTTTCAAGATCAATTGCAAAGAGCATTCTCTATAATGATGCAACATGTAATATTTGGAAAGAACTCAAGGCAAGATTCTCTCAGGGAGATCTTTTTCGAATTTCAGACATAAAGGATTCAATAATCTCTCTCAAGCAAGGTGAGTTGAGTGTGACCGCGACACCCTAAAACCCAGCATCACATGGTTACCCGTTGCGGAAAAGAAACTTATTTAAAACGCTGGTCGCCTTCGAAAAAATAACCTTTTATATAAGGTTACTGAAAAGGGGTACTCATTTTTTTTTGTTAAAAGCAGCTAAGAAAAGGTGATGAACACTCAACATGAAAATCAACATCACACATATAATTATAACTGTCCCACTTGGGATCTTAGGTATGATTACAAGACAGGCCTTGTCGAACTGGCCAACATACGCTAAAACAGCTATTGAAGAAATAGGTAAAAAGAAAACATCAAACTAGGAATAGGGAACTGGGTACAAGACTCAAAAGATGGCTCTAAAATCCTAGGGACTATCGGGACAACTCCAAAAGCCGACGAACGATCTACCAATGCCTTCTACATGCAGAGTGACCACAGACGCTACCCTGAGACGAGATATCAGATGCCGGATCAATAACGTCACCACCATCGTCGACAAGGACGTCGTCATCGCCGGGATCCTGCGGATGGTACTCTGGCTCCTCCTCCTCCTCGTCCTCGACCTCTATCAGCTCAAAAGGTTCTTCCTCAGGATCCTCTTCGGGATCCTCCTCCATTGGATCCTTTGCAAGCGGTTTAACTGGATCAAAATGCTCATGAAGGAGTCCGGTGACTTGGAGCGTACGAAGGTAGTACCATGGAGGTGGTCACAGTCCTCGTCTCGATGGTATGAATCCTTCGTACGGGCACTCCATTAGCATTCGTCTCAGTAGTCGTGACTGGTCCTCGATACGTTGCGGTTGTCGTACCCTCATGTATAGTCCAGTTCCCTGCCGTCCCATCATGATCAAACACTTCGCTCCTCGAGCTCGACTGTGCCAAGGGAACGTTCGGATCCATCTAAAAGCACGTGCATACCCTGTACAAGAAGAAAAGAACAGAACATATAGATGTGCAAGAGTGAGATACCGTCATAAGATATATCCCACAACAACCATATACATGATACATACATCACATAATCATACAAGCAGTTAAATCATGCATATACATAACATAACAGTGTTATATCAAAGGGTCTCAAACCCGCATAGTCAACCTTTGAAAATATGCATGGCACTTCAATATCAGGCTCTAACTTAATCTCATGAGATATCAACACCGTTTTCCACTGGAGA